>BLBF01000005.1:50215193-50234048 GCA_015471245.1 Laticauda colubrina | reverse complement strand
ATGTGTGTGTGTAAATAGCAGCACTGACCACGACAGCACAAGAACACACATTAAGCACCAGATCCATACCCTAGAAGCAGGGATTTACCACATTAGATAGAACCCAGCGGGTAGATAAGTGTCTCTCAACCTTGGCAACTGAGGCCTTTAACTCCCAGAATTCCCCAGCCAGCCATCAAGGAGTTTCCACAGAAGGTCGTGGAGAATAAAAGGGTCAAAAATCTGTGGGAGTTTCAGATCCAGACAGACAGGCAGGAAAGTAGACAATCAACCAGACACTGTAGTAGTTGACAAATTAATAGACAAAGACCAGCAGTCGTGATAGATGTAATTGTGCCAAATAACAATCACACCAGGAAGAAGTTTGGGAAATCTGAAAAGTGCTAGGCTCGAAGAAGGAACTAGAGGAGGTGTGGGAAGCCACAGCCAAAATGGTCCCACTGGTGATAAAAGCACTTGGGGCGGTGACTCCTAAACTGGGAGAATGGCTCCAACAAAGACTCACAGGAACAACATCAGAGCTCTTGATTCAGAAGAATGCAGTGCTAGGAACAGTTACCATACTGCCCAGGACCTTCAAAACACTCAGGCCTTTGATAGAGGACCCAAGGCTGAAGAAGACACATCCCACCCACAGGAGTGAGAAGGGAGTGTGTGTGTGTGTGTGTGTGTGTTGCAGTTGTTCAGAGTTGGCTGTTTATTTCCCTTTAGGGGAAAAGTAGAAGACCAAGGGGACCAAATAGAATAGGATACTTTATTGGCCAAGCGTGGTTGGACACACAAGGAATTTGTCTTGGTGTAAATACTCTCAGTTATACATAAAAGAAAAGATACATTTGTCAAGAGTCGAGATTCATAAGATACAACACTTAATGATAATCATAGAGTACAATAAGCAATCCAATCATACTAGGAAACAGTCAAGTTACAGTCATACAGTCACAAGTGGGAGGGGATGGGTGATAAGGAGTGATGACAAGATTAACAGTAATAGTAGTGCAGACTTTGTAATAGTTGAACAGGGTTGAGGGAATTATTTGTTGAGCAGAATGATGGTGTTATGGAAAAAAACAGTTCTTGTGTATAGTTGTTCTGATGTGCAGTGCTCTATAGTGTTGCTTTCGGGTAGGAGTTGAAACAGTTTATGTCCAGGATGTGAGGGGTCTGTATTTTCACAGCCCTTTTTGACTTATGCAGTATACAGGTCCTCCATGGAAGGTAGATTGGTAGTAATTGTTTTTTCTGCAGTCCTAATTATCCTCTGAAGTCTGCATCTGTCCTGTTGGGTTGCAGAACCAAACCAGACAGTTATAGAGGTGCAGATGATAGACTCAATAAAAGTCAAATGTTTCATAAAAAAGAGGATGTATCTGAAGACAATCCATCTTTGGTGGTGGGAGTGGGGAGAAAGAAATGTTCCAGAAACTTTGTGGGGAGAAAGGAAGAGAAAGAGCAGCATTCATTATATCCACCTTGAAACACAGCAACTACAGTAGAGTAGCTGGATTTGTTATGATTTTTCAAGAGCAATGTAATTAGGAGCCAGCAATTCTATGGCCTGATAATTTGATGACAATAACTTTGAAATGATCAATTGGTTCCCCAGAGATTGCAGCCCATAGATTGTTTTCCAAGACTTCTCTGCTTTTGCAGCAATCAATTATACAACATTTTTTTCCCCTCTTCTGCCTGTTTCTTCCAGTTGTTTATCATCAGTTCAATAGTTTGGCATTAATGCTATAATGGCTGGAGTTACCTCTTTCAGAAGTACTGATGCTGAAAAGCGACTTAACAGCATAGGTCTGGATGGGCAGATCTATCAAAATATTCTTGATTTTAATGAGTAATTGGAATACTTTTTAAAGAATCCAGAAAAAAAGACAGCCTACTCACTTTTGTCTATTATCTATGGCCAGTAACAACTAGAATGCTAGTATTTAAGTATCTGAGCTCTAAACTAGGAAGGTTCAAATTTCACCCATTCTAAATATTTGATGTGACCCCAACAACTTTGATTTATTCATGTATTATGGGTAAGGAATCTATAACAGCCTGTTGCATGAATACAATCCAAGCCCTGTAAAAGAATGTTTTTCAACTTTGGCAACTTTTAAGATGTGTGGACTTCAGCTCCCAGAATTCCCTGGCCAGCATGACCCACCATTTATTGGGAAGGGAAAAGGTGTGAACGTGCATTAACTGAGCAACAGACTTTAGACAAAAGCATTGTTCAGAATATATTTTATTGGGATTAAATGGAATTTTATTGTCTCTTCTTTTTTTTGGATAGGTAATAG
Organism: Laticauda colubrina; assembly: GCA_015471245.1. Lineage (NCBI taxonomy): Eukaryota > Metazoa > Chordata > Lepidosauria > Squamata > Elapidae > Laticauda > Laticauda colubrina. Next base: position 50,231,751 of record BLBF01000005.1, on the reverse strand, counting down.
CTTGTTTTTCGGCTTAGTAGTGTGTTGTATGAACCTGGCATTGTTCTATTAAACCATTGTTTATAGTTCTCAGCTTATTGTGGGTTTATTCAGCAAATGATGGCTAAGTAGACATTGTCTTAGCATGTGGAATGAACACAGTCACTCTGGATGTAAAGCCCATGTCACACTGAACCAACGGATGCAAAGAGGATGTAAAATGGACAAAAACCCTTGCCATCCGTTCGAAAACGCGATGTACTCACTGCCTCCGTTTGGCTTCCCCTCTATCCGTCCAGCATCCGTTTATGGATGTTTCATCCGCTCCAAAAGTTTTGTATCCAATTCATCCGTTCTGCATCCGCTATGCATCCGTTACGCATCCGTTACGCATCCGCTATATCCACTAAGCGTCCGCTACGCATCCGCAGAACTCCATCTGCCCGGACGCAAGGAGGGAGCGGAACGGACACAGAATGGATGCAGAACGGATGCAGCATAGAAACAAAGCGTTTAAAACGGAAAAAACGTCCGCAGAGGGGACCTACCTCGGATATTAAGGATGTCTGCAGGATGCCTAGAGGATGCCTAGAGGATGCCTAGCGGAAAACCTATACTGCCTATAAAAAGGGGGAGCAACTCATCTGCATCTCACTTTCAGAACAGCAGCCCAGCAGTGCAGACCTCTGCAGCCTTCATCTGGCTCTTCCTCTTCCACAGCATCCAGTCATGTCCACCGTGGATAGTAACAAAGTCCTTTCGGCAGCCACCATCGTTCTGCAACAGTGCGAAGCCATCTGCAGGCTCTGTGAACACTACTGCGAGAAGAAAAGGAGCCACCCAAAAAGAGTCTGGGTCCGAAAGATGGTTCGCCAGTAGAGCGGAGGACAGACTGTACAAAAAGCTGATGGTGGAGCTCAGGAGCGAAGACATTCGGGCATTCCAGAACTTCATGAGGATGCCTCCAGCCATGTTTGACGAAGTTGTGCAGCGGCTGACACCCAGGTTGACCAAGGCAAACACCAGCTTCCGGCCCAGCCTGGAACCTGGGCTCAAGGTGGCACTCACTCTGCGCCACCTGGCCTCAGGGACCACCTACAGGAGCATGCAGTATGGCTGGAGGGTGCCATCCAACACCATCAGCATTGTGGTCAGAGAATGGTGCAGGCCATCATCGAAGAATACAAGGAGGAGCTCCTCCAGTACCCCTCCACTGAAGAAGGATGGAAGAAAGTTGCAGAGCAGTGGTATCAGAAGTGGAACTTACCACACACCGTTGGAGCCATAGATGGCAAGCACGTAGCCTGCAAATCTCCAGCCAAGTTGGGATCCACTTATTTCAACTCCAAGGGCTTCTTCAGCATCATCCTCTTTGCCATGGTCGATGCTGACTACAAGTTCATGTACATCGATGCTTCAGGCAGCGGCTCATGTTCAAATGCCCAGGTATACAACACCAGTGACCTCAAGGAGGGGCTGGAAAGCAACCTCATCATGGGCTTTCCAGATCCAGACCCCCTGTCCAACGACACGGAAGATGTGCCCTACTTCATCGTGGGGGATGATGACTTCTCCCTCACAACCTACCTCATGAAGCCCTACACCTCCAGACTCCTCACCCGTGAAGAGAGGATCTTCAACTACAGGCTGTCCAGGGCAAGGCGGGTGGTGGAGAACGCCTTTGGCATCCTGGCCAACAGGTTCCAGGTACTTCTCACCACCATGCAGCATTGCCCAGAGACCGTGAGGAGGATCATGGAAGCTTGCTGCATCCTGCACAATCTCATGTGCACCCGCTACCCAGTCTTGCAGAACAGGCTCGTGGATCTCCAACAAGCCAATGGGGTCATGGAGCCTGGGGAATGGAGGCAAGGGCGAAACCTGATCGACACTGAGGATGTGCAAGGCCCGAACAGAGCCTCATGTGAAGGGAAGAAGCAGTGCAACCTTCTGAGACAATGGTGCAACTCCCCAGCTGGAGCAGTGGAGTGGCAAGACAGGATGGTAGATGTTTAATGGATGCTTACTTCAGCCTGTCTCATCACACGGATGAGATTGGGCCATGTATGTTTGGTTGGCCTACAATGAACAGGGCGTTTAATGAAGAGTTGTGTTTATGTTGACATGTGTGGATAATTGATTACATTATTACTGATAATAAAGGGCCGTAGGTGTGGCACCTGGGAGGGTGGACCATACAGTCCCACTTTGCTTACACTGGAGGTTTATCTATCCCCACAGCTATTACCCATCCCAAAGGTATTCCTGCCCATCCCACAGCTATCTTAACCCATCCCACAAGCATGCAAAGGCTTAAACCATTTCTAAAAGTTTCCAGCAAGACTTTATACAAAAAAAGAAATGAAGCAAGTGTGTGAATCAAAAATAGACTTTACTAACAACAAGCTATAAGACAAAAAAGAGTCTCTGGCACTCCTCTTGGTCGCTCAGTTTCAGGGGTGAAGGGTGCAGGTGCTGTGGAGGTGGCTGGTGCTGGAGTGCTTGTCATCAGCTCCTCCAGAAGCAGAAGCAGCAGAAGCCCCAGCCCCAGAAGAGCGAGCCTGTGCTGCAGAAGCCCCAGCAAAACCAGAGTGAGGGCCAGGGGGCGGGATGGTAGCCCTGTCCCTCTTGCCAGGGCTGGCAGCAGATGGCTGAGGTTTCTGGCTGGCAGGGAGGCTGGCAGGAACCAAGGCTGGCAGAAAGGCTGGCAGGGAGGCTGGCAGGAAGGCTGGCAGGCAGGCTGGCAGGCAGACATGCACCAAGGCTGGCAGGAAGGCAGGCACCAAGGCTGGCAGGAAGGCTGGCAGGCAGACATGAACCAAGGCTGGCAGGAAGGCAGGCAGCAAGGCTTGCAGGCAGACCGGCAGCAAGGCTGGCAGGGAGGCTGGCAGCAAGGCTGGCAGCAAAGCTGGTAGCAAGGCTGGCAGCAAGGCTGGCAGGCAGACATGCAGGCAGGGCAGGCAAGGCAGTCGATGTGTCCGACAGCAGGTCTTTCCTCGGAATGGCGACCTGCTTCTGAGCTGCTTCCGTTATATCCATGGGGCTGACGCAATGCATCCTCCCCGCATGCGCAGTGAACGCCAGGCATCCGTTAGGCTTCCGCTGTGCATCCGCTTTATCCGTTCGGCATCCGCTGTGCATCCGCTGTATCTGTTCCGCGTCCGCTTTGCTGAGGCCCCCCGGAAGCCCTGCGGATGTGCCACCCACTCCCATCCACTCCCATCCGCTTCCATCCGTTAGGCTTCCGTTCCGCATCCGCTTTGCATCCGTCCTGCGTCCTCCCCGCGTCCGTGTTATCCGCTCCAGTTATGCAAATTTTTGCCCCTTTTGAGAGCGGATAACAACGGATGGAACATTTTTCTTGTCCATTGTGTCCGTTTTGCATCCGTTGGCCAGTGTGACATGGGTTTAAGCTGCCACAAGATTTTCTTCTTTTAAAGATAAAAGGCTTAGCTTTATAGCACCAAGAGGAGGCCTCCAGCTTTTTCCTTAAGTCTTACTAAAACCTGGAGCAGGACCCCATTTGTGGGCAGGAATCAGAGGCAATCCACATAAATGTTCTTTTACTGCAATAACTAGAATCTATAAGAATTAGAAGGCTATAATTAACTATTCTTCCATTATCCAGCATCATTGTGAGGTGGCTTGGTTCATAATTATCACACTGCCTAGATGTGAAGTGGGATTTTCATGCAGAGGATAGCATTCCTAGCAGATTGTAAAATCTACATATCTATCTTTCTGTACAGTTGTAGCTAAATATGTCTCTCTCATTAAATATTTTGCAATCTTTAACTGCCCAAGTCAACTCCATGTCCCTGGGTAAAATTAGAGTAAACTCTGAGTAGCTAAGAAATTTTGGAATTTAAAGCAATGGTTCTGTCTAAGTCACTCCTATCAAATATGGCATTATGGAGTTGTTCTGATCCAGCCTTAGCAAGTAATGATAAGTTGCTTACTCACATGTAAAAACAAGTCCCTTTTCAAACAGAGTAGGAATTATTTTATTCCTGTGGATAAAAACAAACAAACCTGGCCAAGAAACCCAAATTGCTTGCTGTATCCTAAAAGCGAACAGTTGTCTGCAGCCACTCCCAAACCCCTATCTATTTCCCAGCCAGGGAGGGGCTGGCTAACATCCACATCTGCTTTTGTTTGAGAGCTGGCTTATTGTTTTCCTTTGCTCTCCTCTCCTTTCCTCTCTGTGCATACACACATCTGGGATGGAGCCCATCTGTTTCCCCCCCCCCCATCAGCTCCGACCCCAAAGACAGCTAGCGTCCCCATCTGGTGGAGGATAGAAGGCCCCGGGTCTGCCTGTGTCTCTGATGCTGTTTCCTGATCAGACCCTTCCAAAGGTCCAATGCTGGCCCAGGTTCTCTCTCAATCTTCTCCTCGTCTGACTCTACTGTTAGCTCTGCTGGCAGCTGATAGGCCACAACAGGAGTTTTCAGTCAATTTAATGGGAGAAAACCATTCTATTTCTAGGATCAAAGATGGTCTTCTGCTACTTGGCCTCAGCTCAGAGGTTTTACGGATATGTCTGAGTCATTTTCTTGGCAAAAGTATGAAAGGGGTTTGCCATCACTGCCTTCCCAGTCTAGACTATAGTCGTGTGTTTCTTGGTGGTGTCATAAATATTAGGCAAGGTTAGGCAGGTGCTGCAACCTCTTTGGACCTTTCTAGGATTCGTAACACTAAAGCTGAGATAACAGATAGAGTCCAATGTTACCATTCCTATCAAAATAACATAAGTGGTAAGACTTTCCAAAATGTAAGAAGACCATTTCACACCAAACCAGCAGCATCTCCCCAAGCATTCTGACCACTTGCTGCAGTTTGTCACTCTTGATGTTTGCAACTGGATGTCCTTTTGTTACTGGCAAGATAGCTATTTTGATTAAAGAACAAAAAATGAAATTTCCATCAGAGGAAAAAATGCTTGTGCTTTGTGGTGGCTTGGTGAAAAGCTGCTCGTTTACCCATTGGAATGATTGGAACACAACAATCAGCAGAGTCACTTGCAGTGCTACTCCCAAGACACAATCTGTGTAGGTCCCTAGAGTATAGTAAACAAAGAGGACATCAGTCTGTTCTTGCCAAACATCTACAAGTCATTTTAAGCCTCTTCCCATTCTGTACTCTCAGTTCACAATGCAGTAAGGTAAAGGAAAAGGTTCCCCTCGCACATACGTGCAAATCATTTCTGGCTCTCATCTCCATTACAAAGCTGAAGAGCAAGCACTGTACATTTCCGTGGTCATGTGGCCGGCATGACTAAATTCCAAAGGTGCACATAATGCTGCTACCTTCCCACCAAAGTGGTCCCTATTTTTCTACTTGCATTTTTTACATGCTTTCGAGCTCCTAGGTTGACAGAAGCTGGGACAAGTAACGGGAGCTCACTTCATTACGAGGTGCCAGGGATTCGAACCGCCAAACTGCCAACCTTTCTGATCGACAAGCTCAGCGTCTTAGCTACCAAGCCACCACATCCCTTTATTGCAGTAGTTGTGCTTAAAGTCAAGAAAGCCTTTGCATCCTATATGGCTGAAAGCAGAATCCTGACCTGAAGATTGTAAACCTGAATTTACAATTTAGTTTCATGCAACTGGATTGTGGAAGGAGATGTGCCTTCTTCTACCTCCCTAAAGCTATTTCTAGTAATTCTATACAGGCAGGGCAGGATTCTACTAAACACACAAAAGATAAAAAGCAGATACTTGATAGCTTTTCAGGACCTGGGCAGAGGCACCTACTATTTTGTAGGGCTTTTTTTCAGGATCCTGTAGGAGTTGCCCCACTGGGGAGAAGAGAAGACATTTCTATAAGTGTAGCATGTACCCAAATCTGGATCCAGCTTGCTATGTCAATTCATTTAAAATCTGATTCATTCCTATTAAAATCTGCTTAAATAGCTCTACTGTTGATGCTTCCCATCTGATGGAAAATTTAAAACAGGAGTAAGCAATCTTCAGGCTGAATGCTGAACTGCACCACTGAATTGGCCAAAATCTAAATTTTAATTTAAGTTGAGTTGAATTAATGTTGTTCAAATTAAATATAATTATCAGTATTCCTCATAGATTTAGCCTCTTTTCCTTTCAGGTTCCTTTCAGCACCAAATTTTGGATCAGGTTTTAGGATTACTTTCAAGGTTACTTTGAGGAACAGCCTGTAGATTTACATCTCTCTTCAACAGCATGTAAACTTATTACATTAGTTGTAGGTGCATGCATGTAGGTTTTCTTATAGAATTAGATAGATAAGTGGAATTTGGGACAGCAGGATTGAAGACTGTTACCTAATATCACTTCCTATGATTGAATTCAACCTTCTCACCTATGTCATGAGAACTACCTTCTCAAATTTACCTTTCCAGCTTAAAATCTGTCAGTTCGTATTTTTCAATGAATCCTGATATTTGTCAGGTGATGCATTTGTTAACCAGGTTATATGAATGATTGGTGTGGTTCAAAAATCCCAAAACTCACACATTTGGTTCTGCTGTCTACTTTAGGGAAACATGGAAGCATCATCAACCCCAAAGCCATAAATAGAGTCTCCAGTTAGATCCAGGAATCGGAAGTCATTTGGTTTCGAAATACCATCCATATTCCTGAATTGATATTAAATATTATGCTACATTTCAGGACAAATCATCTTCTCACAGCAAACAATACAGTCATGGTAATATGGTCATAATAATGGTCATAATACGGTCTTATGGTTAATACAGTTAAAAAATATTAAACCACAACATCTAAAACAGATAAAACAAATACATTTAACATCAAATGTAATACTGCAGCAAAGAAAATGGTGAGAGTCGTGTCAATCTTTCAAAAACCAACTGGAACAGAATGGCCTTTAGAACCTCTCCAAAATCCCCAAAAAGAATTGTGAAATCTTTCTGAGTTTGGAATCCCAGACATGCTATGCCAGTGATTTCTACTCCTTAGTCAACATTCAAACCTTCTTGCTGGTGGACCTAAGAACACAGTTATATCAGTGTGTGTGTGTGTGTTTGTGTGTCTGTGTCTGTGTATGCACATGCATATGTGTGCCAGTTTGGTCTTATGGTTAAGGCACCTGGCTAGAAAGCAGGAGGCTGTGAGTTCTAGTCCCGTCTTAGCCATGACAATCAGCTGGGTGACCTTGGGCCAATCGCTTGCTTTGACCCCAACCCAAATCACAAGATTGTTATAGTGGAAAAAATAGGAGGAGGAAGGTATATTGGATAATTCTCCACCTCAGGTTATTTGTAAAAGAAATAAATATGGGATGCAAATAAATATGCATGCCTGCACATACTTTGTTAGATAATTAAAAATAATAATCGGAGTGCAGACAAAAAAGACCCCACAAATGCTAAATGCATCAAATGTTATAAAATATTCGCAAACCGTATCATCTAAATGAACAATTACACTGTAAATGAACTGCATATAATGTTAAAAAAAATGGAAAGGAAAGAAAGAGAATCGAGAGAAAAGGAGCTGGAAGTTTTGTGTAATAAAGAACTTCAGAAAAATTTACCATAATATTTGAAAATTTTCTTCCTTGCCCCTTTGTCAAAAAAATAATAATGATAAGCCACATGTTATTAGCAGCTCATAGCTGCAATTTAAAGCAGACATCATCCTAATGTTAAATATGTGTTTTTTTAATTTATTTCTCACATTTTTAAGCCACCCATTTCTCTCAAAGAGGGACTCTAGGCAGTGCACACAATAAAATATCAAAATAGTAGTTATATATACTGTGTATATAAAAGTTAAAAATTTGAACAGGAGGGAAGAGGTTAAAATTACAGTAGTTAAAAGTTGGTGAAGGCAGAGCTTTCTGGGGACTAAACAGTCCCAATTTGTCTGAAATTCCCCCCTGATCCCATGTCCGCATTAATTTATCTCCTGATTCTGAACACAGATTATGTGGTCAAGAAGAGTATATTCTTATTCAGCAGCAAAGTTATGTTCCAAGGTCATGTTCACTGTCTTATGCATTTTAAACCAAAAGTACTGGATAAATTATAACCATCATGGGATAAAGCCAAACTATGAGACTAAATGTTCTAATCATGACTTGCATGATCTCCAATAGCATGACAATTGTAAGTAATTCTTGTTAAGTATAATAAAAGGTAAAGGATTCTACTATCCAGTTGAGTCCAACTCTAGGTGGACCACTTCACAGGGTGGTTTGAGAAAATACTACAAATTATGTTTGCCAGCTTCAATTACTTATAAAGCAATAAAGTGGGATAACACTGTAGTAAACAAACAAGTAAGTAAATAGTATATTTCTAATATACATGGAGGTATGTATATATGTTTACCCAAGTTTCCATGATGGATTTTGTGGTTATATTGCAGAACATCTGGAGCAGAAGCTGAGCAAGTCTCATTCCTTGAGCAGACTTTGGCTATGCAGTACATGAGGGTATCTGCTTCCCAATTAGTTATCTCAGTACTGTTTGTAAATGCAAAGTTCACTTGAAAATATCTGCAGATGTTGATATCTTGCAGCATAAATAGCAGTGTAGAAATGCTTCCTCACCTCCCTCTTGCTATCCAGGCAAAGATGGCACATCCATTGTTTATTGCTGCTATTTATATCCTCCATAAATTCAAAGGCACCTCACTGAAACATCAATTAAGTGCACTCAACAATGAAAAATATATCATTTTAAGCTCATTAGAACCATCCTTCTGAGCAATTGGTGGAAGATGTGCTGGGACAGGGCTAGGCAGAAGAAACCGTTCTGCTCTACCAAATACTTATTTTCTTCACTTGTCTCCTTCATAAGTCTTGAATCCTTCACACATGGCAGTGGTGCCAGTTGGCCCATTGGAAGGGACCTGGAAAACAGCCAGCTGGAGCAGGAAATGCTCTTTGGCCATCTGCCTCCTGCTACAGGTGAGGCATTACTTGAACTATATTTCAAAAGTGTTTCCTCTAACTGTATCCATTTTTCAAATCCAGCAAATAAACTCCCTTTTATTAGAGGAATTTTTTCCCCTTGTATTACAATGCGAAGGAAAGTTTTGATCAAGGTCACTTTTTCTTCAATCTTTCATGGACCCTTTGTGATGACATTGTGGCACCCCAAGTGTCTGTGGATCACAGGTTGAGAACCACTGCCTTAGAGGAAGTAAATTATCTGAAATTATCTGGACCTGGGTAGAAAGTGCACTGGACATCTAGTGGTTGATCAATACTGAGATTCGAATACCTTCTCTTCTATTTGGACCTCTTGGCTTCTACAACCATCACCATGATACCCTTCTGACTTCAAGGGCAGGGGTTTGGGGACCCTGTTCTATTCTACTCCTTCCTGAATAGGCAGTGCCACATGTGATGGTTGGGGAGAGGTCACCCAAACAGATGCCTGCTTGTGGGTGCTGCAGGGTTCATCTTTATCTCCCCGGCATCTATGCAAGGCTACTGGGAAGGTCATCCATTGGTTTGACTGTGGTGATAAGAAAGAAACGAAGTCTCTGTAAGAAGGAGGTTTCTGGACAAACTTTGTCTCTCCCAGTGATCATTCTGGAGAAAAGCCCTCCTCTTGAAGGAGCAGGTCCACTTGGGAGGTCTCTTAGAGTCAAAGTTATATATTTTGATTTAGTTATCAAATGTAGGAGTCATACTTCAGATCTGCTCCTGAGACTTCCCAGACTCCTAGAGCACATTTAGGAGGCGATGGAGTGTCTCTGGAGAGAAGCCTCTTTAGCAGGAAGTTTCTGCTGAGAGCCTACAAAAGGCAGAAGGATCTTTAGTGATGCTTGCTAAGAAAGAGGAGTAGGGAAGGAACAGAAGGGGAAACCACTGAATAAGCTTTCCCAGTTAGTGAATGACTCACAAAGGGGAAAAGCATAATGGAGGTATGAAAAGAAGATGCTCCTAGAAGTTCAGAGCATGCATATTGCTTTTGAAAGATAAAACCTGGGTTAAACATTGCTGAGGTGATTAAAAGATAGACAACACAAAAGAGGAAACGCTCCAGGGCTTTTAACCACTTGTTCAACAATAGCAACAAACGAAGGAAGAAGCTAACTCTGATCGCATAAGATATTGAGCAAAGTGGTTTGTCCATGAATACAGAGAAATGTCTATCCACTGATGACTCTTTATTTTCTGGGATTTATTTTTAAATGTACTTCTCAGTCTAACTATGGTTTTCCCTCCCATCCAAGTACTAACCAAGTCCAAACCCAGGAAAGGTCAGCCTGGAAAATATGAGAAGAAAATTACAAATAATTTTCTGCAATTTGACTTATTATATTTAAACCTTAATTATACCATCTCTTAGCGATACTGGTCCTCAGAAACTTGATGAATTTATGTTCTGCATAAATTAATGAAATTCTGGCTTAGATTTCCTCCCCAAATGAGATCATGGATGGCAGCTGTGGAAAAATATTTGTGTGCATACTTGTATAAATGGGGCACTTCTTCACAGACAGACGTAATGACGTCATTTCCACTATTAGTAATTTTTGGGTGGGAGCAGTAGCAGAAAGGATATTTTGGCTGCAAGCTTAGAAACATTTCAGTAATCATATAAAAAGGACACATAGCAGGGAAGTAATGCAGCTTTCATATGAATACATGAAACTTCCTTTCCTCAAAGTTGACCATTAGAACTGTATTCCTAAATTGCTGCAGCTGGAGAATTGGCTTCCTTGAGAAATGAATGAATTTTACACGGAGATTGAAAATCATTACAGGGATCAACGTGTTTCTGATACAATAGTAATGGACACCAGGGACAATTTCCATGACTTCATAAAAATGATTTGATGAAGTTGCTGTGTCTAAATGATTGATCATAAGGATATACTGATCTCTAAAGGGAATCATAACTCAGTGTTTGGAGCTTGATTACAAACAGGTCCATATTCAATTTTTTTATAACCTCCAAGTGACACCGAGAAAGGCTTCTGTCTGAAATCTTGCAGAACTGCTGTGGCATTTGATGCCAATGGTTCTGGTTGGACTTGGGGTAATGGCTCTTCTCCCAAATACTCATCTCCCAGAAGAGTATATAAAGTATATAAAAAAAATTCTGTGCTAGGTGCATCAATGTTTTATTTCAGAACAAGGCAGCTTCTTGTGAGGCCGCAATTGTGAAGCCTTTGCTGTCTTTTACTCTTCATGCTTCCAGTCATTTGTCTCTCTGTGGCACTGACCTTGTACAAAGAAGTTGCTCTCTGACTGCACCAGGCAAAATTCTTGGGCAAAGGGCAACTGTTTATGCCATCGTACCTCTTATTTGATACATAAATATAGAACTACATTCTCAAGGCTGTCAAGGATTTTAGTTTCAGATTCGCACCTTAAACAAGAAGGAAGTGTGGAGACAGGAAGAGACATGGGGGTGGATGACAGAAAGGAATGGCTGCCTTCATTTGAAGCTCCATGAGAAGCAAGGAGAGGAGAGAATATAGCTGAATTTTTAAAAGCTGGAGAGTTTATTGCTTTTGAAGGCAATGGGGAACATTTTCAATGTTCTACTCCTCTCTAAATCACGCTGGCTTAGAAATTCTGGGAGTTGAAGTGCACACATAGCATAAAGTTGCCCAGGGTGAGAAACTTTGCTCTGAAGCTGTATTCATCCAAAGAGGAGTTCCTGGTCCTACTGACTGTAGGTAGTCCTCAACTTACGACCACAATTGAGCCCGAAATTTATGTTTCTAAGTGAGAAAGTTGTTAAGTGAGTTTTGCCCCATTTTACATCTTTTCTTGCCACATTTGTAAAGTGAACCACTGCCATTGTTAAATGAGTAACACGGCTGTTAAGTGAATCTGTCTTCTCCATTGACTTTGCTAGTCAGAAGGCTGCAAAAGGGGACGACATGATTCTGGGACACTGCAAACCGTTATAAATGTGAGTCAAGCATCCAAATGTAAATCACGTGACCATGGAGATGCTGCAATTGTCATAAGTGCGAAAAATTGTCCTTTTTTTAGTGCCATCGTAACTTCAGACAGTCACTAAATGACCTTTGTAAGTCATGAATTACGTGTACATGGTTCCCCAAATTAACCTTGGAAGCAAAGGGGCAAAAGGACAATGTGGTCTTTGGATAACCATTTCCTGGCAAATCTCTCTTTTGACTGGATCAGCTCTGCTGACTCTGCTTCTGCTCTCTCTCTTTGCCAGGAGGAAGGGGATAAATCCAGGGCCAAGCCTTTGCTCCATGCCTTTGTGCATTTAAGATGTATTGCTTTGAATGGAAACGTCAGTCCGCAGATTTGTATTTGTTTGGGGTATCATTGGTGAGGCTCCATTCGTCAAGAAGAATTTAATCCTTAACCCCTCCGTCGCTGTCCTAATGAAAATCTGCCGCTTGTGGCCGCGTTGGGAACAAATCCCCATTAGTGCTCTCTGTGATGTGTGACAAATGTCCGTCACATCTGACAAGGGCATGTAGAAGCAGGCGATGACTCTGTGTTGTTCAAAACAGAACTCAGGTGACCCGGGCCAATGACTGAAAAAGATTTTGTCGCAGCGTTCAGGCGTTTTCTTTATCTGTCACACCCTTTTCCCAATCCCCACCCCCATCTGAAATTACCATCGGTAAGCAGCAGCCGCTTTCTCTTGCTGCGTGAGAGCACCGGCCCCTAAAATTATGCCTTTCTTTCATGACAGAGTCTATACTGATTTCCATGGATGCTCACAACACCACCACCACCACCTGTGGATGATATCCAGCTAAAGTCCGTTGTATCTATAATTCATGAAATCAACAAGACTTGAATTCAAGGCTAACTTGTGCAGTTGGTTTAATCGGAACATGCCTGAATTTAATCAGTGATAGTGACTAATCAATATGATGTCAGAATCAGTGGCCGCATAGTTTGGACCACAAATTGCTAGACAATCAATTTAAATACAGGGAGAGAACAACAGGAAGTAAGATGCTGGACCAGGCAGATACTATGTCCAGCGGTGGGATTCAAATAATTTAACAACCGGTTCACCCAGGATCAGGTTGGCTGTCATGGGATGTGTGGCCCAACCTGACCCTGGATGAACCAGTTGTTAAATTCCCCCACCCTGCTCCCGCTATCAAAGCGGTCCCTGGGCACTATACTGCAACGGAGAAATTGGCAACAGAGCAACCAGCAGAGGGAAGGAGGAAGAGCAGGGAGAAGAAAGAGGGAAAGCGGCCTTCTCCTTCTCTCATGCCGACCACTCCATTTCTCCATTGCAGCGCAGCACCCAGGATCCACTTTGATAGCCGTGTCTGTGTGCAATTTAACAACCGGTTCGCTGAACCAGCTGAATCCCACCACTGCTTCAGAGGTGGTATTCAGCAGGTTCTGACCAGTTCTGGAGAACGTGTAGCAGAAATTTTGAGTAGTTCGAAGAATCAGAAAATACCACCTCTGACTGGCCCCGCCCCCACCTATTCTCTCCCTCTTTAATCCCAGCTGATTGGCTGGGTCTTCTTTGGTTGCCCTGCACAGGAGAATGGAGCTGGAAAGCAGGTTAGTGTGGTGGGGAGGGAATGGGATTTTGCAGTAACTTTCCCCCAGGAGTGGGGAAAGAATGGAGATTTTTCAGCCTCTTCCTAGAGTGGGCTGGGAATGGGGAGTTTGCAGTATCTTTCTCCTGCCACGCCCACCAAACCATGCCCACAGAACTGGTCATAAAAAAATTTGAACCCCATCACTGCACTGCTTATTTCCGCTTTGCAGGCTACTGTGAACGGATTGAAGGTACATTTGTGTATCAGACTTGATTTTGCAAGTCTGCATCATAATAGCAAAGGAAGTATTTCTAAGCATATAGAGGTAGTCCTCAACTTACAACAGGGGTGGGATGCTATCGGTTCTGCCTGACTCTACAGAACCAGTAGCTATGAAGAGCAGCAGATACAGAACTGGTTCTGTGTCTGCTGCTGTTTGGCCCACCTGCCTGCCCGCCCGGGCTCTTACCTGACCTTTATTTCCTGGTTTTTCAACCTCAGCTGCTTTGCGAGGCACAGCTGAGGTTGAAAAAGCAATAAAAAAGTGCTTTTTCAAACACTGTGCATCCACACACAGCACTTTTCAGCTGTCCGAGAGGCACAGCTTATGGTGTAGTACATGCACATGCACGTGCAGTACATAATGACCGAACCGGTAGTAATGCCGGTTGAATCTCATCCCTGACTTACAACAGTCCATTTGGTGACTGTTCGAAGTTATGATGGCACTGAAAGAAGTGACTTATGACCATTTTCAAACGTATGACTGTTGCAGCATCCCCATGGTCATGTGATCAAAATTTGGATGTTTGGCAATTAATTCATATTTATGACGGTTGCAGTGTCCCAGGGTCATGTGAACATCTTTTGCAACTTTCTGATAAGCAAAATCAATGAGGAAGCCAGATTCACTTCGCAACAGTGTTACTAACTTAACTACTGCAGCGATTCATTTAACAGCTGTGGCAAGAAAGGTCATAAAATGGGGCAAAATTCACTTAACAAATGTCTCACTTAGCAACAGAAATTATAGGCTCAACTTTGGTCGAGGACTACCTGTACTACCACCTGAAGCAGAGTTAGAGCAGGTCCGGCTGCAGTTGATCAATCCCATTTCTTGATCAGGTCTAGGACAATTTTCCATGGCTAACTCACCATGGCTAATTCACCACAGCCAACTTGCCATGGGACAACCCAGCCATAGCAGTTACAATAATATCAAAGAAATGGTGGGATAGAATCATTAAAGAAAAGATGCAAAAGGAGGGATAAAATGAAATGTGAATGACAAAATTGAAAATAATTTTAAAATCATGTTGAACAATTAAACTGAATTGTCCCATGGCCAGTTGGTGCATGGCAAATAGACCATGGTGAGTTGTCTTGCAGTGAGTTGGCTGTGGCGAATTGACAGTGATGAGTTGATCATGGTGAATTGGCTGTCACGAGTTGTCCCATTCTGTTACCAATGAGCGAATGGAAAAAGGACTTGGAGACACAGTCATTTCCAGAAATTCCATTGAGGTGTCTGCTGTTATTGCATGTAGCCCTTACAAGACAGACAGACAGACAGACAGACAGACAGACAGACAGACAGACAGACAAGAGAGACAGACAATGGACCTAGTCAACTGGTCTATCACACACAGAGGGAGAGTTTTATACATAAAACATTCCACAAGTACAAAAATTAATATTAAAAGACTGGAAGAGAACATAAGATAATGTGAACAATGGAGTCGCCTCATCGAATACCATTCCCTTGTGATTCCCAAACCTGTTGACGTAGGGTTTTAAAAGACTTCCAGGAGGTTGGCAGAGATGAAGCCAATCTCATCTAGAGGGGGTGATGTCCCACAGGACAGGTGCCACAGCAGAAAAGGCCTGTCTCCTGGGTTCCACCAGATGGGACTCTTTAGCAGATGGAACCTACAACATACCTCTTCCACCAGACCTGGTGACACGGGTGGATGTAATTGGGGAGAGGAAGTCCATCTAATACTAACATTATGATGAAAGTGGAGGCCAAATTGTTTAAATCCATGGCTTCTTATGTTGTCTCTCTCTCCAAGGCCAGGAATTTTTTCCATCTTGGAAAAGACATCCAGCTTATAAAAAAGTGAGAGCAGGGATCCTATGTCTGGCCTTGAACTGATCAATTCTACGGCCTTGTCACAGGGTAGTTCCATCCTGAAGAGAAAGAGAGAGTGTGTCTCCATTGGAAATGATATAAAATACGCAGAGAAAAGTGTAGAATTAACCCATTCTTGCTAGGTTGTGCCTGGCAAAAATAAAAATAAAAATCTCAATGCAGTCATAGGACAGAACATTTAATAACGAGGTACTTTTGCCCGTGCATTTGTAAACCTGTATAATTGATGTGATTGTGTATCTTCAGTTCAGGAAAGGTACAATTTGCATAGAGTTTTTATGAAAGAAAAACAAGCATGATAAGGAAAAGCTGAATCTCCTGCCAAATACGTGAGAAGAAAGAACATCATTCAGGTGTCTGAGAACAGACAAGATTGCTAGATTTTTGTCTGTTGACCTCATGCTGATAGCAGCTCTTTTCAGTCTTCTTATCATTCTGTAAATTGAAGATATCAGGACATGATGCAAGCAAAAGAATTTTTTTTTACATACAGCCACAGTCCAGCCAATGAGTCACTACCCTTAACCTGTAAATGGTTTTCTGCTCTGAAATAACCTAAGTGCTTATATAGTGAGTTTGCAACTTCAGTGGGTGCAATGTATCCCTTAGTGAAAAAGGGGCTGATGTGGGAAAGCCTGGTATAGATGGTCCCATGGTTTTACCAAATATTTTTAAACAAATTAGTCTCAGGCTTTTATTTGCAGTGTAAAAAAAAATAGAGAAGATATACTAAACAATCCAAAGCACTATGCAGCAGCTTTATAACTTTTACAGGGATATGCAGTTGGGCATGCAAATGTTACATATCAACTTTTCATGTTCTATGTATCTATATCTATATATTTCTATATCTATATATTTCTATATCTATCTATCTATCTATCTATCTATCTATCTATCTATCTATCTATCTATCTATCTATCTATCTATCTATCTATCTATCTATCT
>BLBF01000005.1:50176536-50215183 GCA_015471245.1 Laticauda colubrina | reverse complement strand
TCTATCTATCTATCTATCTATCTATCTATCTATCTATCTATCTATCTGGAGCTTCTGAATGAACAAGAGTCTTATTTCCATCTTGTGTGGATTGATTACAGAGCATCTCTTCAGATTATAACAGAAGATGGAAACAGATCACTATGAATGGTTTTGAGTAAGAACATAAAGTGCAAGTGTTGAGTTAAAAGTATGCAATTGAAAGAAAAATATTATTGGGTATTATGCATGATTTTATGTTAAGGACCCTTGCAGTTCAAGTATCCATATTTATTTTTTCATAACACTATTCTTTTCTTTAGTTTAATATCTTTTAAGCTGCCCCATATAATTCAGCATTCTATGTATATGCTATACTTTGCATGCATGTCTATTATTTTATCATAGTTTGAATCCATTTGCCTGCCTGTACAAAGTTTGATTCTTAGTGCATAGAGAATTCCTGGCTCATTTGTAAAACAAACAAAGAAGTGGATACCCTTCCATCCATACCACCTTTATTCAATTTCTAATTGCAGCGTAGACAATTTCTGCTAAGATTAGAGATTGGAAAATGGGATCTATTAAATGAGAATACCATTTCCTAAGTTGTCTCCTTTTCATCCAACTCCACATTCTTTCCCTTGTTGGTTTTGAAAGAGTAGTCCGCTAAAACAGACTTACACTGTAGTAGTTGTTGTTCCCTTTTCTCTTGTAGCCTGCCTACTTCAAGCTGAGCTGGTGAATTATGAGAGGGTCAAAGAATATTGTCTGAAAGTACTGAAGAAAGAAGGGGAGAACTTCAAGGCACTCTATCGGTCAGGAGTAGCATTCTATCACCTTGGAGACTACAACAAGGCCCTTTACTACTTGAAAGAAGCAAGGTCTCGACAGCCAACAGGTACCAGCAAATGATCATCCACTATTGCTCTATTCTCATCAGCATTGTTTGCCTCTCCTTTTAAAAAGTATTTTGCTAGGGACAAATTCCCTTGTCTTCACTCTAATCCTTTTTTTTCTTCTCCTCTTCTCACACTTGTCATCCACAGAACTATGTAAGAAAAGTGCAACTGCTCAGAACTACAATCCTGCATCATATTTATGATTGCTACTGATAGAAGCTGGAAAACATGCAAGTGTGTGAACGCTTGCAGGTTTTCCTGACTCTAACAGTAGTAATCATAAATACTATGCAAGAAGAAATGGGATTGCAGCACAGAAAAATGGGTGGGGGGTTGTTTCTATTGAGCTACAATTCTTAGGTCCCATTATGGATCTTGAAGTACTTTGTAATACATGAATCTCAGAAACAAAAATGTGGACTTAAGTAATTGCACTATGGGAGTCACTCATTTTTTAAAGCAAGACTCATTAGCCTGTGTCCCATCCTCTTAATTCCAAAGGTTTTCAGCTAGTTATCAGTTCAGATCTGTTGAGAAAATTATCTTTCTCCTAGCAAAACATTGGCTCTTTAGGAAGGGGGAAGGAGAACTAAGACTATTAGTAAAAGAGAGGGCTAGTGGAAGGGGAGAAAGAGAAAACTTGACCTCAGATGCCATCACAATGTGACTTCTGACAGAGTATCATTGGGGAATATAGTTCAGAAGAAAGAAAATGTCTTCTATTCATTATTTAAAGCCCTTTTGGTTTGCTTACCTTAGAACTGAAACACTAAAAATGGTGCATAGAAATATATGTGCATATTTATATGTGTATGTTCACATTTTGAAAAACAGCCCAGGCACTAAATTTCCATTAAGTGAAAGTTATTCATTTACTTTTAGAAGAATTAACTTTAGATAATCTTCTGGAGTAAAAGGGATTACAAAGCTTGGGAAGTGGGTACCAAGATTGCTTGCTCTTATTATGGAAGTGGGAAGGCCCTTCCTTGAAGTCAGTTTGAACCGATCCTTTGAATTGTGGTGGGTTGTTGTGGGTAGGTGTCTTTTTGCATTAAAAAACAAACCATGTCTTATGTCTGTTTTGAAAGAGGAAGGAAAGACATGGGGCAGTGGCGATCAAGCTGTCATTCTCTTTCCTATTCCCCTCACTTTGATCAATGTACTCTTGTGTCTACTTTGGGGGAGCCTTGGAATTCTATTCATTTGTCAAATGGAAGTCAAGGGCATGACACAGAGAAATACAAGAGTCTAGCTCATACGTTCTAAAACTGGGTGAATAAAGATAGATTCAAATAGATTTTTTAAGTATTTTATCTCATTCCAGCATCTGGCATTAAAGATTGTGCAGGATAACTTTGCTGCATTCTCTAAAAACCTATTAGTAATGATGCGCAGTTGGAGGATGCCAATCATTTCTTGGAAAAAGATCTGAATGTCAGATTTCACTCTGATTTCTCCCCCTTTTTTTAGCAGGTTCTTGTGGCTGTCAAAATGGCATCAACAAAGAGTTAGCTAATGAGCTGGGAACTATTTGCTCAGAAGACTCCATGGGTTAGAACTAATATAAAACTAAGTCAAGGTCTTCTCTAGCAAAAGATGTGTACAAACAAATCACTCTCTGTCACTCATAAGGCCAGCTGGACATTTCTTTGCATTGTCCTCTTCATATCCCACAAGACATTCTGCTTCCATCTGTCATGCTTGGCTTGATGCTGCCTGAAGCGCTTTTCGTTCATCTCAGACAGCTGCATAGCCTGTATTTGCTCTGCCAATATATTTATACACCCTTTCAGTCTGCCTGGTTATATTAGAGGTTGTCATATCTACTCTGCATCTTACTTAACTATAGGAAATATCTGACTTCTTCCAAATGAAAATTAATTAGAGTGGAGTATTAAATTATTTTCATTCCCTCCTCCCCCCCTTCCTGAACACCAAGGAAACTTCAGGAACTAACTAGTGTTGCCCATCATTTCATATTTGGCCACCATTTTTACATTTACACATTTCATGCTCAATTTTATCCAGAGAAAATATTTCTTAAATGGAAGAGGAGAGCGGGGATATTTGATCTAAAACTGCTACACAAGAAGATGGGAGAGGATATCATTTGAAGTCTCTTGACCCTTTACCTGCTGTTAGATACATATCAGAAATGGAAGTGATTGCTAAATATTTTTCAGGAAAAAATTCAGGAGTTTTAATAATTGGATTTGATATTTGATATAGTTGTGCATGTTCTATTATCTACTACACATGCAGAGTTGAAGGAACAGACCAACAGCAGTGGGACACACTGATCAGATGGCAGCTGGGGCTGTTACTATATTTTTAGAGTTAGTTTGTTATGCAATATAAAGCCCATGTCACACTGCACCAACAGATGGAAAGAGGATGTAAAATGGAGAGAAACACTTGCCATCCGTTGGTTAATGCGATGCATCCGTTCTGGACTCACTGCGTCCGTTTTTCATCCTCTCTATCCGTCCAGCATCCGTCGACTGAGGTTCCATCCGCTCAAAAAGTTTTGAGCTTCTCAAAACTTTTTGAGCGGAAAATGTATCCAACGCGTCCGTTCTGCATCCGTGGCGCATACGGGGAACATCCGTTCTGCATCCATTGGCATCCGTTACGTGTTCACTACATCCGCTAGGCATCCGCTGCGCATCTGCGCAACTCAAATCCGCTCCAGCAGAAAGTGGACACAGGAAGTGGAACGGACGCGGAACGGACGCGCAGCGTTAGTAGCACGGACGGAAAAAGGATGAAAGTGGATGCAGCGCGCAAAGAAAGCATTTAAAACAGAAAAAACGTTTGCAGGGGGGACCTATCTCGGATATTAAGGATGTCTAGAGGATGCCCAGAGGATGCAAAAGGACACATAGGGGAAAACTTATATTGCCTATAAAAAGGGGGAGCAACTCACCTGGATCTCACTTTCAGATCAGCAGCCCTGCTGTGCAGACCTCTGCAGCCTTCATCTGCCTCTTGCTCTTCCACAGCATCCAGTCATGTCCACCATGGATCGTAACACAGTCCTTTTGGTAGCCACCATCGTTCTGCAACAGTGCGAAGCCATCTACAGGCTCTTTCAACTGTTCTACGGGAAGAAAAGGAGGTGGCCAAGAAGCGTCTGGGTCTGAAGATGGATCGGGAGAAGAGCGGAGTACGGATTGCACAACAAGCTGATGGTGGAGCTGAGGAACGAAGATCCTCGTGCATTCCAGAACTTCATGAGGATGCCTCCAGCCATGTTTGATGAAGTTGTGGAGCGGCTGAGACCCAGATTGACCAAGCAGAGCACCAACTTTCGGCCCAGCCTGGACCCTGGGCTCAAGGTGGCACTGACTCTGCACCACCTGGCCTCAGGGACCACCTACAGGAGCATGCAGTACAGCTGGAGGGTGCCACACAACATCATCAGCATTGTGGTCAGAGAAGTGTTGCAGGCCATTATCGAAGAATACATGGAGGAGCTCCTCCAGTGCCCCTCCACTGAAGAAGGCTAGAAGAAAGTTGCAGAGCAGTGGTATCAGAAGTGGAACTTCCCCCACACTGTTGGAGCCATAGATGGCAAGCACATGGCCTGCAAAGCTCCAGCCAAGTCGGGGTCCACTTATTTCAACTACAAGGGCTTTTTCAGCATCATCCTCTTCGCCATGGTCGATGCTGACTACAAGTTCATGTACAACGATGCTTCAGGCAATGGCTCATCTTCAGATGCCCAGGTATACAACGCCAGTCACTTCAAGGAGGGGCTGGAACGCAACCTCATCATGGGCTTCCCAGATCCAGACCCCTTGCCCAACGACACGCAAGATGTACCCTACTTCATCGTGGGGGATGACGCCTTCTCCCTCAGAACCTACCTCATGAAGCCCTACACTTCCAGACTCCTCACCCGTGAAGAGAGGATCTTCAACTACAGGCTGTCCAGGGCAAGGCGGGTGGTGGAGAATGCCTTTGGCATCCTGGCCAACAGGTTCCAGGTACTTCTCACCACCATGCAGCATTGCCCAGAGACTGTGAGGAACATCATGGAAGCTTGCTGCATCCTGCACAATCTCATGCGCACCTGCTACCCAGTCTTGCAGAACAGGCTCGTGGACCTCCAACAAGGCAATGGGGACATGGAGCCTGGGGAATGGAGACAAGGGCGAAACCTGATAGACACTGAGGATGTGCAAGGCCCCAACAGAACCTCACGTGAAGGGAAGAAGCAGCGCAACCTCTTGAAACACTGGTGCAACTCCCCAGCTGGAGCAGTGGAGTGGCAAGACAGGATGATAGATGATTAATGGATGCTTCCTTCAGCCTGTCTCATCACACGGATGAGATTGGGCCATGTATGTTGTGTGGGCCTACAATGAACAGGGCATTTAATAAAGAATTGTGTTTATGTTCAAATGTGTGGATCAATGCTTACATTGTTATTGATAATGAAGGGCCATAGGTGTGGCACCTGGGAGGGTGGACCATAGAGTCCCACTATGCTTGCACTGGAGGTTTATCTATCCCACATCTATCTTAACCCATCCCACAGGTATCCCTGCCCATCCCACAGCTATCTTAACCCATCCCACAGGTATCCCTGCCCATCCCACTGCTATCTTAACCCATCCCACAGCTATTACCCATCCCAAAGGTATCCCTGACCATCCCACAGCTATCCTTACCCATCCCACAAGCATGCAAAGACTTGAACCATTTCTAAAAGTTTCCACCAAGACTTTATTTAATAAAATAAATGAAGCAAGTGTGTGAAGCAAAGATAATCTTTATTAATAACAAGCTGTAAAAGAAAAATGACCCAAGTCAAGTGTCCAAATAAAGTCTACAAGTAGCCACCCAGTCTCTGGCACTCTTCTCTATCACTCAGAGGTGTGCCCAGTCTCAGGGGTGAAGGGTCCAGGTACTATGGAGGTGGCTGCTGCTGGAGTGCTGGTCTGAAGCGCCACTGGGGTGCCTGGCCCCGAGAGGACAACAGGGGACGGTGTGTTGAGGAAGCTCTCAGACAGCTGGCTCAGCCCCATGATGTTGAGAGCTCCTTCCTCCATGCCATGGGGTGTCAGCCCCAGTACCGACGACAGATGTACTGAGGCCGGGCTTGGCTGTGGGGTGGAGGAAGGAGCAGTGTAGTGGGGCTGTCTGGTCTGCAGCTGGGGGAGGACTGGCGTGGGTGGCATCGGTGACGTGGGTGGAATCGGTGGCATCAGTGGAACCGGTGGCAATGGTGGCGTCAGTGGCATCAGTGGCGTGGGTAGCATCGGTGGCATCAGTGGAACTGGTGGCAACGGTGGTGTCCGATGAGCCTGTGCCTGGACTGGGAAGGGCTGCTGCCTGTGCTGCTGGACCTCCTGGAAGCCGTAGCCCTGGTAGTGAGGGACTGTGGAAAGCCTTGGAATGGGAGGGACATCACCTGGGGTGGAGGAGCAGACCTGGACTGGGTGGGAGCAAGTTCATCTGGATCTGGAGGGTTGTGAAGCAGATCGGTGATCCTGTTCTTCATCACCTGATACTGGGGTTCCGCCATGTCCGTGAGGGTCTGGTTCACATAGGTGAGGAAGGGCTTGCGGTTGGAGGATGAGGAGTCGGTGTGGACCAGCTGAGAGAGGATATCTATGCTGCTCCTGATGGTGTCTCTTATCTCCAGCAGGACAGTGTGGCTCTGCCCCTCCTGTCTGGCTCTCTGCCTTTCTGTGGAGGTGGAGCTGGGGGTGGATGCGGGTTGGACTATGGTGGAAGTGCCGTCTCCTTTCTCCCACCATGTCAGGGGGTCCTCCATGCGCTCCGCCACAGTTAGAACAACTGTCGGGGGGTTCTGCATTGTGGCACAGACAGATACCTGCCTGGAGACAGGAGCTGACTCTCTGCCGGAAGAGGACTGGCTCTCAGCAGGCTGCCTGAGAGAGAGGGTTGTGAGAGGGGCTGCTCCTTGGTGGCGGATCTCACCCACCAGGAAGCTGTACTTGGCCATGACGTAGGTCTCTCTGTCCGTCAGCTTGACCGCGGCCTGGCCAGATTTCTTGAGGTGCAGCTTCCCGTACCAGGTGTGCATATGTTTTCACCAGCCGAGGAGCACCTCCGAAGTGTAGCCCAGGCTCTCCGCCTTCTCTCTCCAAGCAGCTTGCTTCCTTTTGGTGTCCCTGTAGAGCCTGTGTCCCTTCCGCCATAGATACCCATTCTCTCTCAGCCACTCCAGCACCTCATCCTCATGTTCCTCCTCGATGGAGTATTGCCTCCTCTCCCGTTCTCGCATATGCCTCTTCCTCCCTTTGGCAGGACCACATGGGCCCTCATCAGAGGGGCTTCCAGGTTGTAGGGGCTCCTCCTCCACACCAGCAGCAGCAGCAGCACCAGCAGGACCAGGATCAGCACCAGCAGGACCAGGATCAGCACCAGCAGCACCAGCAGCACCAGGAGCACAAGCAGGACCAGGAGCACAAGCAGGACCAGGAGCACGAGTAGGACCAGGAGCACGAGCAGGACCAGGAGCAAGAGCAGGACCAGGAGCACGAGCAGGAGCAGGACCAGGACCAGGACCAGGAGCACGAGCAGGAACAGGAACAGCAGGACGAGGAGCAGCTTCAGCAGAGTAAGCACGAGCAGAAGCACCACCGCCAGAAGCAGGATCAGCAGAGTAAGCACCAGCAGAAGCACCACCGCCAGAAACAGCATCAGCAGAGTAAGCACTAGCAGAAGCACCACTGCCAGAAGCAGCATCATCAGCTCCTCCAGAAGCAGAAGCAGCAGAAGCCCCAGCCCCAGAAGAGCGAGCCCGTGCTACAGAAGCCCCAGCAGAAGCAGAGTGAGGGCCAGGGGGTGGGAGGGTGGCCCTGTCCCTCTTGCCAGGGCTGGCAGCAGATGGCTGAGGCTTTCTCTTCTTCCCCATGGTTGTGGGGTTGCTGGCTGGCAGGGAGGCTGGCAGGCAGGCTGGCAGGGAGGCAGCAAGGCTGGCAGGCAGGCAGGCTGGCAGCAAGGCTGGCAGGCAGGCAGGCAGCAAGGCTGGCTGGCAGGCAGGCAGGCAGGCAGGCAGGCAGGCTGGCAGGAAGGCAGGCAGCAAGGTTGGCAAGACAGTCAATGTGTCTGGAAGCAGGTCTTTCCTCTGAATGGTGACCTGCTTGGGAGCTGCTTCCCTTTATATCCGCGGGGCTTACGCAATGCATCCTCCCCGCATGTGCATTGAACGCTAGGCTTCCACTCGGCATCCGCTAGGCTTCCACTCTGCATCCGCTTCATCCGCTCGGCATCTGCTGTGCATCTGCTTCATCTGCTCGGTGTCCGTTCTGCATCCGCTCTTTCCATTCCGCGTCCACTTTGCTGTACTCCCCCGGAAGCCTTGCGGATGTGCCATCCGCTCTCATCTGCTTCCATCCGCTAGGCTTCCATGGAGCATCCACTTTTCATCCGCCCTGCGTCCTCCCCCCGTCCGTTCCTTTCCGTGTTGTCCGCTCTCGTTAGGCAAATTTTTGCCCCTTTTGAGAGCGGATAACAACGGATGGAACATTTTTCTCATCTGCTGTGTCCTTTTTACAAACGTTTTGCATCCATCGGCCAGTGTGACAGGGCCTTAACTCAGGCTACCTCTGGTATACTTACTAGAACAAGAGCAAAGAGAAAATGATGGCATTTAGTTCTACTCCATGACCAGTATGGGGATTGTGATGCAGAAGGCAACTCTTAACAGTGATGGCATAATAAAATGGGGTTTTGCCTCAGAGATTCCATAAGACTCAAGTTTGATGAAAAGCAGTTAGTGGATTATCTGGAGGGAGTGGATTAGATCCAAAGGTTCCTAAAGGTCATTACAGTTTGAGACTCCTCAAATAAAACTCACACCAAATCCATTCATTCTCATAGAAGTGGAAAGCACCCAGTTAAATTCAAAGCCAACCTTTGCAGGAGTTTGCTGCACTGGCAGCTGTCCCTGACTCAGCTATAACTTTTTGGAACTCAATACCTGCTCTAAATAAGGCCCTGTCTGTCTATGGGTGGTGGTGGTTAATCAGAGCGTTAGCCCTTTGAAGTTGAACAGATACTAAAGATGACTAGTACTATATTTTATTTAAATAAGTTATACTAACAGAATAATGTGGCCTGGTGTGTTTTCCCTTCTCTTCCTCTTATACCCCAGGGAGTCCAGGAGGAGATTATCTGAGTCTCTTGTTAATGTTTTCCATTTCCTAGGTTCAGTGCATATTTATTGCAAATGTTTCTGTTGTAATATCTCTAAATACATGTATTTCTCCAAGGTTATCTCCAAGACATTCTGCAGTAAGACATCTGCCAAACTCTATTGGTCTTTCCTCTGTCTTGCTCTCTGGGTGAATTGTTGAAATATATTTTTGACAAGTTGATCTGTGTCATGTAACTTATCAATTATTGTAGCTGCTGCTCCCAAAGTGGTATTTATGAGTTTGGTTTGCTTGCTTTTTAAAATTAATTTCTACTTTTGAGAACAGAGTGGTATAATCAAGTAAAATTGTATTTTGAGACTGATTCAAAACTGAACCTCAGTGTATTACATATTTAATGTCATTTATGATAGCTACCCTACCGCCATCTTCCTTTGTCTACACCTGTGCTTCTGAAATAATGGCATAGGAGGGGGGAAGAGACCACATACTTGTGGTAATAAGAATTTGATGGATTTAGTAAGAGCACATTAGTGCAACTGAGTGGAAGCTCACTTCACTGAATAAGCAGGAATGTATTTTAGAGATGAATCCTGTGTTCTAAAAGCCTGCTGCTGGTGAAGCATGTCTATTATAACTCTTTATTTCTCTGCCACAAACTTACAATACGGAAAACTAACCTGCCTGAACTGCATTCTGCCTTTGCCCCCTAACCTCAATCAGAAAAAAAGCAGAGAAGGATGTGAGGTAATTGAGCCATTCTTTTATTAGAAGAATGAAGTTTGTAGTAGGACACGAAACCTTTCAGAAGTGACAGACCAGACACATGATGTCATTAAGAACAGTGTTGCCTTGACAATTTTGTGAGGATCCCTCTGTCCAGGCAAGTTCAGCCTTGCTATTATTATAAAATGCCAATCATTTTTCCCCTTTAAGCAAAGGAAACAAGAATTTGCTTGACCCTCATCTTTAGGTCTATTGGGGTGGTTCTTCTTTTTCATGAATGATAAACATGGAACTAACTTTCCAGAGAACAAACAGACAAATGTCAGTTCTACAGAGCTGAAAAGGAAGAGCTTAAAAGCTTCAAAGGAAAAAAGCACAGAAAAGGGAATATATGAAAATATAAATAGGGAATTCCACAAATGGCTTCACCTGCAGATACTGGTGCTTGCTTACATACAGCTCCATCAAGGCATGAGAAGCAGATGTGCTGAAAGCTTCACAAAACAAGGCTTGGGAAAAGATTTGAAGGCAGAAGGGAAATGGTATCATGGAATCCTAAAGGCATCTCATAGCATTTAGGGGACAAAATGAGAAAAGATGTAATATTATGAAATTTAAGCAATATATGTTACATTTTTAGTTTCCCAAATGCTTTCTTATTCTTTATTGGCAACCTCTTCTAAGAAAAATACAAAAGACTTTCATGAAGCCCTGGAAAATATTTAGGTGGGCTTCCTGATAAGCACAGCCAAAACGTCAGGGGGGGGGGGAGGGAGTTGGTGTTCCTAATCCTCACTGAGACATGAAATGATTGAAAATGTCGATTTTTGTCTGCTCTCCCCAAACTTTTGAGATGCAATGATTTAGAGAACGTAGACTGGAAATTGCCATTAGAGAAGTTGCCATTAATTTTGGACTGTTTAATTAATGGAAGCAAAATGAAGATTACTGAGAAACATGTCTATCATGCAAAGACCACTATGTTTTCCTCACAAGAAATTGCTTGATCCTAAATAGCTATGATTGGCAGAAGTCTTTCATGATTTTATATGAGTTTTAAGAGGGTGGCATTCATCTACCTATAAAGCATACTGTCATTTTAAAATAGGATACCATATCATATGGAGAATCTCTTCATTCCTGACAGTCTATGGTTTTGTTTTAATCTAGATAAAACAATCCAGATTGTTTCCAGAAGCTACCTATACCAGAGTGCAGTACCCATGAACACTAATATGCCCATTTGCCTGCCTCGCCTGACTTTTTAAAAGTATTTTTAATTAAATAAACAGGAAGTAGTTTGACAAAGTCCAGCTTGGGTTCCCGAAAGGTTCAGTGACAGAAAAGTGGCAGAGTTGCTTGGATGATTATTCTATTACATGGCACTTTCTGTGACTGACCATGCCTCCTATAGCAGGTAACTTATGAACAGGTTGATGTCCTATGGCAACAATTCTATAATAGCAACCATGACATGCTCTCAAATTGTCCAGTGAGACTTTGACACTAACAGATGGCCTATCCCTGATCTGTATAATTAGATGTTACAGACAGCAGACAGATCTGATTGTGAGATCAAGGAGAAATGACATCTAGGCAAATATTTGTCTCAACAGCAGCAGCAGCACCCCCCCACCAAAGTTTGAAAAATAGGGAAGACTTCAGATTCATAATAAGTTTCACAGTACGTGGCCACAATGAGGACTGTAATAGAGTGATTATAACTCACCTGTCCATAAATAACACATTTGCAATAAAAAGACCTGTAATCCCTTCCTTCCCCCCCTCCCTCTGGAGAGCAGTACGGCTTGAAATTATCCTGGTTGCTTCCATTAGTTAGATTCACTGTTGCCATGCAACATATTTATATTATATTTTTTTGGCTTCTCAGTGCACATCCCTGGATCAGCAAAGACTCTTGAGCTGTCATACATCCTCAAAGACATTTTATATGTTTTTTAAACATGAAAATATCACACAATATGCTAAATGGGAAATAAAAACCACCATTTGTTTAAAAATGCCTTGATTTAATAAACCAGATGAATAGATTCACACATCAAAAATTGAACAGTATAGCTTAGAGCAAGGTCTGAATCCAACCCACTGTAAAAAGTTCCGGTATTCATAATCATGCTAAGCCACCAATATTTTAACTATGATTGAATAAATTCCAATGGCTGGCAGCATCAAGTTAAGCCAAACTCAAACCATGGATGACATAACACATTGACTGGGAGGTAGTTGCAGGATTATTCCAGTTGGAGGTTTAAGATCATATTAATGTGTAAAATAAAAGAGGAACCAGAACACTTGCCCTATATTTCTGTTACTGCAATTGTCTAGAAAAAAAAGACGGGTAAAGCTTGAAGAAATGGTTTCCATGAAGAATACCTTACCTAGGATTTTGATGACCAAGCCCAAGAATCTGCAGTAAAAATTGACTGAGGGATTTTTTTTTTGGCTACAGAATATATCCTTGATTAAATCTTATTTTATAACTAGATGTTGAAAAGAAAATGCATTTGAGAAATTATTCATATGTATAAACTTATCCATAGATCACTGGGTCCATTTCCTTCTTTGCTAACAAAACAAACAAACACGTCCTCTATTTGGCATTTTATACAAGATGTTTTAGGCCCCCTGCCCATCCCCCTATCGCACACCTCTTCTCCATCATTTTATAAATTAATCTGGTTGTTTCTGTGATCTTCAGGATGTGTGACTTTTAAGCCTATCTAGGTAATTATCCCTTTGTTCACTGGGCATGTATTCAAGGTTTCATATCTGTGCCAAGAGTGGGGAGATTTAAGTGACAGAGAATATATCATACACATTACAAGTTTTGAACACCATCTTCATAGCAAAGATGACATTTATAGCTTCTGTATATTTTGAAGGTTCTTTGGAGTTTTGTGACTGGTATGATGCACAATATATAAAGTAGCTGTATTTCAATTTTTCAGCTTCAATTTCTTAAAGCAAGCAATACAAGTGTTATGAAAAGAGTTGATAAAACAACTTCCTAGCTATTCTCCAAATTATAAATATTTCATTATTTATTGAATATATGTTTTGATCTTCCTGATCAGTCCAAGGATGAATTATATCATATAAAAAGAGCAGACAACATAACAGGAAATTATATCTACATCAAAAGAGAAACAGGATACTTTTTAAAAAAGATATTTGTACTTTGAATGTGTAGGATACGTATCTTTTTTCTCAGAATGGGCAACCTATAGAACTGCTGATTCTACTCAGTTGCAACTTCCACCATTCTTCCTTGCTATCCATGCTAATTGAGACTGTACAGAGTGGTAACTGAAGAAAATATTTTGAGGCTGAGAGATTCCCTACCAGATATTTTATGAAATTTGCAATTGCATGTCTTTGATCACATAGTGCTGAACCTTCAAATTGCGAACTGTTTTATGGATGCTCTTTTACTGTTGAAAACTGAGTTAATCTTTGTCTCACACCCACTTTTTCTTGTGATTTTTTTTTTCTAAGAGTTAGCTACTAGAGTGTCAGATTTCATTATTTCTGAGTTTATGTATTTGCTCATGCCTTGAATGCAGTAATCAAGACCATGTTTGTATTTTTGCTGCATACATATTCAAGGAGATTGACACTACAATGTTATGGCAGGGATTAATTATCTGAATAATTTTCATAGTTACCCTGCCAATTAAGGACAAGGGTAGTGATATCAAGAATTGGACTATCAACAAGGATCTGGTGCCCTACATCCAAGAATCCCATATATAAGTCCATGCATTTCCCTCTTCCAGAGGAAGTTAATTGGTCTTCACTATTGCTCCATGGAAATATATGTTTTGCAGGCAGAATATTTTAATGTCTTCATTGTTTCCAAGAGAGGTAGAAAAAGTCTGTGCCTGAAATCCTGGAGAGCCATTCCTAATATGGACAATGCCAGGCTAGCTCTCTGTATTTGAGGAAGCTTTGCTCAAGTTCCAACTAGATCAAATGAAGAATCCACCTGGCCTAAAAAAAGCTCATCAGGTAGTTCCACTAAGGCAACATTCCAACAGCTAGCTTCTTGCCATTGCTAATACCCATTGATAGACAAATCCTACATTTTGAGCTGGTCTCCACTGCACCATTGGCATTCAAAGTCGCATTATTTCCTTTGCAAAACATAAAAGTACCGTCATCATGGTTATTTCATACATGTGCATGTGTAAGCAACACAGATTGGGGGTACACTGTGGATATGAGTAAATGAGGCTGTACTAATTGGAATACATTCAGTGTTTGGTGGGTAACAAGGACATGATATATACCTCACATGTTAATGTCGTTATATAGTTAGTCTGGTTTAAGCTTAGCATGGTATTTTGACTTAGTATTTGAGTTCTATGATAGAAAAACTAGCCACATACTCAAGTTGATGGTTGACCTCTCCTAAAATGGCCTTATTTTATTAGCAGTTGGGAATACAATCTACAAATATGGTTGTTGTGGATTTCAAGAAGAAAATTACACTAAGTAGATGTATTTGAATGATTTTTCCCTACAGATACCAATGTTGTACGGTACATCCAGCTGACAGAAATGAAGCTTAGCAGATGTTCCCAGAGGGAAAAAGAAACATTGTAAGAAGACACCCAGTTCTGTGGGCCTGAATGGACACGTCCTCCCCTAAATGATCACCAAGTGAATTGTCCTTCCCATTGGCTTCACATGAGATTGACAAGTTTTCTCTTCTCTCCTGATGTTACTTTTGATCTAAGAAGTGATCCTGGATCTAGCTTTGGCTATTTGCTGGTTTAGTGATAACATTCTAGTCCTCCTAGCACAATTGCTCTGGGAATTTGGATGAAGAGAGCAATAGAAAATGATTTTTGCCTTGTGCTTATCTTCTGCTACTTTTGTCACAGCAGCCTTCCAGAGATCCTTCTTTTCTTTTCAAATAGCTAATGAAGAAAACAAAATATAATGAAACTACCTTGTAGTACATTTGAACAGAATGTTCAACAAAGTTGAGAATTTGGGTATGGGACAATATCTAAATGAGAATGTGGAAGATGGGGATGAAAACTGGAACAATTACTTAATATCAAATATATGTTGTTAACAGGCAACAACCCCACATATTATTTCTTAGAAGGCATGGCTGGGCTCTAATACATAAAGGGGAAGCATGATTTTATAATTAGTTTTCAGATTATAGAAATTGAAGCACTGAATTATGGGCTTGCCACCATCTTAATATATACCTTAACTTTTCTGTGCCTCAGTTTTTCCATCTGTATAGAGGGAACAAAAATGTCTCCCTACCTCACAGGGGGTGTTGTGAGAATTTGTTAACTAATATTTGTACAGTGCTAAATTATATTACTGGTTCACTGGACTAAGCTTGCAGTTCGTACACGTTACCTTGATACTTTCCTGCTTATTTTCATTCATTATTATTAACTCAAGGTTGCACAGAGTTCAGGCTATAATCCCCCAAATTAACATATTAATCCGTTTATCCACTACAAGCAAAACGGGCAACAATGTCCAAACATCCTTCCAATGCTAGTGACAATTTTAGGGTATGATTTGTTCAGAAATCTAGTTTTAGCTTCTAAGATGCCAGATATCTGACTTCACAGATGTGTTACTGAATTACAGGTTCTTTTAATCCAATGCAATCAAATTAAGATGGAGGGTGAGGAGTACAATATTATTCTCCAGAGATTATTCTTCAACTGTATTGCAATTGCATGATTTAGATATTCAAATCACATGAAGAAATGTATTATCATTTCAAAGAGTTTCCCAATGAGTCAATGGATGAATACAACTTAAAAAAAAACCTAAATAATTTTCTTTCAATATTCATAGGAGAAAATCAAAATGTTTCATTTTGTAGGTCATGCTAATCCCTTCTTTGAGTGACTTCTTTTTTTGAGATTGGTCAGATGCCTCCTATTCCATATTAGTTATGTTAGGCAGGTCTTGATCAACCTCTTGCTTTACAAAATTCATTTGAGGTAAGTGAAGAATTGTATCTTTACTAGAATGAAATCCTAAAAATGTATATTAATTTCCAGCATATTAATGTGTCATTCGGCACTTGGCTTCATTTTCTTTATGAATTTGTGTGATTTCTGGAAAAGCAAATCCAGAGGTTATTTTTTTAAAGGGAAGTTTTATCAAAACTATGGAAAAATTATTCTATCTACACATTAAAAGATGTAGGCTTATAACTATTAAATTTCTTCTGACCTGGAGGTAGCCCATGATTTTCTCATATATGTTGTTTTTCTGACTAATATAAATTTGCAATTTTTTACCTTAAAAAGGCAAAGTAAAACATGATGCTTTTCAGTGGTTCAACAAATATTGTAAAATATCAATGTTCAAGTAAATTCCTAAACTGGGACTTGGACTTCAGATCCCTTAATCACTGGCTAGCTCCTAAGAATGATGCAAATAGCTCAGGATTAGAAGGCACCCAAATGCAGCAACTGACATGCTAAAACAGGAGTCCCCAAACTTGGCAACTTTAAGACTTGTGGTTGGAGAATTCTGGGAGTTGAAGTCCACAAGTCTTAAAGTTTCCAAGTTTGGAGTCCTCTGTGCTAGAATGATCTAGCCAAAGTGTTAATATGTTACTGAATCGCCTTAATCAGAGCCAATGATGGCCTTTTTATTTACCCCACTACTGTAAGCTTTGCCGCCCTAATACAAGACCCCAAGAAAAGAGCCATAGTTTTAAGGATTGTGTTGTAAAAATGCCCAAAGCTGTTTGTTGGGCATCCTCTACTGTCCTGGCATTTCAAACAGTCAATGACAATTTAAGTGTCAGCAAGACCAAAGACATTTGGAGACAGAAAGACAGAGAGATGAAAACTTGCCATTGCTATGAAATTTTAATCATGTGAAATGGCCTGGAAATTTGCAGTATGCCTATTATAAAAGGCTTTGCTTCTCCTTCTCTAAAGCAACATAGAATTCAGAACTTGTTCATATTATCAAATGGTAAACACAGTGCAAAAAATGCTATATAACTACTTTAAAGCTTACCTGCTTTCAACAGCTCAGAACAACATTCAGGTGAAAAAAGGCTTTTGATTTCAAAAGAACAAAAGAAAAGTGGAGGGAGCTTTGTTGCTTGAAATGCAGACAGTTATTACGTGACATGGTGGTTTTTTTCCCTATTAATATTTACTGTAGGTGGAAATGCCAGAACACCTGGAGATATAATAATATCACTCACTTCAAGTTTGCTATTAGACACAAATACATTTCTGTAAAAGATCTCCACTAGATGGATATATATGGGGGTTGCTGCTTAATTGCACACATCACTTTCTTTCCCACTTTTAAAGTACCCACAAAAACATTACTTCAGTGAGAAATCTGAAAAAGTAGTCTGACAAGAAAAATGGAAATATATTGGTGATTGCATAACAGATTTGGTTCTTAAGCAACTAAACAACATGCCCTAAACAATAATGAATACTGTCTCTTCTAAGTATATGAATCTATAGAAGTCCAGGAAGCATTCTTCAAACCAAAACCTCAGCAGAACATAATGGAAAACAAGTCAATCCAGCACTGAAAAGAAGTTATCACAACAAAAACAATAGAGTATAGAGATATGAATTATTACTCAGCTTTTGTAAAAATGAAAGTGACTGTTGTATATAGGTTAGGTAGTCCAGGAGTGGGATTCAACTAGTGTTACTACCAGTTCGGTGACCATGTTTCTCTGCAATTCCTCCAGGATTCATCATCAGCTAGGTGGTAAATAAAGTAGGGAATGGAATACGGATAGGAAATTAGGTGCTATTGATGCCATAATGTCTCTGTTTAGTTATAAGGCAGAATATGGGAGACAACAGACATTCAGATTACTGGTAGTGTATTTTTTAACTTTTAAACTTACTGCAAATCCCCAAAACCTGAAAGGCCTGCATATTTGGTGACAATTTGTTGACTATAGGAATATTGTCCAAAAATAGATTTTGGCATAATGTATTCATCAATTTTTTACTTTTTCAAGGTCTTTTTTTTCTGCCAAAGCTACCAATAAGGAGACAAGTAAGTCATTACATATTTTGACTTCCCATGTTTCAATCTAATTTTGCTTTGTGCAATGAATCCATACACTTTTTGCTATTGCTGACATTTAAATATGCCACTTATATGCATTATGCAGCATTGCAATTTCTATTTCGCTTTTAATGTTTTATTTTTATTCTAACTACTCCATATGGACACAAGGCCAAATATTATTTGTTTATTGAAATGAATTTTGTTTATCAGAGGCACCTAAAGTTCTGAAGCTGATTTGGATAGTAAAGTCAGGGTGTATTGCCCTTTCCTATTAATCAAAAATGAAAAATGATTTGTCAGCCATTCTTTTCCCTTTTCTGTTTCCATCCAACTTCTACATTTTCACAACCTGAGACAATTTGAAAGAAGCTGAAGAGAGTCAGATTACTGGGCAAATTGCATAAGTCAGCTTCTTCAGAGAATGCTGCAGAAACAATATGTAACCATATTCCTGATTTTTGCAGTATAGCTTGCCAGGCAGTCTTATAAAATATTCTCCATGCTATCACACACAACCGGGGGACAGTTTTGATGAAAGATGATTTGTAAATAGATTTAGATTCATCAGCAAGAACCTTTATCGTGTTTTGCAAGTAACACCTGCAAAGGGGGGTTGGAGAAGTACACTAATCCTATTAAAGATTATTTTGAGATTTAAAAAAAAACTAGTATGTCATTTAAAGAGATTCATCTGTCACAGGAGGAGTGGGCAAATATGGACTTCACCTGCATCAATCCATCAGAATAATGGAGTTAGAAGGGACCTTGGAGGTCGTCTAGTCCAATCCCCTCTGCTCAAGCAAAAACCCTATACCATTTTAGACAAATGGTTGTCCAATCTCTTCTTAAAACCTTCCAGTGTTGGAGCAGCCACAGCACTCACAACGCACAAGAATATAATGGATACAGATGTACTTCCTAAAAATGTATTTGTTCGTCTGGAAAAATTCCTTAGCAAATTATTTTTCCCATAATTATAAGTTATAATATTTAATCATAACTTGAGAGGAATAGAACACTGCCTTATCTTTTACAACACACTGTAGCTTTACCATTCAAATGTGCTCATTTTAAGGGCAGTTGCAAATTTGCTTCATTATCACATAACACATCTACTGTAAATGTTATATGTGGAAATGTTGGAACAATGTTACGATAAGACAAGATATCCTGCTAGGTCATCACTTCAGAGGTATTTCCAGATTCCTCCAAATTATTCCTGCCAGCATCTCACAGGACTAAATAGAACCAGTAGAATTATATATTTTTTATTTCTCAGAATCTTCCAATTAAAACACTGAATTTTAATATTATAACATACATGAGAAAAACAATGGCAGACTTTCTAATGTAGTCCCTTCACTTGTAAAGTTCTTATAAGATATAGAGAGATATCT
Organism: Laticauda colubrina; assembly: GCA_015471245.1. NCBI lineage: Eukaryota > Metazoa > Chordata > Lepidosauria > Squamata > Elapidae > Laticauda > Laticauda colubrina. Next base: position 50,195,965 of record BLBF01000005.1, on the reverse strand, counting down.
GTCTTGAAAATAACCCATGTTGAATTGTATAACATCTACTTCAAAAGATGACCACAGGAAATGTTTTATAAGATTTTATATTATATCATAAAATGCCATTAAAACAGTGGTCCTATTTAGTATGAATCTCAACTAGCTAGTATATTCAAGCTCTTTCCCAGTTTCCTGTGATTGGATTTAGGTGTTTCTTAATGTGTTCTATTTTTTTTTTCTTTACTACCACAGATCTGGAGAACTGTCTGAATCTAACATCAGGATTGGGGTGGATGGGGGGGAAGTGTTTGTCAGTGCCATTATACATGTCATGACTTATGTACTTGCAAGACGAAGTTAAGATGTAAGTATATGTTAGCAGCCTGGTGGTTTCATTGTAATTTGCTGTGATACTCCTGAGAATCTTTGTAGGTGGTACTCTTTTGGATTCATGTACATAGAATACAAGTTAGCTCCTACTGTATAACTGATAATGCTCTTCATAGGATCTCTACTCAAAACAGGATAGTCCCTGAACAAGGCTTTTTCACTCTTTCATTCATAATCAAGTATTATGAAAACTGCTGCATATTTTGTATGTTTGGTAACTTCAGTTACTAGTTCTTACAACTGTATGTAATACTGCAGTTTGAGTGTGAACACTAGGAGAATGAAAATAGAAGGACCATTTTAGCAAAATGTTATACTGTACTCCTTGGTAGTGCATTTTGGGCAGTGATATCACAATGATACAAGTATCATTCTGGTGGAAATGATTAAGAGTCTCCTTTCCCTATCTTCTAGACAGTAGCTTAAAAAAACACCCAACAAGCTTCTAAATCTAGTTCCTGTTTTTTTTTTTTGGGGGGGGGGGGGGGGGGCTTTAAAAACAGAATGGTAACTTTACAATTTATTTTATTCATTCTGTTCAATTGCTCTGATTTCTTTTTCTATTGTAAGCTATTCCAGATGCTCAGCTGCATTCTGCAATTCCTTGACAACTCAGCTCTGGAGCTTTTACAGCTTTTGCTTGGAAAATAACCACTGACCCCCTCCCCTACTGCACAAGCACTTAGCTATGACGGAGGATTTTAGCAGAGCAATATAGTTGTGCAAAATAGCCTGACCTCCACAATATAAACTCAGACCATATGTGTGCCAGCATGGTTTCTCTCACACAGGCAGTGGAGCCTTGCTGGCTTTCAGCTCCAAGGGTTCAGCAACTTACAAGGACATGCCAGGAGGAGAGGAGGGAGACAGGGAATGAAAAAGAGCAGTGGCATCTATCCTTCCTACCCATATTGTATTGCAGTTCTTCAAGCCTTCAATCTAAGCTATGCATTAACTAAGGTGCCCTGTCAAATTGTTTGGTCTTGTATTTTATTAGGTAATGAAATAAAAGGCTGGTCATTCCAGCCATATCCTTCATGAGGAACTGGCAGTCAGCCACATATGCATGCAGTAAGCCTACAGTCTCATCATGAGCTGTCAATCATTTAATCAAAGGTTGCAGTCTATCTATGAAGTTAGTACAATGGTATAGGTCCAAGAACATTCTGTTACAGAAGAGAGGGTCACCCATTTTGCAGCTGATCTGGAGTGGGAAAGCGGGGGGAGAGAGAATTCATAAATGCTATATGATTTCAGTTAGACTTGTCAGGCAAGGAGACAAGTAACCATTCAAGAATGGTGGTTGACCTTATCATCATTGCCACTAGCAGAACTGTAGCAGCAACCAGTGAGATTTCTGATTTACTTGCCTGACTAGTAAATTCAGTCAGTGCATCTGGATGACTACCTGGTTCTAAGGCTGGGTGACTTAGGTTTCATTGAGAAACAAGGCACAGATTAATCTGGAATTGAAGAGGGTCAGTTACCACGTTCTGAATCTAGGAATTTAAGTCATTTTCCCCCCTGTAAAATAGCAATAAGAGTTGATACTATCATGCTTTATCCATTACTCTAACCTGAAGGCTGAGACTAAAGCACATAGCTCTTTACTACAGTAGTTTATTACAGAATGTAGAAAATATTTAATTAAAACAGAAAACCAGCAACCGCCAGCTTTAAACCTCAAAATCCATACTAATCCATGTCCCCAGGTTCAATTTCTCTCTCTTGTTCCTAACCATATATACCCCAGGAAACCAAATACTTTTGATTTCTCAATAGGAAGAGTGACAGCATTATTATGGAAATGGATGCAGTTGGTCTCAGGCTTTTTGAATCCAACCTTATTCCTTTCAGCCCACACAATAGCTTTTTCTCAGTATGTGCTCTGTGGAAATTGCAGAACTTGCAACAGAGCAAAACCTAAAAGAGGACTTGTAGGAAGAAACTGGGAAGACTGATGTTTTTCTTATTTGCAATGTTAAGAATTGAGAAAAAATTAAAAGGATTTCCCAGAGGTTTCAAAAATCATGGCAATGTCTAGACTTCTAGATTGAGCCTCCCCGTTGACGGACCGTAGATCGTGACTCTCTGCGACTATGGTCCGTCTCTTTCGTTGGAGAGCCTCAATCATCACGATTAGGGGCTGAAGCTGCCTTGGAGGGGCGGTGGAGTAAGGGGAAGCCACAAGCCAGGTTGAGGGGAGCCACATCTCCCCTCCTGGGCTTGATCTTTTTCACCCCGAAGACGACTGCAGCGGTGGTTTAAAATGGCCACCCCAAAAAGGAGGACTCAGCTGGATTAAGATTTGTGCAGGAGGGAAGAAAGAGGTGGATAACATCTGAACCGGGACAACTGGGCAATACAACTAAACAAAAGTACCCTGGGATTAAGGTAACATGGAATTTTTAAGAAAAGAAAAGTGAGCGGTGAAATTACAAAGGGACAGGAAAAAAAATAAGAAAATATTTTTGACAGCTAAGCAGGACTTCGAACCGGGAAAGGAATAAGTCAGAACTAAAGATTTAACTAAATTGGACTAAAATATTTTGGCAATAAACAGACATAAAACAAAGCTGGACTTAAGACTGTCAAAAAATAATAATAATAAAATTTACAAATTGGAGACTGGTCTGTGCTGGAATATTGAGGTTCGAAAAACCCTAAATAAAAAAATAGGGGGAAAAGCTGAAGACTTTGTATAATGGAGAGTGCCACCTTTTGACAAAAACGAGCTCAAATAAAAGGGAAAGCATCCTGTTTCTGAATGAACTTGTGTGGATATAACGTTAAAAGAAATATTGAAACAAAGTAAGAATCTTAGAAAGTGAAAACAGAACCAGAATAAAGAAAAAAGCAAGGAAAGACTGACTATGGGATTGATTAATGTTTTTGGTATAGACCCTGGGCTGGAATAATTGAGAACTTTAGAAAATTGAAAGAAGAAGGAAAGTAAAAGTGTTTTTATATCATAAAATATAAGAGTGTGTAATGATGATATCTCTTTGGTAATTAAAAATGGAACTTAAAAATATGAGAGAATTATTATAAGAAAGAGGCGAATCACTTTGTTCCATGTTAGAAAAAATGGAAATGGCGATTGAAGAACAAGAAGAAAGAGCATCAGAGGAGGAGGAATCGACTCAAGGAGAAGACATCTTAAATAGACAATTAACACAAAGAACACTACAAAGACATGGGGAAAGAAGGAAGATTAAAAAGTTGAGACTTAAGAAGGCAATCAAAAGGGGGAATACCTGTGAAGTCAGGAAAGACCCAGCAGAAAAGGGGAAAGGAAGATATTAAGAAAGAGAGGGATATAAACTGGAATGAGAAAAGATATGGGGAAAAGAGGGGGAGGAGAAGCAGCAAGAAACAGGTGCATGAAATAAAGAAATACGGAAATAGTAAAATGTTGAAAAGAAATTGTTTTTTCAGAGATAATGGCTGATGAATTAAAAAGGGGATTCTGCAGGGTGACAAGGGGTAATAAGAATATTTCTGCAATTAAAAATATTTAGAAAATAGGGTAATATATATTCTGATAACTCTTATTAAAAATTAAGGGGGGGAAATATGCTACAGAATCCAAATGAAAAGATGTAATGATTATTATTGTAACTTCTTAAAAATAATGGTTTATTGGGAGTCAAGATGAGGGAATAAAGGTATATTTTAACCATTGAGGTGTCACACTCAGAGCAGTAAAAGGGGGGAAACTTATACTTGGTTTTTTTTTCTTTAGTGTTAAAACTTGTATTTATCTAGAATTTATAAAAAGAATGTTTAATGGAAAGGGCATATTGACAGACTAAAGAACCAACTAAATAAGTTAATATAGACTATTAAAAGTAAGGAGACATTGGTAACCTTTTTATTATTATCATTATCATCATAATCATCATGAGGCAAACACATGTTGTTTATCTTTATTTTTAAAATAAATATTAAAGGATTATATTTGAAATAATTGAAATGAAAGAGGCTAGAATTAATGTACTTGTTTCTCTCCTTACTGAAAATTTAGAATGGAAAAGATAATAATAGAAGTAAGTATGCATATATGAATGTATAATTGCTGTCATATTTGTATGTAAAAGTGATGACCCGGAAATATGCTGTCCACTAAAAAGAGATTTTTGTTTTTATGTGAAAAACTGAATAAAATTTGTTGTTGTTGTTTTTTTAATCATGGCAATATCTCATGGAAATGTCTACATAAAAAAATCCAATCTGACTTGCAGAGAGAACATAAGGCCTGTTCTCAAAACAAGTGATAGAAATTCCTATGGGACAGAATTAGGGAAGTCGCAAACTAAGGCTGCATCAATTACAGTGGGGTGATAAATAGGCCTGGGAATGATATATGATGGAGAAAGTGGTTAATTCTGGTAGCGAGTGAAAGGGTGGAAGAAAGCTGCATAGGAGCACCTTCTTCCAAGAGAATATCAACATATATCCTGGTGAGTTTCCACCAATTAGAGCCCTGGAGCAATAGCCCGACCATTATATATGAGGGCTAGAGACAAGTAATTTGAAGTCAGTCAACCCCAGCAAAAGAAAGGATATCCTCAGGATGCACTCCATCAGATTGAATTCTGCTCAGAGCATTTATTCACTCCTTCTGAAAAGTTACCAGTTTTATAAAAAATGTGATGCACAAAAGAGAAAACAAAGCACAGGATTATTTGTTTACATAAGTAAAATATTAGTACTGTTTATATCAGTTTCATCGGGAATGCTTAAAGGTACATGGTACCATCAACATAACTAGGAACTCTGAGAATGTACAATTAAGAGTGTTTACAGATTCATCTATAATGAGACCCCAAATCTATTTGAGATATATAATATAATGGTCCAAGGAAGCACCAATATAAAGACTCAGCCCCGAAGTATGTCACTGAGCTAATTAAGGACAGCATCACAAATCCCAAAATCTGCAGGGCATCTCTATTTGAATCACAGTCATAAGCTGAACATTTCCTTGAATTCAGCTGAGAAAAATACTAAGAAACTGAAGGGATGAACTGTAATTGGAAATTTTTCAAATGATCTGGAAATTACATTGCCTAGGAGAATGAGAGTAAATCCTATATATGCATGAGAAACTGATGTCAAGAAGCTATGAATCAGTCATATGTTTATGGGAATATGGATGATTTTTGATGCCTTAGACACAGCAATGGCCAAAACAGTAAGAAAGAACAATGAACAGTGTTGTGAAAGTCCAAAAAGCTGCTGTCACTACTGTCTAACCTTCATGGAGGCTAGGAAGCATCTGTGCTGGAGCCAAATCATGAAGTGGAAGGTCTTTTAAATGAATAGGTGCAAATTCATCACCAATTAAGAGTAAGGAAAGAAGAAGCTGCAAGTGACCATTCAAAATCCCATGAAGCACATGAAAATATTCAAATCTCTCAGGTCTACAATAGAAGACTTCCTTGTGGTTCACCTCTCCTTGTAGTTGAGCAGGGCTGTCAAACTCATAGCCCGCAGGCCAGATGCATCAGATGCTGGCTACGCCCATGTCTGGTTTAGCGAAAAAAGTCACAATATGTCACATGACACTGCTGTGACAAGTTTGACACCCCATTAATGGAGGAACGATGGCTCTTTTTGAATGCAGAACCTCAATTTTCTCCTCCAATAGCTTGAATAGAAGTGATATGTCGACAAAGCTGAATGAACACTGCTGGCAAAACATTGTAACACAAACAACCCCAAAAGCTAGAGGGAACCCCAAAAGCTAGAGGGATACTAACAGAGGGATACAATCAATCGGAAATGGTGTAGGGTCTCTTGCTCGGGTGGGGGGGTTGGACTAGAATCTAGATGACCTACAAGGTCCCTTCCAACTCTGATTATCTGTTATCTGGGAGTCAAGATTCCTAAGACATGGTGAGAAATCTAGAAATGAATGTATTGGATATTACATTAAGCACACTCTTTGCAATTGCTTCCTGCTGCTATTTTTTTGGGGGGAAGGAACTCCTATCTGTGTAGTCTGATGACCAGCTCCTGGTTTGAGGTGGGGGAGGATAGATGAAAGTGATGTGTATGGTGAATGCATTGTTCATAGAGAAAGTTTAGGACAAATGCTATGACTTTCTCCTATTATCAATTATCTTCATCCTGTATTATCTGTATTTTCTTATTTTGTATAGAATATGTCTTGTATAATTTGATATTCATGATTTTTTTCTTCGCTGGGGAAATAGGAATCTTCTACTCATTTCCTACACATTTCCTGAGGCATGCCAGCTATGTATGTTGGGAGGAGAGCAATACTACACTATGTAGGCTGAAACAGCAATCTGCTCTGTGTTTTGCTGAGATAATTGGTTAATTGGAAAGGGCAGAAACTGCTGTAGAAAAATGCTGGCACTACCCATTTTCTCCGGAGTCAGATAAATAAAGAAAAATGTCATTCCTTCCATTTCAAAGGCTGGTATTTTACATAATATACCTGATTAATTGCAATTTGAAATGATAAAACCTCAAAAGAGCTTTACTTCTCACTCCAAATCCTTCTGTGCTCCCTCAATGAGGTAGAGATGATTCTCAGAGGAAAGAGCAAAGAAAGCTGGGAGCCTGCACTAACAGTATATACTTCCAGAAGGTTCATCCAAGATGTAAAGGTCATTCTGGTTACAGCGCTTTAGAGCACATAATAGTGAATGTATATTGGGTAGCAGGCAACATTTTATACTGGGAAAGAGAAGGGAATGATAAACCTATATTGTATTTGACCATGAAAACCACATGGAAAGACAATACAAAAGGACTGACATATAGTACAATATGATAAGACCCTCAGGTTGGATAACATCAACTTCTTACTAAAGGAAAACTAAGCAACTTTACCAATGGTATACATTAAACAGCTAAATTAAAAACTTCCAGACATCTAGTTGCTGGTGTTGTCATATTTTTGTCAGGCAAAAATATACAAACTAATTACAAACAAGAACATAACATAGTTGCCAAAATGATTCATATTAATTTCTGTAAAAATTGTGCCAATAAAGAAACGTTTGTAGGAGCATATTGCTGAAAAAGCAGTTGAAAATGAGCAGGTTAAAATGTTGGGGAATTTCTGAATACAAACTAAAAAAGTCTTTGTTCATAATACACCATAATAAACTATCGTTGGAAAGAAGAAAGTGTAGAAGATTGATGTGGTAATAACAGGAGATAATACAATAGAAGACCAAAAATTGGAGAAGATCACAAGCTATCAAGATCTGAAAATTTAAACTGAAATGCTATTGGCATAAACTGGCAGTGGTAGTTCCAGTAATTATTGGCACATTAGGTGCCATACTTAAAAATCTTGGACAGCACTTAAAAAATCTGTGGACTGACAAAGTTTCCATCTGCCAATGTCAAAAGGTCACATTGCTTGGATCTGCACATAAATTATGCCAATACATTACAACATGCTTAGTGGTCTTGAGAAGAACTTGATGCATACGGAGGCTAACAAAAGCTAAAGAATCAATACACATTTTTTGTGTATATAATAACACCAATTTTGATTAGGAGTTGCGCAGAGTTGGTAGTAAGATAGGTAGTTGTATGTTTTAAATAAATAAATTCATCCGTAAATACACACATCCCTCTGTGAAGCACATGGGACAGGCTGTCCTGGATAACTTGGAACCTGAACCTGAAGAAATATGAGCCTCATCAAGTATGAGTGTTGCTGCCAAAGGGTTTTGGTGAGAGAACTGATTCAAGTGAAATTAACATTTCCAGAATTCTACAAGTGATGGTTTTATTTTGTGGACAGGAAATCATTGCAGTAAATTAAGTAAATCCCTCTGTGTGTAACTGTAACAGCACCCAGAGGCAACTTTTTCTATGTCACCTTGTAAAAGAGGAGAAATGGTTACATTTCTATTCCAGGAACATGATCTTAACATTCTTCCTTTTATTTATCTTTTTCTACTATTATTTTATGGTAAAAAAAACCAACACCACCAATAGAGAAGAAAGAAACACGTTAATAGTTAGGTATGCAGTAAAACAGCCAAATATACTATAGAGATTTAAATAACTAAATGTAATGGAAAGGAGAAAGCTATAATAAAAAGATCCATATTACAAGCATTTGTTTCAAATTAGTATTCAGTCCTTGAAACTACAATGAAATCTACATCATATAGAAACATCCTGCTTCATCTTCTCATTTTTTAGAAGACAGACCTGTAAAAAATAAGGAACAGAGCTTTATTTTGAATCCATTTTTTGATATCAGGGCGGTAAGCTTCTTCACATTTTCAAAAAATTATTCTTTTTTTCTGAAACCTGTAACTAAGATCTTCATAAAATGACCAGTAACCAAATTAAGAATATAATTTAACAGTTTATTTATATCTTTAAATCTTAAATTTCTTTCTAAAATCATATGCTCTGATTTGAAACTGAAAGAGAGCTAAGACTGGACAAGATGAAATTATCTAAGTGAAAGAACCCTCAAATCTACAATGCCAGCACACCCACATAAATCTGAAATTCAACTTAAAAAAAAAATAAGAAGGATCCACTAGATCCAAGATACCTGAAACTCAACTCACAAAGAATAATAGGTCAGTTCTACATTTTTAAAAATCTTAACCTATTGATCTTCCAAGATGAGATTTTCCAAATATTTGTTCCCCATTTCAGGATTCTGAATTTCTCAAATTCTCATTCCACAAGAATATAGATTTTAAAATAAAGATCCAACTGTAAAATTGAAAATCTGATAGCTAAAGCCAGCATCCTAAGGCAGTTATGCTCAATTTGGCAAAAAACATTTGAAGGATTTTATCCTGCCATAAACTGGTTCTCATTAGTTAATTTGTATAAAATAGGAATTAACACTGGAATTTCTCTTAAAATTGGACATATGCAATATTCAATTTAATTACATTGGTCTTATTCCAGAGACTCAATGGAAGTTTTAACAATTGGAGATGCACTGAAATCTATATCCAATCTAAACATTTAGATATATTTAATTTATATTGCCTTCGCCTTGTCTGCCTCTAAATACCAGGTTTTTAAAAACCTGTTTTCTTCTCCAGGCCTTGGGTTAGGATGGTTCAAACAGCTTCTGGTAGTTGGAGTGGGGATATGAAAATACATATATGTTATGTTGCCTTTGCCAACTGCTGTGCTCTTTTATAATGTGATGTGTGCTTTTTTTAATACATAAAACCATTGTTGTCTTTTTAATCTTGTGAAGTCTACTTGGAATTTGGCAGCCTAGAAATCTGATAGATATTGCCCTACATATTGTAAATTTTTTTAAAAAATACAAATCAAAAGTACTTTATACAGCCTATTCAAATTTAAATCCCAATTTATGGCAGGAGCTTATACATACTGTAGATTCCAACAAATTGGATTTCTCTAACTTATAGTATTATGAGAATATAAAATCATATTGCAGTAGAATTGCAATAAGCATTGATAATAATTATCCAAAACAGCCACAATATCATGACCATATGAAAAAAACACATGTTCAGTTTCCAATGCTATTGCCCTTAACAGCTTCAGATAGTTTAATGAGAGAAGTTAATGAATCAAGAATCAGTTTAAAAAATAGAGTAGGAAGCCTTGTTGAGTTATAATTGTAGCCAATTCTAACACAAAGTGCATGTCATTCATTCAATCTGAACTATATCAAAGAACTTTTTAGTTTCTAAAAAGATTAGAACAACCAATAATCATTTATCTCCTGCAGTGTCCAAAATATAAATTGTAAGATAAATATTATTAGATGCTTGTCTGCTTTTTTAAAAATTCAGGCTGAGAAAGGGGAACTATACATGGCATCACACTGTATAAACACCTGGCTAATGCTGCAATTAATATTTTAGCATCTGAGATAGGCAAGGATATTCACTATAACTCATACATCTATTAGAGTATTTCTCATGATTTCATATTACTATAATTCATTATGGAAAAATATCTCAGTAGTGGCTAGAAGCCAAAAATAACTTGACAACACTCAATCATGGCACTCTGAAGCCTCAAAGATTGTCAGCCCTGAAGTGAACCTGGCTGAGGCCATCTTTGAGGCTTCAGGATTGCCAATCAATATATGCCACACACGAAAAGGCAATGTAGAAAATTATGACTATAAATCTCTAATAATATAGGTGTCTATGAATCTATAAAGGTTCTGTTCAGATGTGGTATTCAGCAGGTTCTGATCAGTTCTGGGGAACTGACAGTGGAAATTTTGAGTAGTTCGGAGAACCGGCAAATACCGCCTCTGACTGGCCTTGCTCCTATCTATTCTCTGCCTTCTGAGTCCCAGCTGATCGGCTGGGTCTTCTTTTGTTGCCCTGCACAGAAGAATGGAGCTGGAAAGCAGGTTAGTGGGGTGGGTTAATGGGGATTTTACAGTATCCTTCCCCTGCCACGTACCCCAAGCCACGCCATGCCCACCATGCCATGCCTACAGAACCAGTAGTAAAAAAATTTGAATCTCACCACTGGTTCTATTCTATTCAACTGGGAAACTATCAAGTCCAGGAGGGCTTATAGATTGAATTATCATTAGCTATCATCTAACATAATATTTGTGCCCTTAAAAAATCCTTTTGAGAGATCTCTTTTCAATATTTACTTCAGAAGTAATACTGCTGTTCAGTTACAAAAATCTTAAGTTTATATAATTAAGTGCATTCTTTAAAGAATAATTAATAAATTCTGCCTCAATAGAAAACCATTTATTAGCCTATATTCCAAATATAAAATTTGAAATCTAAGAGAGCCAGTTTGTTCTGGTGGTTAAGGCACCAGACTAGAAAGCTGGAGACCAGGAGTTCTAATCCCACTTTAGGCATGACAGCCAGCTGGGTGATTGGGCCAGTTACTCTTTCTCAGCCCAACTCACCTCATAGAGTGTGGAAGGGGAAGGTGTTTTGGATATGTTTGCCACCTTGAGTTATTTGTAAAAATAAACACAGAACGGGAAAAAGTATGTAAGTAAGTAAGCTGTAAGTATGGAAGTATAGAGTGTGGAAGGGGAAGGTGTTTTGGATATGTTTGCCACCTTGAGTTATTTGTAAAAATAAACACAGAACGGGAAAAAGTATGTAAGTAAGTAAATAAGTGAGTGAGCCAATGTTCCCGTTTCTTTCCTTTTTTCCCAATAGTTCTGATTAAGTGACTTCAAAGAGTACGCAAGTTGTTCTGAATATAGTACCTCTAATTTAAATACAGCTGTTAAAAATTGCATTTTGCTCTTAATCTTCACCATCCAGTCTCTCAAATTTAAAATCAGTTGGCAATGAAAAGATTCCATTAATATTCTTCCATAAATATTAACCTAGGCTTCTGCTGCTGTAAACCAAAGATACATTCATTAAATCATATCTGCGAGTTGCCCATGATCTCTGAATACAATTTATAGTTTGCATTCAATCTGTCATGGGGCTGTTCCTTTACTTCTAAAGACTTAATTCTGGCTTCATGAGAAATAATAATTATTTTCACTACTTCCAAATCTTTGTTAAATGTTAATAGGTTTGGCTTCCACAGTCCTCAGTTTCCCCACAGACCTCAGATTTGCCAGTTTCTAGACTTTTAAGTCTGCAGTCCATCTGTTTAAACATTGACAAAAGTTTCACCATTTATTCAGAGCTAATTACTTATTCTTGTCAAGATAGAGATGCATCTGGGCTTAATATTGCTCTATCTATTCTATCATCTCCTCTTTGCATGGTATTTCAATGGAATGTATAATATAGAGGAATCCATAACACATACTATTTCCTTATTTTAGGTATTTGTACTTAAGTAGTTAAACCAAAATGTGGAGTGTGGTGTGTATTATTCACCATTTAACAATCCATATGAGCAATTTCATCCACAAAGTCAAAGTGGGGCAAAGGAAAACAAATAACTATCTAGGCAGCCATCAAAAGCAGAGTTCAATCAGAAATGATCCTTTCTCTGCTAAAAGCTCTTTCTAAAAAAATATGGTTCTAATTCTTGCGCATATATTTTAACTGTGTCATTTTGGCTAAGGTCACCTGTTGCACTGGCTTAAGTGGCTAAGGTCACCTGTTGCAAACTTTCCCAGTGTGTTTCATTGTTACTATAAGTGTGTGTGTGTGCGTGCGCGCTTGCGTGCCCTTGAGTCATTGTGGTGAATGCCTGGACTAGTTCCTGCAGATTTTCAGAGATTGCTTGCCACTGCCTTCTTCCTAAGGCTGAGAGACAGTGATAGGTTGAGGGGGGTCACTGACACGGCTTTGTAGGTAGCACTAGAAGTAATGGTTTCTCAAGTCATAACCAACTGAAAATATTTTTCCTTTGGTTTGCGAACAAGACCTTGACTGCTGTTTCCACATTCATCTCTTTCTTCTCCCCAGGCCTAGCCAGTTTAAATCACTGTAATTCTGAGAACTTGGGGACATCTTCAAATTATCAGCTATTTAAGATGGCAAAAGCAAGATAGAGTCAGCCACTATAATCTTTCCTTCTGTCTGTAAAATACACATAAGAGAAAAAAAAAACATTGATTTGTGCAAGATTACAGTCAGTGGCAAAATTACCACCTTAGGGAACAGAATCTGATGTGATGAGAAAGATACACCCTAGGAAGAGATAGATACCTTTTAGATGGTTTTGGTAGGAGTTCATTTTTATTGATTTTCATGTATTTTTAGACATTGAAGGCTTCGGAGAGTCTTTTGGAGTGTGGCAGTACATAAGATTAGTCAATAAATCAATCAGTTCTGGAAGCCAAAGCAAAAGGAGAGAAGAAAATGGCATAACATTGAAATCTACTATATTGTAGTCAGATTAATTTCACATAGCAGCTTGTGATAAATGTTTGAGGATGCAAGCATTCTAAAACAATCAGCACAGGGCTGTATCATTCAGGATATATCATTACTTATCCTCCAACCACTAACAGCCTATTAGCTACAATGGAATACTCATATTTATGTCTGACATACTGTGGCTGATGACAACAGGGACAGCGACAATACATCCACAATGACACTCTCTTAGTGTCTCCTAAAAGACTTCACCAAAATGGTACCGTTTTGTCAACACGCTATCAGGACCCTAGAAATGATACAACCACCATGGTTTTAAAGACATCTTTAAATGCATCAAAATGTTTCACTGGTGGAACTGCTTTTCCATCACACATTTGGAAAACATGTTGGAAGAATTCAAGATTGCTGCTAATGGTAAGAATAGCCTCTTAAGTTGAATAATTCATGGGGAGTAAGGAAACGCCAGCCAGTTGAAGAACAAAAGCAGCACACAATGCAACATAATGATGAAGTGGCAGCAACACAGATCGAGCTTTCAGATACACTGATTATGGTGACATCATACACCAGCCATAATGGCAGATGAATACACACACACACACACGTCTGTTTTCATCTATAATAACAGTGCTTTAATTCTTCAGATGAAATCTTAAATCCACTTGCAACCCTTAATTACACTCAGTTGCACAATGAAATAGCCGAACCAGCACCTGATTTTAAAGACTGCCACATTTAGAAGTTTCTCCTTGATATTTTCTTCCACAACTAGCTATAATTTGCACACCAACCACACTGGCACAAGAACATAAATGCCTAAGCATTAAATAATTGCCCCTTGGTGGTGAAACGATTACTAACCCAGAGTACCTATTTTGGCTAAATAATCATGCACTATAATGACCTTGTTCTCCTTTCTAGGTGAATGAGGAGGAATTTGGTTTAGCTCCCATTGTTATAAACAGAAAACAATAGAAGTCCTATGTATTATGACTATGCTGAATTGATCTGAGTCAAAGTAGAAAATGAAAGAAGATTTTGAATGCAGCTTCACCAAGCATCAGACAACAAGAATGAACAAAAAGCAATAGTGCCTGCTTCTAAAAGATAAACGATTGCCTCAGTTAGTAAAGCTACTTTTCCCCCCTTTCTCTTAGAACAGGGGTGTCAAACGTACATTGTCAAAGTGGTGTCACATGATGTATTAGGACTTTTTTCCCCCTTCACTAAACCAGGCAGGGGCGGGACAAGCATGTGACCCATTCGGCCCATAGGCCGCGAATTTGACACTCCTGCCTCAGAAGTTCCTTCAAACAAACTAACAAACTCAAGGGGTTCTCAAGGGCAATTACACTGCTGGAAACAGAGGCAGAATGCAAAATATTCTGGGAAGAAATGAAGGTAGATAAACATCTGCCAATATATTATGTAGGCAAAAGCAGCATTCTCCTTTTAATGGCAATCTAAGACAGAATGGGATTCCATTGTCCTTTAAAAGCTACTTCTTTCAAAAAACACCTCAGATTCTCCCTTAAGCCCATGTCACACTGGCCAACGGATGCAAAAAGGACACAGCGGACGAGCAAAATGTTCCATCCATTGTTATCCGCTCTCAAAAGGGGCAAAAATTTGCATAACCGGAGCGGATAACACGGACGCGGGGAGGACGCAGGGCAGATGCAAAGCGGATGCGGAACGGAAGCCCAGTGGATGGAAGCGGATGGAAGCGGATGGAAGTAGGTGGCACATCCGCAGGGCTTCCGGGGGGCCTCAGCGAAACAGACGCGGAACGGAAAGAGTGGATGCAGAGCGGATCCCGAACGGATGAAGCGGATGCAGAGCGGAAGCCAAGAGGATGCACAGCGGAAGCCTAATGGATGCCTGGCGTTCACTGCGCATGCAGGGAGGATGCATTGCGTCAGCCCCGCGGAAATAACGGAAGCAGCTCGGAAGCAGGTCGCCATTCAGAGGAAAGACCTGCTGCCGGACACATCGACTGTCTTGCTTGCCCTGCCTGCGTGTCTGCCTGCCAGCCTTGCTGCCAGCCTTGGTACCAGCCTTGCTGCCAGCCTCCCTGCCAGCCTGCCTGCAAGCCTTGATGCCAGCCTCCCTGCCTGCCTTCCTGCCAGCCTTGGTTCATGTCTGCCTGCCAGCCTTGCTGCCTGCCTGCCTTCCTGCCAGCCTTCCTGCCAGCCTTGGTGCCTGCCTCCCTGCCAGCCTTCCTGCCTGCCTTGGTGCCAGCCTCCCTGCCAGCCTTGGTTCCTGCCAGCCTTGGTGCCAGCCTTGGTTCCTGCCAGCCTTGGTGCCAGCCTTGGTTCCTGCCAGCCTCCCTGCCAGCCAGCAACCCCACAACCATGCGGAAGCACAGCAAGCTTCAGCCATCTGCTGCCAGCCCTGGCAAGAGGGATAGGGCTACCATCCCGCCCCCTGGCTCTCACTCTGGTTCTGCTGGGGTTTCTGCAGCACAGGCTCGCTCTTCTGGGGCTGGCGCTTCTGCTGCTTCTGCTTCTGGAGGAGCTGATGACAAGCACTCCAGCACCAGCCAGCTCCACAGCACCTGCACCCTTCACCCCTGAGACTGAGCGACCAAGAGGAGTGCCAGAGACTCATTTTTGTCTTATAGCTTGTTGTTAATAAAGTCTATTTATGATTCACACACTTGCTTCATTTCTTTTTTTTAATAAAGTCTTGCTGGAAACTTTTAGAAATGGTTTAAGCCTTTGCATGCTTGTGGGATGGGTTAATATAGCAGTGGGATGGGTAAGGATAGCAGTGGGATAGATAAGCCTCCAGTGCAAGCATAGTGGGACTTTATGGTCCAGCCTCCCAGGTGCCACATCTACGGCCCTTTATTATCAATAATAATGTAATAATTATCCACACATGTCAACATAAACACAACTCTTTATTAAACGCCCTGTTCATTGTAGGCCAACCAAACATACATGGCCCAATCTCATCTGTGTGATGAGACAGGCTGAAGGAAGCATCCATTAAGCATGTACCATCCTGTCTTGCCACTCCACTGCTCCAGCTGGGGAGTTGCACCATTGTCTCAGGAGGTTGCGCTGCTTCTTCACTTCATGTGAGGCTCTGTTGGGGCCTTGCACATCCTCAGTGTCGATCAGGTTTCGCCCTTGCCTCCATTCCCCAGGCTCCATGTCCCCATTGCCTTGCTGGAGGTCCACGAGCCTGTTCTGCAAGACTGGGTAGCGGGTGCGCATGAGATTGTGCAGGATGCAGCAAGCTTCCATGATCCTCCTCATGGTCTCTGGGCAATGCTGCATGGTGGTGAGAAGTACCTGGAACCTGTTGGCCAGGATGCCAAAGGCGTTCTCCACCACCCACCATGCCCTGGACAGCCTGTAGTTGAAGATCCTCTCTTGACGGGTGAGGAGTCTGGAGGTGTAGGGCTTCATGAGGTAGGTTGTGAGGGAGAAGGCGTCATCCCCCACGATGAAGTAGGGCACATCTTCCGTGTCGTTGGGCAGGGGGTCTGAATCTGGAAAGCCCATGATGAGATTGCCTTCCAGCCCCTCCTTGAGGTGACTAGCATTGTATACCTGGGCATCTGAAGATGAGCCGTTGCCTGAAGCATCGATGTACATGAACTTGAAGTCAGCATCGACCATGGCGAAGAGGATGATGCTGAAGAAGCCCTTGGAGTTGAAATAAGTGGACCCCGAGTTGGCTGGAGATTTGCAGGCCACGTGCTTGCCATCTATGGCTCCAACGGTGTGTGGGAAGTTCCACTTCTGATACCACTGCTCTGCAACTTTCTTCCATCCTTCTTCAGTGGAGGGGTACTGGAGGAGCTCCTCCTTGTATTCTTCGATGATGGCCTGACCACAATGCTGATGGTGTTGGATGGCACCCTCCAGCCGTACTGCATGCTCCTGAGGGAGGTCCCTGAGGCCAGGTGGCACAGAGTGAGTGCCACCTTGAGTCCAGGTTCCAGGCTGGGCCGGAAGCTTGTGTTTGCCTTGGTCAACCTGGGTGTCAGCCGCTGCACAACTTTGTCAAACATGGCTGGAGGCATCCTCATGAAGTTCTGGAACGCCTGAGTGTCTTCGCTCCTGAGCTCCACCATCAGCTTTTTGTACAGTCCGTCCTCTGCTCTTCTGGAGAACCATCTTCGGACCCAGACTCTTTGGGTGGCTCCTTTTCTTCTTGCATTATGGCTTCGCACTGTTGCAGAACAATGGTGGCTGCCGAAAGGACTTTGTTACAATCCACGGTGGACATGACTGGATGCTGTGGAAGAGGAAGAGGCAGATGAAGGCTGCAGAGGTCTGCACCGCTGGGCTGCTGTTCTGAAAGTGAGATGCAGGCGAGTTGCTCCCCCTTTTTATAGGCAGTGTAGGTTTTCCGCTAGGCATCCTCTAGGCATCCTCTAGGCATCCTTAATATCTGAGATAGGTCCCCTCTGCGAATGTTTTTTTCCGTTTTAAACGCTTTGTTTCCATGCTGCATCCGCTAGGCATCCGTTCTACATCCGTTCTGCGTCCGTTCCGCTTCCTCCCTACGTCCGGGCGGATGGAGTTGCGCGGATGCCTAGCGGATGCCTAGCGGATATAGCGGATGCGTAACGGATGCGTAGCGGATGCGTAGCGGATATGTAGCGGATGCAGAACGGACGAACTGGATACATTTTCCGCGCAAAAGTTTTAGGCAGCCGAAAACTTTCAGAGCAGATGAAACGTCCATAAACGGATGCTGGACGGATAGAGAGGAAGCCAAACGGAGGCAGTGAGTACATCGCGTTTTCGAACGGATGGCAAGGTTTTTTGTCCGTTTTACATCCTCTTTGCATCCGTTGGTTCAGTGTGACATGGGCTTTAGAAAGGGAGAAAAGTAGATTTTGAAAATACTTTGTTGTCATATTCTCTTTAAAACTGCCAAGATGATAAAGAATTATAAGCAAACCTCAATCAATTCTGTTTGTAAATGACTATCTCTGCATTAAAACTAGGGTGAAATAAGGGCAAAAGAAGGATCAAGAGGAGATCATGTTAATGAACACTGGAAGGGCAACCTCTCTATTAGGACATCATACTAAAAGAGAAAGGGAGGAAATCAGAATTGCTCCAATTAGGTACTTAAGAAAACAACAGATCTTATATTTACTTTAGCTTTCACCTAAATCCAATAGGCTGGATATATAGGCAAATCTGACTGGTGATCATTAAGCAGCTATATCTGGAAAGAACAGGAATATAGTTTAAGAGATGGAAAATTTTACTTTTCTGCACCACTTCTCATAGATTTCCATGTGCATCCACTTGTATTAGTCCATATCTTCTACGTAATCCACTGTAGTGGACAATGCTGTCTACAGTCTACAACAATAAGTGTCAGCTAAGTAAACCCATCCCCGAATAGGCCATATTCATCTCCCTTAAATTTACAATATTGGCCTTCCTTCTCTGCTGCCCAAATAAAACACTAGTAAGCAACTTAACATACAACATAATAAAATTAACTAAAAAAAAACAAACCTGAAGGAAATCTTAGCTAAATACAGCTAAATGCTAAAATACCTGTTAATGGATTTGATAATGACATTGATTGCCTCTCATTTAAAAGGAAATTGCATTCTTAATAGGTCCTGCAGAAGCCTCCTTATTTATTCTCCAATCTAGATATTAGTTGCTAAGGGTATTTAGGTAAAAAGGAAACAGTAGTAAAGAACCAATGCACAGTCTCTTGAATTTGTTTGAAACAGAAGAAATCTTTAAACATACCTAATTTAATTTTTTTGTATGATTAAGTATGTAAAATTAATCCTACTACAATATATGTGAAATAAAATAAGAAATAAGAATGCCATCTCTGCCAACTCCATCAACATTTGCAGCCATTCATCCATTGTGTTCTTCCATTTTTGTGCATAAAGTTTTCTTGCTGTGATCAATATATAAAACATCAAAGTTCCTATTTTTTAAACAAGTTTTTTTTACCCATTAATCAATTTGCAAATATATACATTTCATTATATATTTGTAACATTAGGAGATGCTCAGTTTAAATGTATATCATGTGACTTTTCTTTATACTGAACTCTTCCCTTCCTTGATAAATTATACAATATCTACCGGCCATTCAAATACTACAATTAATTGTACTACAGTAAAGTTGATGAACATATGCATTAGGTACAGACAGTTTAAAAAAGGACAATTTATGGCTTGGGCATATCAAATGGCTATCTATATCAATGCAATCTAGTAATACATTTTCTAAATTTATATATATATATATAT
>BLBF01000005.1:50158304-50176436 GCA_015471245.1 Laticauda colubrina | reverse complement strand
TTTTTTTAAGTTATCGCGGGTACTTACATGTGTGCT
Source organism: Laticauda colubrina (assembly GCA_015471245.1). Taxonomy (NCBI): domain Eukaryota; kingdom Metazoa; phylum Chordata; class Lepidosauria; order Squamata; family Elapidae; genus Laticauda; species Laticauda colubrina. Next base: position 50,176,400 of record BLBF01000005.1, on the reverse strand, counting down.
GTTCAGCTTCCTTCGGGTATTATCCCACGTCATTGTAGTTCTGTTAAAGTTGTAGCAACGTTTCAGCAGAATCTCATCTGCCATCCTCAGGCTTCTGTATAGAGTTAGTTCCTGGTTTCAAATTTGAAGCTGGTCCATTCTGATTGGCTGGGAGCCTGGATCTGTGTTCATTGGACTTGGAGTTTGATTGATTGGTGTTTCTGGTTTCTTCTGTCTGTTTTGTGGCTTTGATTGGCTGGCAACACTCTGTTCCTGTGTTGGAGGCTTTCAGTGCAGCTTGGCTCCGTGTGAAGGGACGGCTGCTCTTCATTAGCAGGCTGCTATTCATTAGCAAGCTGGGTTTCACCTGGGTGCCTGGTGGGGGGGTTAGGTTGGAGCTATCAGAGGGAGTCTGTTTTTGCTCAGGTGTTTGCCTGGCTTGTGGCATGGAGATCTTTCTATTTGAGAGTGCAGGCTTCCAAATGATTGACAGTCTGGTGGAATCATCTCTTCCATTCATGCTGTCAGGTCTTTTTTCAATCTCTATGGCTTCTCTGATGATTCTGTGGCTGGGGTTTTCTATAGTGGCCAGGGTTTTAGTGCCATTGAAGTTGATGTTGTGACCTGTGGTTTTCATGTGTTGGACTAGTGAGGAGGTGTGTTCCAGCTTTTTTACTGCATTTTTGTGTTCATCTAGGCGGGTACTTATTCTTCTATTGGTCTGTCCAATGTATGTGGCCGGGCATGATGTACAGGGAATTTCGTATATGCCTTGGTTTTCCAGGTCAATTTTGTCTTTGCGGTTCCTCAGGATGGCTGCTATTTTTCTGTATTGAGTTCGTACAGAAGCCTGATGATGGCAGATGAGATTCTGCTGAAACGTTGCTACAACTTTAAAAGCACTACAATGAGGTGGGATAATACCCGAAGGAAGCTGAACTGCATTCATATATATATAGATACACACACACACACATACATAAATACTGCAATTTTATACAGGAAAATATTTCCTGTCTGGGTGCTTTCAGAAGCATTTGACATCCATGTGTGATTTCAATAAAGGAGACTATTTGTAGCTCCGGATTGAAATGAGGGGTCCTTGGTGCTCTTTGAGCTTGGGTGCTTACTTGCAGACATTTCATTATCTGAACTAGGTAACATTATCAGTGCTGATGTTACAACCAAGCTCAAAAAGCACCAAGAGCCCCCTATTTCAACCCTGACCGAGAAATATTCTCCTTTATTGGAAGCTTATACAGATGTGTCCACCGTCCAGGTTGGAATGGAGAATAAAAGAAAGCAGTCCTCAACACTAGTTTGTAGTTAAGAGTGACAGAGGAGAAGATGATTCGGATTCAATTCTGAATCTTTTAAAAGACTGGGGAGGTTTTCCATTACTACTGCAACCGATAATGAAGAAAAGAGAAATATGTAATTTCTACTGACATCAACTTCCCTTAGAAAAGGATTTTTTCACCTGTGAAAAGGAAAACCCTGAGCAATTTGGAATGTTCCAAATGGGGTCCAGTCAGAGCACTATGCTGAATTTGGCCATGGATGACCTATGCTAGTATTATGGGGCAAGGAACTGAAACAAGGTGTTTTCAACAGCTTTGATGAAATGTTCACTTTTACAATTTCATGCTTAAAGAAGGCAGGATGATGAATAATTTGGTCCATATGATATTATCACAGCTTTAAAACTTAGATTATTACAAAATACTTCCATGTAGTGAATTTGTGCGCTCCTAAAAAGAGGAATATTTGGCAAATGCAGCAAAGAAGCACTGACATGCTGAAGTTACTTGAACTATAGATCTGTCAAGGTTGTGAATCAATAGTGCCGGCTAAATGTTTTTCCAAGCATATTAGTGGATCAAAAGATTAAGTCCCAGATGTTGGCTCTTAGAAAGCATAATTCAATAGCAAGAGAGGAAAATATCAATGGTCCTCATGCTGGAGCAAATATAGGACTGGCTGGTTATGTGCACAGATCATTCAGCAAATGGTTGACAAATGACAGGATGTGCATGGTTCCCTTACTTGGCTGCATTTGGCACTTATTGGAAGACAAGGTTCAGAGTTACACAGATCTTTGAGATGAGCAATACAAAATGTAAATCTTTTCTATCCAAAACATTTAGTAACTCCCTTGGTGTCACTTGTATTCGCACATTAAGTTTCTTTCCAGCTAATGATTATAGGCAGCAGAGCAAGAGGGTTCCTCCTCCCCCACCCCATTTTTCTCCCCATACAAGATAAGACTGCATGCAGAGGCTCTTTGTTTTTGGATTATATGGAAGTTGCTCTGGATGGATTTTTACCAGGATGCAAATTATGCAAAACACAATTTTGAAAGTCCTGAGCCACACTAGCTGGAATCCAATTCTTCCAGACAATGTGGTTTTGAACATGTAGAAAACAAAAGGAGATACAGTTAAGAGGCTTTTTTGCCAACAATTAAGCCAATTAAGGGGACTCTAGGACACTCCAGATGATTGACTAATTGATTGATTGTCTGTCTACTTACCTACCTACAGCTGCCCCAACACTCTGGATGGCATGTAATTAAAAACCAGAAAAAGCACAAAACAGATAAATTGAACAGAAAATAAATCTCACATGACAAGAGAAAACACACATCTCTGTCAAAATAAACAATACATAACACATGGGCACCTCATGCCTCACATTTCTTTTTTCCCATATTGTGATTCACAGAAGAGATTGTTCTTTTCTTCAGCTGGAAAATATTGAAGTAACTGTAAAGGAGATCTGAAGACAGACTATTTGTTCACCTAAACCAGGGGTGTCAAACTAGTGGCCCCCGAGCTGGAGGGCTCACCCGCTGCCCAATTTTAATGAAGGGGGAAAAGTCACGATATGTCATGTGACGTGATGCCACAATAGTGACACCCCTGATCTAAACGCTGGGGATTGATGGGAAACTTTGTATTATAGGAATATTTTTGTACTTTTTAAATCTCTAATTAATAAATAATACTGATCCCATTGTCTGTTTGTGTGTTAGTTGATAGAGAGAGAGGAAGAGACATAATGAAGAGGATTTTTTAATTAAGTCAGTAATTTCTAAGTGGTGAATTTATTCCACAGGTTACACTAGTCCCACAAAATAGTTCATTCATTCCTTTTTCTAGCAGTGCTTTAAAAATCAGTAAACTTCATAAGTAATTTTCCTAATGATAAATTCTAATTGTTATCAACCTCTGAACATCTATTTAAGTATGTTGCCTCTTCTATTTCTTACATCAAAAGGAATGTATTAGCATCTTAATAGTTGTTCCTGATTTACCGGTCTGCCAGCTCCTCAGGGAACGATCTCCCGGAAGAAAAAAACAGTATGGCTTCTATTTTCACTTTTCTAGATGGATCATACCAATAGTGTTAAAGCACCAGCTTAATTTATGGCTGAAACATGAGATCTCAATGTTAAACACAGTATGTCATCTACAAGGGGAAAAAAACTTCCAAAGATACAATCATAATTAATTAGCCCAGGAGTGGAGTGGGACAACCCAGTCTTCTCTCAAAGACACCCTCCATTAACTGTATGTCAAACATTTTGTGGAATTTTGCTTACAATTTATTGAATAAAGCTTTTCTTCAACACTCCACCCCTGCAGTTGCAAATGGTACGCATCTTCCTCAAAAGAAGCATATCCTCTACTCTCACAAAAAAGAAAATTCACATAAAATGGCATATAAATTTTGCATGTACTGGGTACACAATGCTAACATTCAGTAGTATGCGATTGTTCCAATATTTTTAATAAAGGCTGCATTGCCCACAATTCTTTATTTGTTCACCTTTTCAGCAGGCATTATTAGGGGAAAAAAATACAGTTCTACTAGGATAAATTAAGAGTTTTGCTTAAACGAGGCAGTGAACACTTTTTCTCTTCTTTCAATAGAATTAAATTTGTCACCATTTTATATGACCTTAAGGGAATCAATATTCTTACTAGCATAAACTGCCAGATGAAAAAATGTGAGCTATTTCTTTCTTAATCTGATCATACACAATTTCTTACAAGCTTTTGTTTTTCAAAGATTAAGCCATTTGCTCATTGAATGGGACTTAAATCAGGGTTCTGTATTTTTATGAGCACCCTCTGGTGGTGGTTGTTAATTTATTAGACAAGATTCAAAAGGATGCCTCTGCCCATACAATTTGATTTGGTGCTGCCTGAAAAAGCATGAACCGTATGAAGAGAAGGACACTTGAGGAGACAAGGACTACAAATGCCTCTATCATATTACTTGAAGAGAAATGTCTGCACACGTGTCTGGAAAATTGGCATGGGGGAGGATGGCGGTAGAAGCAGAAGCCAAAGCAAACCAGAAGTATCCAGTGATTCTATCTGGAAGTCAGAAAGTGAGCATAATGGTATGTGGGAATGTCCTTGGAAGACAGGGCAGAAAGACACAGCTGAGAGAATGGTCAGATAAAAGGGAGCTGAGCACCCAGCAGGAACATGGGTGAGGCAAGAGGCTCAAAAGAGATCCTCCCTAGTTTCCTGAGCTGTAAACAAGGACATTGGAGGAGAGATGTACTTTCAGACTTGCAAAAGTATGTTAATGTAATATTACAATCAAGTAGAAAGAGCTCATTTGGCGCTTGTCTCCTGTCTGGTTTACTTCAGAAGGCTGACATCAATTTTGCATGTCTCGTACTCTCTTCCAGTGAGAGGAATTTAAGGAATGCCTCCAATCTTCATGGGATTACTCTATCCATTGAGCATTTAGTAGCAAAGAGGTTGCAACACCAGCAGCAGGTAGACATATGGCTGACCAGCTTGCAGAATGGCGTGATAAATTCAGTTGGGGCAGAATTTGCTTTAACTTGCAACAGCTCAACAACCTGCAGGCTCAGCTGTCTTTTATCTGACTGTCTTTTCTTTTCAATTACTGCATTTTTACTCAGAATCCCTACATGTCCAGAAGACCAAATTGAAATATGGTAACTTTTAAGATGGTCAGTTGTAATGCCAGTCACATAGTTGTACAGTCATTGGTCCTGATTATGCTGTGAGAAGGCCAGGCCTGCTTCTTAATTCCCTACCTGGTAATGTACTATACCCGTGATGATGAACCTGTGGCACACAGAGTCATTTGTGCCAGCACGCGAGCTGCAGGCAAATTTACCTCACATGCGCGCACCTCACAGTTGATTTTTGGCTGGTTTGAGGCCTTTTTCGGACTCCCAGAGGCTTGAAAAAAGCCTCTGCAGGCCAAACAGGCCAGTTTCGTCACTTCCTATAATACCAGTTTTTTTTCTGGGAGGCTGAAAATGGCCTCAAACCAGCCAAAAATCATCTGTGAGGGGCAGTGCAGGTAAGAGGGTGGGATGGGGGGCGTTGGGGGGGGGATTATGCGTGCATGTGGAAGGGGTGTGTGTGGGGGTCCATGCATTGCCTTCTGGGTGCTGGCATGTGAGTATGCGCGTGCACCAGTGTGCACACAATTTTTGGCACAGGAGCCCAAAAATGTTAGCCACCACTTACCAAACAGTAGTGATTTATTTTACACACAGCTACTTGGACTTGGCTGATTCCATTTCCTTGAATGTGGCAAAAGTTTGTTTTAATTTGTAAAATCTAAATTGACTTGGTTGCCTCAATGTTAAAATTTTATGATTTTGTAAAAAAATATTTGAAATGCAAACTGTTCTAATACCTGGTACAATTCTGATTGGTGACCATAATAAAGCATTTTCAGAAATTACCTATATTGACAGAAAGCAGAATGATATAATCTTAATCTTGTCCAAATCTTTCTGAACAGATTTAGGTTTGTATTTTGTATTATTTTAGACAGAAGATGGTGGGTTTATTCATGTAGCAGCACATTTTTCCATGTTTCTAAAGAACACTCTGTGTGAAGAAATGAAAATATCATAGTACAATTAGTGTTTAACAATTTTATTCAAGTAAAGTGTGCTCTAATGTTGAGACAAGGCCTAGAATAGCATTACACTGTAATACAATGGTAATCTTAGCCATTGAACCAAGCCTGCTTGGCATCCTTGGTTTACCTTTTCCCCCCAATACATTTAGGGAAAAATAGAGAAAAAGGAAATTAGCTTATTCAATTTACATTTTGCTGGCTGGCATAAAATAAATTAAAACACAATAAAGATATATACATAATACATTGACAAAACCCAAAATACTATAAATTACACCAAATGTAACCTGTCAATGTAATCCACAAGAGTAAAACAAACCAGACACTGCTGTTAATATTTTTAAACTCCATAGGCGACAGGCTGCAACATTTTTTAAAAATAATTACTCTCCTACCCTTTTCCTAACTTGCTGCTGAGTACAAATGAAAAGGCAAACTTTCACATCACTTAACCACTATCACAAAATGAAGAACACAGAGTGTTTAGCATACAAAAACTTGTAACGATGAACTGGGGACAAAAACATACCTTCCTTGTACTGCAGCCTTTATAGCAAGATTTTAACAAACATCATATTGGGACAGAAACCCCAATGGATTTTATCATGCCAGACTGAAAGAGAAGAAACCAACGATCCAACTTCTTTGATACATCACCACGCAAAACACTTGTTATGTGTACCTAAACTAACATCAACCTAAAATGGCTGCATTCCAAACCAGGGCATGCAAGACCACAGGAGCTAACCTGTGAAATACATCACGCATGTACAATTATTCCACGTGAACAGTCTTTCAAGAAGACCAAACCATACCCAATCAAAAGAAGAAATAAAAAAAAGATCCAGAGATGGTTGATTATGATCACAGCAGGTAGATTTTGGCCCAACCTACACTTCTAAATTTCAGCAGATATAGATTGAAAATAGTCAATTTGATAAGCATCCTTACCCTCTCCCCCCAGATTAAATATAGTTAGAGGTGGCAAGATATAAAAGAAGAAACAGATTACTTACTTGTAATTGTTCTTGAAGCTGTCAATTGCACAATCAATATATGGAGTCTGCAACTGTGCACAGCAATCTTCAAAACTTTGCCTGTCAAACTTGTGTGTGTGCGTGCATGTGTGCGCGTGATGATGGCAGTGATAAACAATCAAAGTATATCCATTAAAGACATTTAATCTCAGATCTGGAGAGCAAACAAACATTTAAATAATATTGATAATTACATTACAGTGTGCTAAAATTCTACTGTTTTATAAGATAATAAGATGACCACACTCTCTCCTCACAGAAAAGAAATAGTTTGTTCATAGGTATGGAATAATATGAAAGATTCATGTGGAAAACATGAATAGCCTATGTTCCCAATCATGATGCAGAATACCAGGTTTAGCACACTGTGACAAGACACAGTTTAGTTAGCTTATGATGCGCAAATTCCAGGATTTTTTTTGTAAAGAAGGATGTATTATGAAAAAAATTCTCTAGCCAACATACAGCATTTTCCTCCGATGGACAGCTTGATAATAAGTCAATTTTTCCTGACATGAAAAAATAGGCATTAATAATTTGCATATTCATAAACAAAAGTTGTGCAAATAATTTTGGAATTTTCCCCTAGCAAAGTGCAATACATGGTGGAGTTGGGGAGATATGTGTGTGTGTCTGTGTATATGTACATGTCTATGTCTGTCTCTGTTTTTATTTGTGTTAATATTGTGTTCAAGTCCTTGAAAAGCTAGTAGTACAGGACTTCCTATGTGATATTGGTTGGAAATAGGTATGGGATAATTGGAAATAAAAATTTTAAAAGTCCTTCACTTTTAATAATGCAATCTCCTTATAGAATGGTTGCCTGTCAGGTTACATTGAAATCCACTAGTTTTATATATACTGTAGGTAAGAATAAAGCATATGAGCCACTATGAGAATCTGATTTCTTCTTTCCTAAAATCTTTCTCTGTTCATTAACATTTCATGGCATAGTGTTTGAAAGATGAGTGTGAACTGGGGATACCAAAGTTTAAATCCAATTTAGATATATTAATATCTATTAATATATTATTAATATATTAATATTAATATATTAATCTAAGAGATCTTTAACATTATCCATGATTGCAAAGATATGGTGGATAGAATGGGAGAGGACAATGTATATTGCCCTGAGATTCTTGCAAAAAAGAAAAAGTGGAATTCAAATAAATCAATACATGAAATAATAAATGAAATGTGGAAATAACTGCCTTTTGGTAAGTTGCTATTCTTAGAGTCATTTTTTGCAATGTGCACTATAATGTTAATCATGCAGTTAGAGTTTGGAGATTCTAAGGGCTTATTAACCATTCAGTTGGCTTCAGCAACAGGCCCACATGCATATTCAGATAATTTAGGGAGTTTCTCAAAATGGCTGCTCTGAGACTTCAACAGGGTGCAACACATAGACATTTGGAATAGTGAATCTGGAGGGTGCTTCGGTCACTTCATGAAATGTCTCACAAAAATGACTGTTCAAGGCCTTGATTACCTGCATTCTCCCTGAAGTTCCAATTGTTCCATTGCACCTTCTTCATTAAAGCCATATCAAATGACTCTCATTTGTTTAAAAAATGGAATTGACACAAGACCAAATATGATTATGATGAGAGCAAAGTTCAAACCACCACTAGCAGCTTAGGAATTGTCTAGCTAGGTTGGCCAATGCTTATAACTGGAACAATATGGAGATGAAATGTTAAGTATACAAAACAGCAATATTTGACCTTAGAAAGAGACAAGCCATTGCATCAGACTACATAAGTGTGCAAGTGTTTTTCTATGCTGATTGTTATGATTGTATTCTCTAGGCCCAGCTAGATTAATTAACTGATATGGAAGATTTACCTAGCCTATACTTTATAATAAAGAGAGAATTTTTTTCATCATATGTAACTTTTCTTAACATAAAGTAAATTGTCTAAGTTCCCATTTGCACAGTAAGTCTACACTTCTGTTGCATGAGGTAGCTATCAGTACAGATGGAGAAACTGAGGCACATATGGCAAATTGATTTGCCCAATGTCATACAAGAAACTGGTGGCACAAGCAAAGTTAAGCCTGAATTGTCAGAACTCATGTTTAGTTTTTAGGCAACAATGGTGCCAACATTTTGTATAGCATTCTTCTCAAGTGGCCAGCTTACGGTTCAAAGTAAGGAACTGTAGCCATTCATTGTCAAACAAAAACAAGCAATAAAAAAAAATCAAAATAGTTATAATAGGGAGTTAATCTGAAGTTAAACATATAGGCTAGGAATATAGGAGTTAGTTTTTTCTGATATTTTTAAAAACCAAAAAACCAAAAGCAGCTGAAATAAAATATGAGAAATAAACCCAATCATAGAATATGGGAATCAATGCATGTTGCTTGCCTTACATGGCTGGCCAATTTGTATCAAAATTTTAGACTCCTAGTCAGAAGATTAGGTGAAAAAAGGCATGTGAAGTTAACAACTTTTTCATGGAAAGTATTGCCAAAATCTGTGCAAGGAATGTAGAATTCTATTTCTATTAATTTGTTTTTCATTGAATTATACCACTTTCTAACTGCAACCCAAACCTTCTGTAATTTTGAAGATGTAGAAGTGTTTTTCCATGATTGGGCTAGATCAAAGTATCAGAATGTCCCAATTCTTCTGCTATCAGAGCCTTACCACTACTACATCCCACTGGTGATTCTGCCCTGATGTAACCCCACATTCATTTACTCATCCACAATAGCTGATTTCAGGAGCTTGAAAATAGACAACTTTGAAACTCAAGGCTCTACCTCTCAACAGAAATCATTAAATATAGTTGAATACATGCTTTATATGATGCTGGTAGGTTCATTATTTATAAGGAACCAACCCCCCAGGGTGGGGAGGGGAGTCAAGGAGGCAAATGATAAAAGGTGTAGTACAAACTTTGCCCCTTTTATATATGAGCTGTACTACAAGCAAATACGTAAGGAGCAGAGTTTGCATTATGATGTCAAAACACACAATATTGTCAACTGGAAAAAACGAAGTCTTCCTACAGATAGCCTAGAATCCCCCATGCCTACAATATTCAGACTCAAAAGAAGTTTCATATGCATACAGAAAAGGAGAAGGGCAGAAAAAGAAGAAATTAGATAAGCACAGGAATGTCCCAACCATCGCAACTTTAAGACCTGTGTGCTTCAACTACCAGAATTCAAATTGGGGAATTCTGGGAGTTAGAAGTCTACAAGTCTTAAAGTTGCCAAGATTTGACACAGGCCTGGTTGAGAACACTGAGGGAGAAAAACAACATGAAGTGTGATAAGACTGCTGGTGCAGGAACATTTTTACATAATTTCCTGCTCTCTAACAGTGCATAAACACCGATGTCTACTTTTGCAAATTATCATAATGTTCTTGAAAATCAAGAACAGAGGCTTAGATGTCTCACATTGCTTGTTGCAGTTTAACAAGGACTACAAGAAACCTCAGAAAAAAGAGTCAGCAACTCTGTGTAGCTCAGCCACATGCAGGTATAAAAAAACGGGGTTCCCCAATACCAGTTCTGTAGTGGACCAAGAAATGTGATATGGTCTCAGCACCAACTTCCTACTTTACCTGGTTTGAAAGTGCATTCTTAGTGCAAGAAGTAGAACTGAAGCAAAAAGGAGCTTACCAGCCCCTTGTGGGTTTCATGCTAGGACCAAAATTCTTGCTTGAGTTCATATGCTGTAGATTCATGTGTTCTGAGTTCTGTTCTGCATAGCGGCACTGTGCTGTCCTGATTCTGACCTTCAACATCCATGTCCAGCAGTGTCCGTTCCTCTTCAGGCAGCCTGACACGAAAAGAAAGCAGCGTGGAGTGCTCTTCAACTGTGCTGCTACTGCTGGCAAAGCAGGAATCCAGGTTACTGGGAGTTTCAGTACTGGAGCTATTAGCAGAGGATTCACCCCTAGCCTTACTTGGGGATACAAACCACCAGGGATCAACTCGCTGCCTGTTAGCTGAAGGGCGTGGCCTAGGTAGGAATTCCAAGGTCTTGGGTCTCTCCAACATGGATTCCTGTTGAGCAATATAACGCCTGGGGGTTGGAGGGAAGATGAGGTTGGGATCTGGCAGACGAGGGACTTCATTTGGACCCTGACTTGGACTGGGAGTTTTTATTATACCTATTCTCTCACCAGGGAAAAAAAAAATCACAAACAGAAGAAAGGAAGGGGGAGAGAGAGAGAAGAAAAAGAAACCAACCAGTTAGACAGCACTGATGAAATGAGGCACTGAGATCATTTAGTATATAAAGGATGTATTAGACAGAGGGAAAATTCAGTTCACATAGGAGCTACGGTGACTGTTATTCTGATCCCAGCAAATCTGTATGGCAAATGCAAGTATAAGAATAGAGTGACCGGGTTACAAGGGCCTATGTCTCTTTTGCTGGAATTATTTTTCCAATGTGGACAACTTAGCGTTAAACTCTAAAACCAATTTTATAGATGGTAAAAGTCACACTTGTATTGAAAAGGAAAGGTTTCCTTCCATTAGTATTTTAGATAGAATGGAAGAGTACTTTTATGCCACATTGCTTTAGAACTGCTTGGAACCAATTTCACAGTTCAAATGGGGCTTCCCCCAAACAAAGATGCAGTGTCTATCTACAATTAGCCTATGTGTCTCTTGAAGTTTAAATTGTTCTTTAACTGTGTTTGGAAACTGACACCGTTTCTTAAGAGTATGCATTAATTATCTTTGTTATTAGCATGTATTTGCACATTATGTACATCAGCAGGATACAAATTATGTAAATGGCAGTGATTCTATTTTATATTGTTTAGAATTCTATCTGAGCAAGTGCAAAACAGGATTGTGAAAATTCAAAAAAGGAAAAACAAGTGTTTTGGAAACACAGCACTAAGTGGCAACGCCTTAAATGAAGTATGTCTTTTTCCAAGACTGTTTTGCAGCTGCAGAGAACAGGTCCTGGAAAATGGCTTTATTAATTTCAGATGCAGCCAGCAGGTGCTATCTGAGTGCCCCCATGGGTGCAAAAACACCTTATCTTGGAAAGTGCTACACAGCATATTGTATGTACGAAGTATGTAGCATATTGATGTAGTTTTCAACTGACTTAAATCACTTAGAAAAGGCAACAAAACAAATGGAAGGGATTTAATTTCAGGTCTCTTTCAGTTATAGATAGACTTTTTTCCTCAGCTGATTATATCCAGGCCATTTATAAAAAAAAAAGTTTGTGAACTCTTTTTTTTTTAAAGTTTTCTTTTCAACTGCAACTGTAATTAATTAAAAATATTTAAAATTTTAATTAAATTAAAAAGTATGTTTTTAAAATAGTGTTAATAGTGAAGCATGCTTATTTTTCCTTTAAATACAGGAATTATAGAACTTTTTCCCATCTTACTAATATACCCCATTCTTACTATATATAACAATTTCAGAATAGCCAAGTTATGATATCAATTTAATGAAATGCAATGAACAAACTGATAGCTATAGATTTCAAGTGGAAAAAATAGTATTTTGTGAGAAGATGAAGTTTTCATGCTATCATAACCCTTCTGCTTTCATTGTAATATGCATTTTAATTTATATCTTAAGAAAATTAGGGTGTCACAATATTATTTGTATGGACATGGCTAGAAAGCTTCTAAATATCTAAGTATATTTGTAGCCATAAAAATTATCAATTAAAACACTGTCACGTCCAGTACTGGTACAGATTTATTATTATGTTGGAGCGCAATTAGCCAGGTGTTTAGACTGGATCCGGCATTTTTATCCACCTATCAAATTATTTCCAAGACCTGAGATAGACAGATGTTTTTAGATGACGTTAAAGGGTATTGTCATAGAATGTAAGCTGTTCCAAGTAAAGCTGTTTTTTGGAATTGACTCATGCGATTTTGCCAATATTAATTGGCGTTCAAGTGGTGCTCCAGATGCTTTGGGATTGTACCCAAGGCACCTGTTACTTTTGGTAATTATATGGTATACTGGTTTCAGTACAACTTTTTCACTGTCCTTCAGATATTCTTCCAATGCCCTTTTTCCTTCTATATTTATAGCAAGAGTCCATGCCCACCTATTTTCCTTGTAAATAACAGTCTGTCAACATTGCTGTGTGAATAAAAGGGCATGATTCCTTGTCATTATTTTTCTGATCTTCCTGTCCAGGTCTGTATATCTAATGACTGGAATTTCCCCGGTGTTAATTGACTTGATGACATTTCCTCCACTAAGTTTGGGCTTTAAGAGCTTCAGTCTTGTGATGTATTCTTTTCTAACCTTCTTCTTGACTTCAATTTGCTTGATATTCTCAGCTTGAAGGATGCCTAGGTATTTGTAGTGATCTTCTTCATCCAGATGCTTGAATTTATTTCTATGGGGCACCTTGACTCCCTCAGTTTTCACTATTTTACCTTCTAATGGTAAGGGTGGCATATTTATCCAGTCCAAAGTCCATGGCAATATCTTGTCTGTATATACCGACATTGTTTAGCAGCAATTCTATTTCAGATGATGTTTTTCTATATACTGTAACTTCAGATCATCCATGTAGAGAAGGTGGGATAGCTTGGCAGATATTTTTGATGTCTGACAGCCACGGGCTGACTTCTTCAGTATTGATGAGAGAAGAGCCCATGAAATGGCAAACAGTAGTTGTGATAGAGATCTTCTTGAAAGATTTCTCTGTTGATATTTACCTCTCCCACTTTATCAATCTTGATCAAGAATTGTGTCTTGCTTGGTGACATTGATCTTTGCAACAAGTTTTTGATGTTTCTACTGATTCTTGTATTTCTAGACACTTGATTATCTAATCCTGTGGCAGGGAGTCAAATGCTTTCTTGTAATCAAACCATACTACATTCAAGCTGGACTTCTTTCTCTTACAGTTTTCCAAAAATCATCTTCTCAATTTGGAACTGATCTTCTGTTTCTCTACTGTTGCATAGTTTCCTTTCTGCTCAGGTGGAAAGAATTTGTTTTTAAGTAGATCCTATTGGATTGCACACTAGTTAGCAATTTCAAAGTTGTTGGCAGGTAGGTAATTCAGCCAGTGGTGCTGCCCCTTTTGGTGAATCTTTCATTATCAGTTAAGCTTTGCTGGATTTTAACTAATCTTTAATTTCATCTCCTTGCAGTATCTTATTAAACTGTTTGGCCATATTTGGGTGAAGACCAGTCAGCTGTTTCAACAAAAACCATGCATTTTATCTTCACCTAGTGCTGACCAATTCTTGAGATTCCTTGCCCTTTTCTCTATAATTTCTGGTATTGTTACAAGTTCTTTCATTTCAGCTTCTTTTTTTCTTTCCATCTTCTTTACCCAAGTGGCATTCTTTTTTTTAGGTTGTCTCAGAACTGCAATGTTTCTTTTTATCATCAGGTGTTGACTGATTGATTGCAGTTTTCCATTGATGAATTGGTAAAATATTTATGATTTGACTATAGTGTGCAATTTGTTTGTTTATCCACCTTTATCAATTTTACAAGGCAAAATGTGAGCCTTATCTGCTGATCCTCTTGGCCATGGCTATTATTTGCTGCTTTATTATTTCCAGTGATGTCCTGATTTTCCTTATTTCTAGGTGATATTTCTTGACCAAGTATTATTTGGCCTTATTCTTCATCTTTTCTTTCACTCATTCTAGCTTGCTTGCATCTGATCTAAGCATCCTAACCCTAACCTGATCTTCCATTTTTGGGTTTTAATAGCTTTTTGTCTTGTTGATTTTGCATGAAAGGTAATTCAGTTAAAACTGCAGCTGTTTATACATCAGTTGGTTTGTTTCTTGCAGTGAACTGGTGCTTATATTTGATATACAGTATTGGCATTTTTTAATACTTGTAGTATTAAAACTTGCTTTTTGAAACAAGCTTCAAAGCAGGCAATATTGTTATTTTTGTGCTGCCCAACTACTCAGTTATTTTTATTTCAGTTGTTCTTATTTTATTTTTGGTTACAGGGCTTTGTTATTATTATATGGAGAGAACAGATCTTTGCTAAATTCATCAGCCAAAATATATCCCAAAAAATCAAAGTGTTTTGGGATTTTCACAATATAGTTGTGCCAAAGAATGAAATGGCTTGAGATTTAAAATTGTAGGTGACTAAAGGAAGTCTAATATTTGTCATTTGCTTTTAAGATAATATATTGCCTTATTTAAGAAACAGGAAACATATTTCTGCTGCAATAAAATACATGCACATTCATTCATCTGAGTAATGTTTAGTGTCACTCGTTAGTCATATTAGCTCAGTTTGGTTAATTCACAAAAGAATTTTATCTTTTGGCAGGACATAGATTTCAGGAAAATAAAGAGGCAATCTTGAGTAGAAGAAAACACTAGGAGCACTAAAGAAGAGATGAAATGATAAAATAGTAGTTGTAGGGTTTTCTTTTAAAGCACAGAAAAATGTGTGCAAGAAGAAAAATCATGCCAAATGGGAAGGGAAGTTAGAACCAGAAGCTACGAGAAAAAGGATAAACCTGCTAATGTGAGGAAAGATGAAAAGAGATTGAATAAAGGTTTCCTCTTTTCCTTCAGCATCTCTGAGAGTCTTCTCTACTGATCCAACTGTCTGTACAAAAATAACTTATTTTTGTCCTTCAATCTTACTTTCAAAATCAATAACTATTGCAGAAATGCAGTGGCAAAGACATTTATGTTCTCACTTCGTATGGAATATAAAAATGAAGAAGGGAAACCTACCTGTTCCCAGAACTCCTGGTGGACAATTACTGGAAGAATCTCCATTAGGAACGAGATCGGCCAGTTTTATGGCACCATCCGAGGGAGTGCGCCTATGCCTCTGTTGCTGAGCTTCAGAAGAAAGAGTCACATGTGTAGGTGTCAAAGACTGATTGGGATTCCGTTTGAATCTCTCAACTCGGATATTAACCAGTGGGTTACTAACTACTGGCAAGGGAGCCTTCACTGTCACAGGGCTAACAGGCATCTCGTATACCACAATTTCATCACTGTCTGAATGAAGCAAAGAACGGGTAGAGTTACATTCAGAAATTGAAGACAAAGAGAGCAGAGTCAGAGAACTGGATGGTTCACTTAACAAGAAGGTGGGTTCTTCTTTCTTGAAGATCTTCCTTGAAGGTGGGCTTGTACTCCTTCGAGATAGACCAGCCCGTTGAAAGATACTTTCCCGTTTCTTCTTCTCTTCCTTGGACATGTCCTGATCTTCCTGGGTTAGCAGCTGGCACTTGCCAGCCTCCAAAAGATCAAAACCCAGGCCAGCAGCAGCCAACACAGCCCCACACCCTAGAAAGGCCAACTGACATTGTTTATACTGAGAGCCCCCACGTTTGAGGCTGTTGGTAGGAGTGAGCTGAGGAGTGCTTGTGCAAGAATTCACTGGAGTAGTCTCTTCATTAGGATCGCTCGAGTGGGTATCCCAGTCATCATTCTTATGAAATGGGATGCAGAGGTATGATTGGTTAAATCCAGGGGCTTGCAGCATTTTGCTCTCTGTATCGTTCAAAGAATCATTGTCTTCGTTATCTGAAACAAAGATGCACGCACACACATAAACTTTTAAATATTTACATAATAAATATATATTGGTTAACTTTACCATGTGTGTGTATCTTGAAACATGGTAAAACAATAGAAATCTGAATTTTAGAATTTTAATAAAGAGTACAAAATATGGAACACTGTTCATTCAAGGAAGCACTTCAAAAGGCTACTTTTGATTTGATAAATCCTCTAATTCTTTCTTATGCAACTATGCTGACTCATGTATCTTTTAAAAGATAACAGTTCTAAGAAAGTTGTATTTCGCAGGCGATTATCTAGGATAGAAGGGATATTCAATTGTTATGGATAAGGCTGAATTCCCTGCAATGAATCAAAAGTATAATACATTATGCTAATTGATCCAAATTTGTTGAGAGGTGCCTAGGAACACACACAACCTGGTGTTTCTGCTACATGTCCTGGAAAGAAACAAATAATAATGAATGGTTTGTTGATAAGCTCCAGATTTGATTTATAATTATATTTTATAATTGTCACTAAAATATAGCCTCTAAATTGAAAAATGGAACTAACCTCTGAAATTATATGCTCTTAAAAAATCATTTGCTATTAGTTTAATTTCTGAGCATAATACAGAGGCTTTTATTAAAAGCCAATAGGATGTTTTGGATTATTGGTTCTATATTAAGAGCTTTGATCATTTTTCCCCTAGGGCCAAATTTCCAACAAGTGTGACAGTTTTGGGGGAATGGGGGAGCTAAATATGTCCCAACTTGGCCAGTGAGGTAGACAGACTTGCTAAGTGTCTTTTTAAAAAAATCATTAGAGATATTTGAGTGGCTTTTGTTTCTTTATCACAAATGGTGAAATAAAGCAATACATTTAATTTAACATGTACTTTACCCATCTCTATCAAGCTTGCAAACCCAGGAAAAGGGACTATTGTTCGCTGGAATTTTCCAAGGTTTGGAGCACTAGATGACCACTGTCTAGCGCCCTCTGCCAAGGACTTTAGGCTAAAATATAGAGAAGAAAAACTAAATTAATGCAGGAAGTTGCTTGCTTCCTATTGTCCATTTTTACACTCTATAGATTAAGTATTAAAATGACTTGACATTCTATAGATTATACATTAAAACTGAAATTTACCTCAGTAACTTATTTAAACATACAAGATTTTCCTTAGCGTAAGCCCCTGAAACAATCTACAGTTGTGATTAGCAAAAGTCAACAATACAATACAGTAGAATACAACAGATTTAGTACAGTACAGTAAAATACAATACAATACAACCTCAATATAATTAATTTATCAATAAAAGCCAATTGATTTTTTATTTCGGTCAACTAGCATTGTTTATGATGATGACACTGATAATGATATCAGCTATTCAAGGTTTTGGAACGCCTAAACAAATTAAAAAGGCTACCTGAGATAAAAATAAGAATGGCACGAAGCTAAAAGTGAAAAAGAAATGTTGCTAAGTATTTGTATGTATAGGGAAAGAAGAAGTTTTTAAAAAGATGTTGCATAACCATTTGTCTGAAGTGGTGTAGTGTTTCCTGCCGAAGCAGGTGGTTGGGCTAGAAGACCTTCAAGATCCTTTCCAACTCTGTTATTCTATTCTATTCTATTCTATTCTATTCTATTCTATTCTATTCTA
>BLBF01000005.1:50036158-50158294 GCA_015471245.1 Laticauda colubrina | reverse complement strand
TATTCTATTCTATTCTATTCTATTCTATTCTATTCTATTCTATTCTATTCTATTCTATTCTATTCTATTATGATAAAGTGAACAGGCTTAAATTTTATGGAATGTGGAGGTCCATATCTACATAAGCAGGAATTATCACCAGATAAGCAATCAAGCAAAAAGCAATACCATGGAACTACCAAGGAGAAAACCTTCCTCTTACCAGCTCTTGAATGGCAAGCTACTATATATAAATAGGAAACAAATCCCCCACTCACTAGCACAGATGCTATTATCCAGTAAAGTAATGAAATGTCTGCATGAAAAAGTCAAGCTCAAAAAGTACCAAGGACTCCACAAATCGGCTGAGAATCTGAATGATTTGTGGCAAAAGATTATATGATTATATGATGCAGTGAAGACCATGGAATTGAAAATTAATATATCAAAGATTAATACAGCTTTGTTGACAAGGACAATGGAGTAAAATAACATAAATGCTTATTTACTGAATTTATAATCTGCTTTTTCACTAAAGAAGTGCATTTATGGTTACTAACAAGATTTTAAAAATAAAGTAATTTAGAAGGTAGTTTAAAATATTTTGAAGACACAATGAAAATGTAAATTAATATCTGAATGACTGCACCTACCTACTTGAGCAGCCAAATCAGCTTACACGTCAAAAGTGACCGACATCCCAAAGTAATGGAATAGACTCTCCTGCTCGGGCAGGGGTTTGGACTAGATGACCTCCAAGGTCCTTTCCAACTCTGTTGTTCTATGATTAATTAAGTAATCATAAAACTCACTAAAGGCCCTGTCCCACTGGCCGATGGACGCAAAACGTATGCATAAAGGACACAGCGGACGAGCAAAATTTCGGGGGTGGCTCCATCCGTTGTCATCCGCTCCAAAAAGTGGCAAAAATGTTCATAAACAGAACAGAAAAGAATGGAAAAGAGCGGACATGGGTAGTATGTAGCGGGGATGTTAAGCGGATGTTCATAGGAAGCCTAGCGGAAGTATATCGGATGCAAACTGTTCACTGCGCATCCTTTCTATTTCCGTGCTACTAACGCTGTGTAGACGTTCTGTGTACCTTTTGTTTCCTTCCTCTTTCCGTTTTCAGCTGCAACCGATGTGAGTTGCAAGGATGCCCAGAGGATGCAAAGAGGATACAGCGGACGTTTAACGGATGATAAACGGACAAAGAACATTTGTTGCTCTGATGTCACGGATTTACATCGCACACAGCGGAAAGTTCATCCGTTCACAAAGTTTTGCGCAGCTCAAAACTTCTTGGGCGGATGAAATCTCAGTGGATGGATGCTGGAGGGATAGAGCGTATGAAACACGTATGCAGTGAGTACACAACGGATACATCGCGTTTTCCAACGGATGGCAAGTTTTTTTTAACGTTTTACATCCTCTTTGCATCCGTTGGTGCAGTGGGACATGGGCTTAAAGGATAGTGGAAAACAGTTCAGACTTTCCTCTAGTTTCCTAGAATATTATTTATAAAGCTTCAGCAAAATCTCAGTTGACTCATTTAAAGTTACTACAGGTTCTTAGAAATAATGCTAAATCCAAATGTATATGATGGACATTAAGGGAATAGGCAAATAAAACACTGTATCACTGTCACACTATTGTAGCCTTTTGTTTACATCTTATGGCACTACTTAGTGGAATGCGGTTTCTTCTATGCTTTGTGATTTTTTTTTAAATACAAGCTGCCCAGAGTTGGTAGGGGTCAAGAAACGTCCAACATAATAAAATAAAAATAAATAATTTGCACAAACATACAAAAGGAATAGAGCCCAAGTCATGTCTATTTCACCATTTTGATCAAAGTGTCTGATCTTGGCTCCTCCTACTGATACAATGCAGACAATCTGCTTGGGATGAATGGATATATATTGTAAATATAGAGGTATGCTCATGTGTTACCACTGCTCATAGTTTTATCGGCAGAGAGAGACACCTCTTTTCTTTCTGCACATTTCTGTATGTTTCAGTTTCTCTAACCTGGAGCACCAGTGAGTTTCTTCCTGAGTCAAAAAATTATAGGGCAGGTTTACTTATTCAGGCAATCCTCAGCTTACTTCCATTTTTTAAATGACCATTGGAAATTACAATAGCCTCCGAAAACATGACTTCTGACTTACTTGCACTTACATCATGGCACCATCCCCTCAGTCATGTGATTACAATTTGTGGACTTTTTTTGCCAACTTTCAGCAAAAAAATGCACTTTTATTTAATGACTGCATGATTTGTTAACAGCCACACTGATTTGCTTAACAACCACCATAAAAAGCATTGTTAAATCAGGTCTGACTCAATTTAAAACCACAACAATTTACAGTGAAAATGCAGATCCCAGGGTGATCGTAAATTGAAGACTACCACTTCTGAAAATATTATTTTTCCATACTGATAGATAGGATTATTCTAAAAATTTTCCGAAGCTTAAAAAAATTAGAAAGTTGTCCAGCAATTATTTCCATGTAAACTGGATACCAAGAAAAGTTCATGAAACACATTTTCCTCAATTTATGCTTTTTTCAGAACAGTATTACATTCTTTAAGTAGCTCCTGCCTTCCTCCTATCAAAATCATAAAGAATACTGCATTTGAAAAAGACAATTCAAACTGTGTTTGTGGAGTAGTTCATGTGGTTGGATTAAAAGATACTTGATGAAAATTCAAACTGTAACTTTCTAAAAGTTTTTTTAGAAGCTTTTTTTTACAGCTACCTGTTAAAACATTTGTCCCTGATCCCTGGTTCATGGATTGGCATGGGTCCATGGCATGCCAGAAACTGGGCTGCACGACAAGCAAAGCTCCATTTGTAAGATGTAGGCAGCATGAGAAACCATGCCCGCTCTTGTCCTTGGAAAAATCTCTCTCCATGAAACTGGTCCCTGGTGCCCCAAAGGTTGGGGGCCACTGTATTAAAAGATATTGAACTGTCTTTACAATTCTTTGGAGGTTTTTCTTGGTAAGATTTTCATGGTTTGACACTGACTTCTTCCTAGCGCTTGAGAGTGTGTGACTCAATCAAGGTCCCTCAGCTGGCTTTGTACTTCACGCTGAACTGACAATATTTCAATTTCCAGACTGTTGCCTTTAACTACTACATCAAACTATCTCTCTATATACATACATATAACCACCCAGATATACATTGAAAACTCATGACACAGGAGCAGATGTGTTTCTTACCCATCCTCACTTGATGTTAGCTCTTTACTGCAAAGAGTACCTGGTCCCCATGTCCGGCCCTTTTTCTTCTGGCCTCTTTTTTCTTCTTCTCCTTCCTCATCTTTCTGGAACACAGAGCTGCGTGTCCAAGTTTTGCTGCTTTCACCAGGGGTTACTGAAGATGAGAAGCAAGATTGGAGAAAGAAAAAAAGTAAGCATTATACAATAACATTATAATAAATAACATTTTATACTTTATAAACTATAAACTAGACTTATTTTTGAAAACTTACAAACCAGAGTTTTAAATGTTCACGAACATTTTCACTCAGCTTAGCCAGGGAAAAGACTTTTCATAGGGAAGGCAGACATTTGCTATCTCTCTTTTCTTCTCTCTCTTTTTAAAAGAAGTATATTGAAGGAAAGAACATTTCTCAAGGAAATAAAACTCGGTCTCAAATAATACAATGATATAACAAAAGATTGCTGCAGGAGGTTGAGAGAAAAAAACTGATAGAGGATAAATATCCAAACATACTTATTATGCTCTGCAAATGGAATAGGAGTGAAGCTTTCCATTTCTTACTTTGGAAAGCAATGGTATTCTCTTTTTGTAAGAAAAATGCTGCAAACAGGATCAATTACAGCCAAGGATAGTAAATGTGCTTTATTTCTTCAAGAGTACATATTGTAACATGATTTTGATAATTAAAGGCCAGACCACTTTACAAAAATAATTCTAGTTTTTTAAAGATATAAGATATCTTCACCTCTGATTTATTTTTATTCTTATCTATTTTATATATTTTGTCAAGCATGTATTAGATAACAAATATAATTAGAACATTATTATGATTACATGAAATAGGTACAGATAAAAGGTAGGCACATTGGTGTGCATATGCACACCCTTTACAGACCTCTTAGGAATGGGGTGAGGTGAAGATAGACAGTCTAAGGTTAAAGTTTGGGGGTTTGTGGAAAAATAACACAAAACTGTTGAAAACAGAGAAAACTCTGTTGCTGAAGTCGTATTTTCTGCTGTCAAGTTTGGAGCGATTTACCTTAAGTTTGTATCTATCTTTTGCTCATGTGTACATACAAAGCCTGTGACAATCAGTTTGAAACTAATGCACTGGGATGGGGGAAAACCTTTTTTTTTAAAAAAAAGAAAAGAAAAGAAAAGCAGAACACATTTTTGTTCCATCTGCATTAAGAGAAGTTATGAAAGTCATAGGTCAATGTTGTATCATGTAGTGACAGACAGAATTAAGAAGCCGAGACTGTATGTTAATTAAAATGTAAGTCTTAAAAATATGTTCTTCATGGCTTTGAGAATTATGTAGTCTTCTTGTTGTGATTGGGATATGGAGTCTAATTGCAGAATTAGTATTGTTACGAGAAGCGAGGAAGCTGGTATCATAGAACATGTTTAACACTTTTGACAGATTACTTGTGGCTGTTCTTATATAGGAATAAATTAACATCAGAGATCCTCAGATTGGCAAACTCCAACTTCATTATAGTAATGTCAGACTGCTACAAACATTAACAACAAGAAGAATTTACAGTTTTGACTCCCAGTGACTTTGGTGGTCTTTTTGGTCTGAAAATAAAAGCTAGTGCAAAATGCAATAGCAAAATTATTGTGTGCTGTGTTTAGTCATTGCCAAATCAAACTGCTGTTAAAAGAATTACATAATTATCAATTTGCTTTTGCCAGCAAACCTATAAAGCATTGTACAACTAAAACACAAAATAGAATGATTGGCTTGGCCACCATAATGATTGCCCTTAGGCACTCCTGATTATGGTACAACTTTTGAATATTCATTTGACATCAGTTGGAAAGAACTTTGGAATGTTTTTATCCTGTAAAATAAAATGCTCAAACTCTAACTCATATTAATAAATGTATTTGCCTTAGTCTTTAGAGAGTCATGATGACAATTCTCATATTCACTATTTACAAGTTTGCTTTACTATGTATACATTTATTGTATACATCTACATTGATTTTACATGATAGTGTGTTTGTGTGTGTATGCATATGTATATACCCGCCCCAAAAATAATTGTTTCTGTTCTGCCAAAGTTAGATGTCTTTATAGCAGCTTTACAGACTACACCAACTCTACATGTTATAGATATTGTGCCCTGCAAGAAAAACAAGTGACAGCTATGCACTATTATTTAAATCCATTATGTTAAGGATAAAATGATAGAAAGATGGAAGCAAGCAATCAGTTGTTAAAAAACAAATTATAATGAAACACAACAGGTCCAACAAGATTAATTGTAAACAAAACACCCCAATATAGAAAGCAACTTGATGTCTTTATGTTTTATAAATTGCAACTAAAATTTCTTACACTGGATGGCCCTGAGCCGAGGAATGATAGTAGGGCTGGCAGGAGGACTGGCACAGATGTTGATCAAATTTTTTCTTTTATCCATGGTTGGAGATGCCTGCACAGTGAATTTGTGCTGGAAATCTGTTATGGAAGAAAATGTATTAAATATAATCACTGGTGAAGTAATGCTAACACTGAAAAGATATACAGTGCGGTACTTTGGTCTGCTAATGCACTGTGAATTTAGTATTAATCCTGCAACATTGCCAATAGAAAATATTACAATTATATGTATTTTCCAATCATTAAAATGTTAGATCCATCTCCTCTTCTGTATCAAACATATTATGCAACACGTTACACAGATGACTTAGTCAATGAAACAATAAAGTACTTTTTCTAGAAGATACAGGTTTGAATGATGTATTAAAATTCATCTCATACTGTAGCTTCAATATGCTAATTCAGAAGAGTGGAAGGAGAAGCATTGCTTTGATGGGAAAATGCTGCTACTTTTGCACAAGTTCCATATCCTAAATACTTATTAGGGATTATCAAAATTAAAGCTTTTGTTCCAGCAAAATTCAGCACTAGTTTGAAAATACTTCTGTTGGACTTGGACCAAATTATTGGAAAGGTATGAAGAAGGTATCTCAATCTTACTTATTGCTTTGTGATCACAATCTACCCTTAATTAGAAATTACAAAAGATTTCTTTACAATCTGATTTTTGTTTTGAAAAGTAATATAGCAATTGGTAATATAGCAATCTGCTTTGGGCTGAACTAAATAAGAGTTGAATCTTGTTAATACTTTGAGAGACTGACAAAGAATATTAGGGCTATAGACTTGACCAAGACACCCTACAAAGGCTTGTCACTTTCACACTGTTGTCAAGAAAACAATTTGTCTAGGCCTACAAAATCATCAGAAGTCTAAATGGAATTAAAGAATGTTTTAATTGTAATCAGGTAATTATTCACACATGTCGTATATTTTCATGAATAAAGAAACCTAGAAAGAAGCAATAGTTAGTTTATTTTGTTTTGCTAAAACTTTTGACAGCTTATTTTGTTTTGCTAAACGCACCAGAGGGAAGACTGATGTGATTGCCATCTTTTAACTTGAGCCGATTTTTCCTGAATTTGCCCATGCGTTTTCTCACACGGGGCTTTTCCTGGCACAGTTGGTGGATGATGATATTGAGTTCTCTTTCTAAAATATCAATTTCTCGCTCTGCCAACTCCTGTTCGCGTTGCCGTAGTAGTTCTTCATGGTTTTTCTGTTGAACTGCTGCTTGTTTTAACTCTTCTTCCCACGTCCGCAACTCCTGTAAGAAAACAAGTCATAAACCAGTCCAAAACGTGAGGTAGCAAAGTCAATTAGGCCTGCTACAAACTGAAAGGCTCAGAAAACCAAACCTGGTTTATATTTTGAATATGCACATGGTAGTTAACAGCTTTTCAATACATATAATTTGAATAATTAAAAGTAGGTGATACGAACGAACCATTTAATTATTTTTAATCAGAATAGTGTTAGCTTTATCTCTAAAATCAGCCAGTAATCAAATTTCAAAGTAGCCTCTCTTTTTATTATTCACAATGGGTCGTAACTTATTGTAATCGTTATGCAGGTTCACCCATGATCTAACTTGATTTTTCAAATATTTTTGGGATGGTTATAAAGTGAGTCACCAGAGTCATTAAGTAAATCATGTGGCTGTTAAACAAGTCACAAGATTGTTAAGTGAATCCAACAAATCCAATGGGTGGATGTTTTTAATTATTTTGTGCAATGGCAAAAAAATATCCCAAATCATTGTCACATGACCATGGGACACTGAAACTGTTTATTAATGCAAGCCAGTTGCCAAGGAGCCAAAATGTGATCACATGACACTCTGCGTGTGCATGGTTGTGTGCGTGTGTGCATGCAGCAGTTATAAAGATGAGGTGGGTTGAAATTTTTTTTAGCCTGTTTTAAATTTGAACAGTCGTTAAGTGAGGACTATCTATATGCATGGTGCGATTCAACCAGTGTAACACCGGTTCCGTGGTCTTTTTTTAATCCGTTTGATCACCTTTCCCTTTCTCCATGTAGGGTTGTAATGTACGTGTGTGTGCATGTAACCCAGATTCACTGAACAACCATGATGCTAACTTAATTGCAGTGACTCACTTAATAGCTGTGATGAGGAAGGTTTTAAAAAGGTGCAAAACTCACTTAACTGCCTTCCTTAGCAACAGAAATTGTGGACTCAATTACAGTCATAAATCAAGGACTACCTACACACAGAACAAGTCTTTTCACATAACTTATATTGTTCGGGCTATGTGTTCTATTCTGTCTCACAATGACCTTATCTAGAATTGTCTTTCATAATTGAATATATTCCAGTTTCATCTAGACCATATTTACCTGAAACAATTTTATTTAGGAACAAGTATGCATTTTATTTTCTTAATTATTCAGTGTTAAGGTATCTTCTCATGAGAATTCGAAAAGAATTAAGATTTAATAAGTATAGTTTTGTCTATCTGTATTGTAGAGAAATCTACTTTACCTTCAATGGATTCTGAGACAGAAATGATTAATTGTTTATCAAAGCAACAGTTCCCACGTAATTACCTTTTCCTTGGCTCTGAGTTGGTCAAACATTTCCTGGATTTCAATTTTCCAATCTTCTTGCAGGGAATGAAATGATTCTTTTGGCATTTCAAAGAAACCAGATTCTTCTATATTAGTTAGTTTATTCAAAATATTTGCAAAGGATGGTCTTGAATGAGGATCGGTATTCCAACAATCTAAACAGGATAAAGCCAACAATTCAGTAATTACAATAGTATAGCATTTGCAAGGCTTTGGTAATGAACTATGCACTTAATTACTACGATAACATTCCATATAATCATCTCAATTCCCACAACATACTCAAATGTTCTCTTTTGTTAGAATATATGAGTAATGGTATGTGAGATGACCTTGGGAAGAGGTGGTGCCTAAGGAATGATCAGATAAGAGACAACATAGTCTGCAGCAAAGAAATGGGAAAAGAAACTCCCTAATTTCTCAGGCTGAAAAAAAAGGAGGCAGGAGGCTTTTATTATCAGACTTGAAAGATTCAGTTATTGTCGTCTCTTAAGTCATCCAATTATATTTTTTGTCTGATCTACCTGGGAAGGCTGACATCCATCTTGCTAGGGAGATTCCCTTCTGAGTTTCTTTCTGTGCTTATTATGTAGCTGTAGGATAATGTTTTAATGGAATGGCATGTATGTATGGGAGACCTTGAGGAATGAGAGGAGGAGATGCTGCCTAGGAAACAGTCAGATAAAAGAGGCAGGAGTCCCCAGTGGCTTAAAGGCCAGGGAAAGAAACCTAAGAAGGACCCACTCTAATGGATCAAGCAATTAAAAGGGCTGGAAGGAAATTTGTACCTTCAGACTTGCAAGATTGATATCAGCCCTCCCGGATAATCCAGACAGGAAATAGGACTAGATGAACTGATTCTACTTTATTGTAAGGCTTCATTAACAAAATCTTGCAAGCCTGCTCACTAGTATTTCAAAGAGGTTTAATAAATCACTATTTTATTCAGCTACCAAAGACTCACATTTTATTTGCTGTATTGCCTGTTCCTTGTATTATAATTAATATCCTAAATTCTACTTTATCCAAAGCATCTTAATCCAATATGTATGTACATAAAATTACACCCATAATTCTATTTTAGCTGACTACTGTTTCTTAGTAAGTACAGATATACATACTTTTGCCAAATTCATAACAAATACTGATGCTGAAAATCTGAATATTTCAAGTACGATATACCTGAAACATTTCTTCTGATGGATTAAATATGATTCAAAGAGGTTTCTACCACAGTGTTTAATGGATGCTATCACTTCCCACCCAAGGTTCTCATTTACACAGTACAGGTAGTCCTCGACTTGCAACCTTTTGTTTAATCATTGTTTGATGTTACAATGGTGCTGAAAAAAGTGACTTGACCTATTTTTATACTTATGACTGTCACAAGCATTCCCATGGTCACGTGATCAAAATTCAGACTCTTGGCAACTGGCATGTCCCAGGGTCATGTGATCACCATTGGTAAGTTTCCAACAAGATGTCTTCCAACAAGCAAAGTCAATGGGGGAAGCCAAATTTGCTTAATGACTACACACTTCAGTTAACAACTGCAGTTCACTTAACAATTGTTGTAAAAGGAGGCAAAGCTCACTTAATCACTTTCTTGCTTAGCTACAGAAATATTGGGCTCAATTATAAGTCAAGGACTACCTGTAATTCCATATCATAACCATGGTATGAATTATCATATGATTTTAAATTATATATTCACAGATATAAACAGAAGCATAACTCTTCCAGAAAGAGCAAAGTGACATACTACATGTTCTCTACTTCTCAAGTACCTGCACAAGTGGTTTAAGGTCTTGGTTATTAAAATCAGAGCTATCTTTGTGTGATAAAGCATTTTGACAGATCCAGTTTGTCCAACACATTCTTACCTTCCATCAGTCTGGCAAAAGGTTCTGGGCACGTTGAAGGAATAGGAAGCGAAAGTTTATTCATAGCAACACCATATGCTACCGCTAGGCCATCAATTCCTCGAAATGGTACTTCTCCAGTTAATAATTCCCAAAGCAATACCCCATAACTATGAAAACAAAACAGAAGTTTAATAACTAATGTACATCTTATAGTAAACCTTCACTAACACGACATCCTGGAATCACTCTTTCCTTATATATAAATATAAGTGTTCTTATGCAATTAAAATAACGTACACACAGAAAAATCTTAATTGTGGATAAATGAATGGGGTTGTTTTCAATTAGCCTTATTACGAATATAACATTTAAAAATATATTTGTCTTGAAGAAGTTATTTTATATGATCATTTAAGACAGACAGTGATACGGCTATTCTAAAAAATTTTTAAAGCCTAAGGAATTCTCAGAATGTAGGGGCTTTTTTTCAGTTGCATTACAATTTTAGCTCAATCTCAGACCCCTGTTGCCCATTTATTTCAAGGAAGCATCATTGAGGGAAATCTCCCAGGTGCTCTATGTCACTTCTTCACCCCTGTCTTGGGGTTATAGTTAATATCATACGGGAAACTGGGCTTAGCACCTTCCAAAGAAAAGCATCTCTTTTGTTGTCCAGCCTGCTTTCAGTAATGCATACCAAATCAAATTTGTCATGAATGCTTAATAGGTTTTAATAAAAGACAGAGGTGGCACAATCCCATTGAAAAGCAGATCTGTGAATACAGCATGTTCTTGGATACATGCTGAATGATGTCTCTACAATGGATCAAGCAGTTAACGGGGAAAGCTTTTTTTCATGCAGCAATCCACTTTATGACATAAATGAAGCAGACTTTAGAAAATTGGAAATGTTATGTTTACTACAATAATCTGACTGCACGTTTTAATTCATTTAAAACAGAACAGCTAATTGTTGACAGTTTGTGTCTACAGTTCATGTTCAACAGGAAATAGAAGCTGAAGAATTTCCAAATTCACATATGCAAATTTAGAACAAAGCCTCCAAATTAATATGTGAATCTCATATATATAACATTAACATAAGGTTTGGCAAATCAACAGTCGAGGGTTCAATGCAGCAATAATATAATATTACAGATGGTGATCACTTATAAAAATGTTTTAATGTTAATAAACATACCTCCACACATCACTGCCTTTAGAGAACATTGAGGAACGGATAACTTCAGGAGCCATCCAAGCATATGTTCCTGCTGCACTCATTTTAGTAGTCTTATGCCATTCTCTGGCCAAGCCAAAGTCAGTGATCTTTAAATTTTTGTTGCTGAGGTCTCCATTTTCCACTTTTTCAAGGATCAATACTAAAACATAATGTGAGGGGATGGGAAGATGCATTAATTTATAGTCACTGAACCAAATTCACAAGATATTGCATTCATTTCTTTTAAAAGGACACCCTTTTTATCTACATAAATTACAATTACCACATGACAGCAATGGATTTAGCTTCCTTTGTTTTCAGGCTTGCTATTCAACATTAGCCTAGCCTCAAGTACCAAGGTAAGTTTTCTGAGAACACCAGAAAATGAAGGTATACAATAATAATTTATTAATTTGTATGCCATCCAACTCTCAATGTTTTTGAATAACTTACAATGATCAAGCAAAGAAATTCAATAAAATAAAACATAAATAAAAATATGTCATGCATGATGAAACAAAAAATATTATTCTCCCTTGATAAAGTCCTGAGTGGTCAGCCAGATATTCATGCCTCTTCTAAACCACACTGAGGAAGAGTTAACCAAATTGTTCCATGGAAAAGGTGCTGCTACAGAGCAAGTACACTTCCAGGATGCTAATAGGTGACATTTTAAAATCAAAACAACCTGGAGTATGCCAATCCTGTGGGATGAAATTGTCTGGAACAATGCTATGGGATACAGATGATCCCTCAAGTTATCAGGCTCTAAGCCATGTAGAGGTTTATAGGAAACAATCAGGATGTCGAATTGCACCTGGAAGTAAACCGGCAACCATACTTGTGAAGCACAGGTAGTACATGACATACTGAGGGGTATTCATTACTGCTCATGATGCCACATTTTGGAGTAGTTAATGCTTCCAGGTGGTCTTTAAAGACAGCCCCGTGTTGAGCACATTGCAGTAGTTGAGCTAAAAGGTAATTAGGGTATAAGTGAATATCTGAAAGCCCCCCCACCCCCGATCAATCTAGAACATAGGTGTCTAGGTGTATTTAGATAATACAACAGATAATACAATCTAGGTGTATTTGGTGAATCAAATGGAAGTATGCAAAGGCCTTCTTGGTCACAGCTGACAGCTGCTCTTTCTGCAAGAACTTATAAATCCAGTAAGATGCTCAGAGGGCATAAAATCTTGAAGGGGGAAGTACTTTCCCATCTTAGGTCAACCTCCCGATTTGGGTGCCCAAACACTCACAACCATTCAGTCTTGCTGGGATAGAAGTCAGAGACAGTTCCCCCTCATCCAAACCTGGTCAGCCTCCAAGCACTGGGATGGTACCTTGAGGGCCTCATTTATACCTCCAGTTTAAGATATAATTGAGGATCATCAGCATACCATAATTGTATTGAATTTCAATTCAATAAGATCACAACTGTACAGAAATAATTTGATTGAAAAGTTAAAATATAAAAAATTAAACATAAATCTAACTACTGTAGACCAAATACATGACACTGAAAAAAACTGTATCACTCTTGCAGGAGGATTCAATGTGGGTTGGTCACCGGGTCGTTTATATTCCATTAGAGAGATGTTCCCTGAGCATAGGCTCCAACATGAGTGTGAAAGCTTGGAAGACTAAACCTCTGGTCCCCAGTGATTGACCCAGATTGGATTCTGCAATAATTATTCTGGGACACGTATATTTGTCTTCGTTCGTGTATCACTCTTGTGATCGCCAATAACATACAAGTAAGGAAGAACAATTCATTTTCCTCTTGTCTGTCTTAAGTACTAAAGATTTCTCTTCATGTTACAGAGCAAATTAACTTGATAAATTTGGTGAACAAAAGCAACAGAAAATAGTTCAGTCAGCAAAATGTCAAGACAGAGGGGGAATAATTAGCAGAAGTTAATTAGTTAAACTGAAAAAAAGAGGGGGTTCTGGTTTTCTTTTATTTCTATTCTTGTTCAATCAGTTCCTTAGAGGATTAGAATGGATTTTCTCTATTCATCATTTCTATACACAGGTTTATAGGCCTGGAAATTTGTTTTCTAACGTTTTTTCAAGTGCTATCCATCTGGTGATGACATAATTGATCTCACAAC
This sequence comes from Laticauda colubrina, assembly GCA_015471245.1. NCBI lineage: Eukaryota > Metazoa > Chordata > Lepidosauria > Squamata > Elapidae > Laticauda > Laticauda colubrina. The sequence continues at coordinate 50,144,895 of BLBF01000005.1, read as the reverse complement.
TTTTAAATGCAATTTTATGCCCAATATTCCTGAAAGTTACTGGCATCTCATTCCAAATTTCCACTTACTATTGCTGGACTTCAGATCCCGGTGGATAATAGGGACAATTGCTTCCTCATGCAGATAGTTCATTCCTTCAGCAAGCTGGACAGCCCAGTTAACCAGAATGTCTGGTGGAATCCGTTTACCAGACAGCACTCTGTTTAATGAGCCTCCACGAGCAAACTCCATAATCAGGCAAAGGTTCGGTTCCTTGAGACATACACCTTTAAGGGAAATTATGTTGGGATGTTTTAGCATAGCAAAGAGCTTGGCTTCTTGATGGACATTCTCAATGGCTTCACTGATGTCTTCATCAGGATCATAGCGAGCTGCCTTGACAGCAACTTCCTCTCCAAACCAAATTGCACGGTACACTTTCCCAAAACCTCCTATGCCAATAATTTCCTCCAGAACAAGCTCTGAGAAGTCAATCTCCAGCACTAGGATATAAAATGAAAATGTCTAAGTTCCACAAAGATTATTTAAGATAGTAATTGCTATCATTTACTGATACAATTTAACCTTGACTTTTTAAGACAAGGGACTTCTGAAACACTTACCTAGTGGAAATATGAGTCAGCTCATTTTGCACCCTTACCACTGCTAGAAATACTCAGAAATCATATATTAAATCAATATTGTGAATGTGTCTGAAAAGACAGATTTAATTTAAATCAAATATAACTGAATCACTGTTCAGAAAAATGTATTTTAATCATTAAAAATCACAATTTAAATTACTTCCCAGGAAGATGTTTTCATCATGGTCTAACAAGACTGCAATATTGTGCCTAAGATTTTATTATGGATAAACATTTCATTTTAAAAGGTAGGTGCATTCTTGCCAACTTCCGGATCTATGGCTTCAATCTCAGACTTTTCAGTAATGACAATGCAGATTGTGGAATTTTGGCACTGAAGTCCACCCAACTGAGGGGAAACAAGTTAGGGAAAACTGGATTATGCATTAAGAAGCAACTGCTTATACTATTTTTTCTGACTCATTTTGATGAGTCCCCTTGCTTCTGAAGGGCGAATGCAGTGACAAAAAGAGTAAGACAAAGGTCACTTTTTTGAAGATAGCAAATTCCACTTTCTGGGCAGAGAGGGCCACTGGTTTGAAAGAGGGGTCAAAGAAATCATCTACATTAAGATTGAATAACCGTCTTTCAACAGAGGGGAATGGATATAACACTACCTATCTCCTGTTTACAATACAGCTCTTTTAGCAGTTCCAAAAAAATGTCACCCTGAGGGCACAGATAAACCTCCAGGCAGCCTCAAGAACTCTCACAAACTGCATTAGCAACCAGATGACTTGCAAATAATATAAATCCTTCCATTCTTCACCAGTCATTCAGAACTGAAGAAGCTTCTTGGATGAGAAGTAAAACATCTTCAAGCAAAAACAAAGTCCAGTTGCCTTTTGAAAAAACACCTTTGAGTTCCCCTTCCAATCTTTGCACTTATATTCATCATGGTCTCTTCTTCTCTTCCAGATGTATTTCATCTCTCCAAATTCTCTACTATGTAATTTCTTTGGTTTTGAAGGATGTTTTAAATGAGAGAGAGAGGGAGGAATACACTCTTGGCTGCACTTTTGCACCACCTGCAGAACTGATCAGGTCAGTTATTTTTCCTCTCCTCATTCTGCAATTAATGTATGTTGATATATCTTAATTAAAAGTTACTATTATACTTACCAATATACCTTATAGCTGGGTTCATTTTTAACTGCTACCTTAAACATTATTTATTAAACCTATCTTCTATAAACATGTTTTTGTTGTAAGGTATTCTACAAAAAAGATCAATTTTCACGAAAGAACAGGACTTTCCCTTCGCTATATTCCAATTTTGCACTGAAAACTTTCTGAAATGAGAAATACTGATGTGAACATATTTCACACTCATTCATTATGTGTATTGCATTCACCCTAAAGAATTTTGCTAAGACAACAATATACTGTATGCCACTGTTATGTATTCTCTTAACAATATCATAAGAATATATTATTGAGTTAAAAGAGATACTAAAAGTTCCCTATTACTCTTTCAATATAAGAAGCATATTGAAAAATGAAACACTTTTTAAAAGCTTTGAGATGGGCCAGTCACTCTTTCTTAGGCCAACCCACCTCACAGGAGTGTTTTGTGGAGAAATTAGGAGGAGGAAGGAGTATTAGGTGAAGAAAACAGTATTAAGAACAGTCTATTTATATTTCACTTTTCCTTATTACAAAAGCTCAAGGCAGCTTACATGTTAAAGCTACAATTGCATGTCTGGGTATTGTACTCATTATGAGCATATCCTTGATAAACTTCGGCATACCTCTGGATAGGAGCCCAGTCATAATACAACAGAGTCATATCAGCTGCATTGGTTTTCAGTTTGTTTCCAATCTAGATTCAAAGGGCTACTTCTTACCTTCAAAATCTAAATAGTTTAGTTGATGCTTCTATTCCTGAATTATTTTTCTTTGTACAAATGTACTCATGCTAAAGTCACCAGGAGACGCTATGACATGTAAGATGGGATGCATGATTGGATGCTGATGACAATGAAGTTGCAATGAACAATCTTGCTAACTGAGAGCTCAGTTTTTCATGTAATACACATGTGAAAATCAGGAAGGGCAAGTTCATCATACTGGTGGTAAGGAAGATATCTTATGGCATCATTTGTTTTGAGATATAGCATTCTAATATTTGTGTGTTGTTTTCTGGCTCATAAACAACAATTAATACTGTAATTCTACCACAAGAAGAATACATCCTTGGTTTTCCATAGGAATTTTATAAACATGCAAATAATCAAGACTAGACTGCTGTTTAAATTATGGTCCAAATAATTCCAAGGAAGTCTAAAAGCAGGTATATTTATTTATTTAATTAATTAGATTTATATAGCTCCATCTTATGTACAGGACTTTGGGGGACCAACTATTAAAGCAGGATAAAAACAGAATGAAAATACTGTTATGAAATATAAACATAAATAACATAAAAATAGCTGCTCAGAAACTCATAGCAAGTTTCCTTTTATATTGACATGCTGAAATTGAAAAATACCGATTTTAAGCAAAATATCAATTTTGAAAAATAAAAATAATAAAAGATGCAATTTAAGATTATTAATATATAAGCCCTATATCCATATCATATCCTTGACAATGAAATCTTGGGAAAATTGATCAATAATTTTCCCAATAGCTTTTACTGAACTGTTGTTACAATGACAAGGAATAAACACTGCCTTTCCAACACCACTCATCTTGTTCACTCCAATCTGGATTCTTCGATAAACAGCATGATGACCAATTTGCTGAGGACAGAGAATGATTTAGCCAAATTTAAAAGAGAATTAGACAAATTTACTGATAACTGACAATGAAGATATAACACTGACAGCTTCTGTCTTTAGAATCATCCATCTACAATAAAAGGACCAGCAATCAAGAAATATGCTGGCTGTATTAATATTAACCCTCAGAATTCAAGCAGCTCTTACAGAAAGGCAGCATATTAGTTACTGCAATTCTTGCAGTCCATCTAATGAAGATCTATCACTACTGAAATATCAATGAATGAAAGCAAAAAGTAGGATTCTGAAAAACTTTAGAAGTCCAAATAGTCACATGGGAATTTAACGTTAAAAGACATTGAACTAGACAACATCTTTAGCAACTGAAATGGTAAATTGGGATCTTTAAGTTTAGCTGAAATGGGGAAAAGGAACAGCAGAAGTTATAGTTCTGAATTCCCTATTTAAAAAGCTTAAGCCTACTCAGATTTCCTGTATATTTTTTTAGTTAAGTGATTAAAAGAAGTGAAACTTTTCTTTTCATCTCGTTTACTGTTGTTTTCAGTTCTGTGTCATAGGACATAAGGATACTGACCTTTTATGAACAGAAAATTGAAGTTCTGGATTAATGGGTGCTGAATGGACAGCTCCTTTGGTGATCACATACAAGGTTTGCTGGAATTCTCAACAGCAATCTGAAGCATAGGATTTTGCAGACTAAAAACTTTTAAGGATGACCATAATGTATAAATTATACAGGATTTTTTAAGGTTAAGAGAAGAGTTATCTCCCACACAAATACTTTCACGTGACAAAAAGCAGATACATTCAAGGCTTAGTTTTTCGATATGATTCAATATAAATCATGAAGATGTTTTATCATTTTAATCAAATTTAATTCTGTTTAGATTATGTGTGTGTGTGTGTAGGTATGTATATATTGCATATACAGAGAGAGAGAGATGTAGATTTGGGAACAAACAGACTTTACTCTCAGAACCATACTGTTCTGAACCATACAATATCGGTTTAAAAAGGCAATATAAACAATGCATCTTTACAAGAGTTATAAATAACAAAGGCTACTCGGTGCAATTGCATGAATATTTAGTCTAAAACTGGCTTTATGCCAAATCATCTCTATATGGCTAAACTAAATTGTACAACTTTGATTATTTGACTGTTTCTGTTGATTATATTACTTGGTTAGATATTTAAACTTCTATAACTTCCTTGTATAAAGTAGTCACAGAGTTGACACCCAAATACATATTTCTGAGTAGACCTTTTCACTGTATTTCTGTGTATGAAAAGAACTAGATTATACTGCATCAGTGTAAAAATACTGGTTAAATATAACTTTAAAAGGGACATATAGGATATTGCTTATGAAACTTAGCTTCTATTTTTTATTTTATATGATGCATTTTATTATTTTTATCTGTTTTATTGTAAGCCATCCAAAGTCATCTATGTGAGGTGGATGCTAGGTAACTAAAACCCCTGTAACTTAACTTTTGTCAGTTGCAGCCAGGTCAGTTTCACATATGTAAGAACTGAATAGCGACAACTGAAAACATAGCTTTGTATCATTGAAAAGTGCTGCATATAAAATTCTATTTTCCTCCCTAACACGTTGCCAATTATAATGCTACTATTAAATGGTCTCAAAGCAATATTATGCATATTGTTTCCCACAGAAAAGGGACAGGGAAGAAGAACTTTCTTTGTTTAGTGTTTTTTTTTTAGGACAAGATGCATCTCAAAACCAAAATGAGGTAGTAGTGTCAAAATTCCTTTTTCAGATTATTTACTATTTCCTTTTGAGGTGAATATAAGTTTCCCATATATTGTATTTTTAATCTCTATTTTCTCTTGCAAATGATTAAGCTATAAGAATGAAATGATTTGCAAAATTAGAATTTGAAAAAGAAAGAAAAATGCCAGGTCTAGCATTCCCTTTGAAATATTTTGATTTCGGCAATAATATATAACACTAATCAGAAAATATTGACTATTCCATACAAGATAAGCTAACACCTCTTCCTGAATTTTAACACATTTCAGTTGTGGCCACTGGTTTAACAAGGCAAAAGTATCCTGACAGAAAACATCTTGGAACAAAAGTCTAGATGAAAAAAAAACCATAAATGCCCTCTGCTGAAGTTTCTAAGCAGAGTGAGCAGAAAACTGAACTGTTCATGTGTTGAGGCATTAAGATCACAGAAAAAAGAAAGGGAAATCACAGAAGCTTTGACAGTTGGGACAAACCACTCAAACATAGGAAGCTTTATATCTTTGTGGTAAGAACTATTGAAATGTCCTCATAATGAATCGAATTAATGAACACAGGAACATCACCTTGCTAGTTTGCACTAAAATAGAGATTACGCTTATCATGACTTCAGAACAAATTACCTTTGTTAAGTATACTAAAAAGCATGTGAAACAGGACCCAAGTTACTATTGAGATTTAAGAAAAACAATTGCGCACAAAGAGCATGGAAGTTACAAAGGAGGGGAAAATGACCTCTAAGAGTACTGATGTTACCTAGTTTGGGTAATGAAACAACAAAACAACCAAGCTGAGAGAGTATCAAGGTCCCTACCAAAAAACGACCCATTTAACAAGTAAAAGTACACTGCTGAAAAATGTTTCTCTCCTGAACTATATGACATTATACTCCTATACTGTTATCATTCTTTATTAAACTAGTATACCTCCTGACGCTCAGCAACACTGGTAGTTATTCTTGAATGCACACTTTTCAGAGATGCAACTTATACAGGAAGCCACAATTAGGTTGAATTTATTTGACCTCCTTTGAAGCAGTGGGGCATTGGATTATTTCATCTAAAATACATTGGATTATTTCATCATTTCAAAATAAATAATTATTATTTCAAAATACAGAACAAGAATACGGGGAAGAGTATACAATTCTCCGAGTTTACTGGCGTTGGGATCAAGAAAGGGAATAAAGGTATGGGGGGGGGGGGGACGGCGATAAACATCAATGGGATACATTATCGCCACACCCCTTCCTTAGATCCCTCCGGAAGTCTCCGATTGCCTTCTGCAAAACGCAAGCAAGATCGCGACTCTTGCAATCTCATTCAGATGGGAGAAATCGATGCCATCCCTGGACGAAGTTTCCAAGACACGTGTCAAAGCCTCGCGAAGTGACAAGCGTGCAGCCTACACGCACGACCCCTCCGCAAACTTCTTCAGCACAAGTTAAACCGAGCCTCCCCCTGGGTCGCGGAGCTGATCTGCAAGGGGGGAGGGGGTGGGTGGGAAATTCCCATTGGTCGTCTGAATGGGCTTATGCACTGAAAATGTTGGGGAGAGGGGGGGGGGGAAGAGAAATTCGGCTCTTCCGCAGAAGCCCCCAACATCCACAGGGCATTAAGCCCGGCGTTTAACAGCTCGGGCGTCTTCCTCCACGCCCCCCCCCCCCCCCCACACACACACACACACACACACACACACACCCCGAGCCCTCCTTTCTTACACTGGATGGCCGGACTGGCAGCCTGGAGATCCGACCTCCTCCCTTCCTGGAGGCGGAGGCGGCGTCCGCTGCTGCTGCCCCCGCTGCTGGTCACGTAGTTGCTGGGGAAGATGCCGACACGCTGGTCGATCTGGCCCGTCCACCAGCCTTCGTCACCGGATACCTGCGAGTCCCTGGAGAGCAACTGCACCACGTCGCCGGGACGCAGGCTCAGCTCGTCCTCGCCGCACGCCTCGTACTCGAAGACAGCCGTCCAGAGGCCGGCCCCGCCGGCGCTGTCGCCCGAGGCCGCGGCTTCCGCCTTCCCCCAAGCGGGGCTGGCCGCCGCCGCCGCCGCCGCCGCTCCCTCCTCTTCAGCCTCCCCCGGCAGCGGCGGCTGAAGGGGGCTGCGCGGGAGGAGGGGAGGAGGCGGACGGAACGGCTCCTCCATGAGGGGGCAGGGCTGCCCGCAGGGAAAGCTGCCTATAGCTCATGCGGCTGCCGGCTCCCGATCAACCCTTGAGGGAACGCCGAGGCCGGAGCCGCGCCACAGCCCTCCGCGGAGAAGAGACGCCGCCCAGCAGCCCCTCCACAGCCACATCGCGCGCCGCCGGGGCCGCCGACCGCACATCCTAAGCCACCTGATTGACCGGGCAAGCTTGAGAAGAGGGGACGAGGGAGGAGCGTCCGGAAAACCCCGCCTCCCTGACCGGTTATCCCTGGGCTCTCATTCGCTCTTGCGGCAGTCCTTCAATCTCCTCCCTTACCTGATTGAAGATCGGCGGCGCCTGAACGGCATCCTGCCTCCCAGTTTAGCCCCCCCGCCACCCGCCACCCGCCACCCGCCACCCTCAGCTGTCTCGCACGCGCTTTAAGTCGTCCTTCCTATTGGGCGGCTCCCTCAACGTTCCCTTGGATCGGACTGAGCGTCAATGCGGGAAGCTCAAGGTTCTGCCGTTGCTAGGTGAGAAGGCTGCCTTTTTGCCTTCGGCGCGAGTTGGCGCGTGCGCCAAGCCGACTTCCGTGGCTTCCGGACGAATGGGCGCGGGTCGAGGGAGGGAAACGGCTGCCCTTATTCTGAAGGGCCGTCTTTTGCTTACTCCTGTCGGCTAGACATGCCAAACGGTCCTTCACGATGAGCACCTATTCTTTTTCAAAGTAACCTTTTGGCTCTATCGGAACTGTTCTGTTTCTTCCTTGGTTCTGGCAACCAAGTGGGGCTACCTGCCTTTGAAAGAAACTAAGCCACAACAGTGAGCTGAGGCTCCCTGCGACCACCCAAATGGCGATGGGGGGAGTCAAGTGACCGTTTTATGACATAAATGCACCTACCGGTGTATTCCCAAGGCTATAATTTAAAAGCAAAGTCTGGTCACTATTCTCGGGTTGCAATTCAATTTTATGGACCATCCCGGGGTGTGTGTGTGTGTGAATTGCGAGGTATGTAACAAACACACAAAAAATTGTGAGGTATGTATGTAAGTAGAGAAATAGATCCTAATAAAAGTGCGTTTTTTGTTTGTTCCAATCAGTTTTCTGCTGGCATAGCTTTCCTAGCAAGCTACTTCAATCATCTTAAATACGAGCAAGATTTCTGCCTTGCTAACTGGCATTTCAAGTCAATGCAGCAATTTGTTTCCTGAAGTAGGAAAATAATGGCTGAAATGTTCAAGTTCAGATCATCTCAGTGGAACATTTTTCTAGTCGCTAACTGTGCATTGTTAGCTTGCGATAATACACAGCTTACCATACTGTGTAAATTATGGCAGGTCTTTCATTGAACAAACCAACCAAGTACATGTTGATCATGACTTAAGATCCCATGGCTTAGCAGGTTGAATGAAGCAGCCACTTTCAACCGAGTTTTGAACTACATGGACAAGCTATTCACCAGCACAAGCCATAATTTAGAATATTTAGAAAAACAAAGAACTTTACATTCTGTGAGTTAGATGACTCACATGGTAGGGAAATGTGACTGAAAAACTGAATGATTCTGCTTGCATGGCACTAAATGAAAGTTCAGACATACATCAGCTTTTTATTTTAATCCTACTGATCTTCATAATTAATTGTATTATATTAATCTGGAAGAATCAATAAACAGTGGGTGAATGCAATAGTGGGTGACAAAACCAGAGAAACAAAATGGAATTGCAAACCCAAGACCCATTCAGCTATGGATGTAATAACACTGTTGAGGTTTATTTAGATTAATAAATCTCAGCCAATTAAATCAGTTGATTCATTTAATATTTAAATAAATGAATATCTAATTAAACTATCCCTGAAAGAAAACTGCACTTGTTTCCAACATACATGTATTGCAGCAGGCATTGTCTTAATCCATGACTTATTAAAACAGTTTACTCGCTTAGCTCCCAAGTATTGACACACAGATTGATTAAATAACTATTCTTCCTGGCTTTGCATAACACAAGAGCCAGCAATTAACTACTGTACATTGTACTTTAGCCGATGTTCAATACAGTAATTATGTTTGGAAATTTTATAAGTCACCTCTTATTCTAAGTGCAAATATTTGCAACCTTCCCATTCATTTTATAAAAACTGTTCTATTAGTGGTAGAATGTAATCAGATATCATCCAATATTTTAACAGTATATTTTGAGTTTAATTCATGCTGGTTTCTATAACATATTATGCCCAATGACTATGCCCACCAAAAGAAATTGCAACCATGAATCCATAGTTTTTCTGCCCCTGGCAACCTCCAGACAGCAGGTTAAAGCAGCATACTTATCCTGTCTGTCTTATCCTGAGGTACAACTGTGTATCTGCAATGTGCTGATGAGATCTATCCAAATGGATAAAAGATGTGTCCCAGCAGCAAGACTGAATTCTGTGGTACCCATTCTCTTACAGAGTGGGAGATCAGACCATGAGCTTGATCATTCTTCCCCTTACACTTACACATTACACTTTACAGTTAAATAAGAAATATTTAGTTTAATAGTTAGATCTCATAAAATCTAACCATATTCATAAACTTGACTATATTTCATACAGTTATTTAATATTTACAGTTAAATAAATTTTGAAAAAACATTATTGACCATGATATTACATTTTCCCACTCATTGTAATATTTGGCAGCCAAACCAGAAGCAACTTGGATATCCTGTGCTTTACAAAATATACCTTCCTTAACTCTAAGCAAAAAGAGGAAACAAACTCTTTCAGTTAATACAGAAAAATCTCAATTTAACAGACCATGTTGGGAATCCAAGATTCCATTACTTGTGTAATTTCATAATTGATTTTTTTATATCTCTGTGGAGGGGCATGATGGCTTTGCAGTTAAATATGCTGAACTCGTCAGTTGGAAAGTTGACAACACAGGTTCGAGACCCAAGTGCCACATGACGGGGTGAGCTCCCATTACTTACCCCAGCTCCTGCCAACCTAGCAGTTCAAAAGCATGCAAATGCAATTAGATAAATAGGTAAAAACCTCAGTGGGAATGTAATTGTGTTCCATGTGCCACATGACCAGGCAAGTGTCCCTTGACTAAGAAACAGATGAGCACTAGCACCCTAGAGTTGGGTACAACTGAAAAGGAGAAATCTTTTCTATCTTTGTAATCTCTATGAATTAAATGTTTTAAACTGACACAAATGACAAATACAAATAGCCATCAATTGTCTAATTATACAGATTGACACACGATATAAAATTACATCACTTGCCCAAATTGCTTCATAAATAACAGGCCTTGTTAAATTGTGGGAGATGTCTAATGAAAAATTGATTACTGCTCCCAAAATTTCCTAAACCCAGTGCCATTAAATCAAATGTTCAATTCACTTCTACTGAAAATAAAATGGCATCATCAGAATGTTTTTACCAAGAAAGCTCCAAATTAGAATGTTTTCACTGTTTTGTATTCAAACTTTAAATTCAAAAATCTTAGAAAGATTTGACAGTAATGTGATGGTCAGATATTTCTGTGGTCGTAAAAGGTTATCAGTCATGGTTGGGCTTGGAACCATATTTTATAGGCAAGATTAACCTACACATCAGCATATCATTTGTGGTATTTTTTATTTAAAAACCCAGCAATTATTTCCCTTCAACTACATTCCCCTCATAAAAATAAAAAAAAATTGGAGCAGGATTGTGAAAAGCAATGTCTCCAATATGGTACATGACCAACAGATGGCAGAACTGATTCACTGGAAGCTTTCTCTTTCACTTAAATTGGTGAAGAGTAGTTGGGGGGGGGGGGAGTTTGTGTTGCTATTGTTCATAAAATGAAAGCTTGTGATGAGTATTCTTTAATTTAAGCAATCCACTATGAGATGTAAGTTTTAACTGCTCAAAGAATTGAAATTTGCCAGCAATTGTTGTCATACTATGAGAAGGAAAGCAATTTTTTTCCCCCAAAGCATCATAGCAACCAACAAACCATGGGTACATCATTATGATTCAAAAGCAAAAGAAATATCATCACAAAGCTTCACTGCAAAAAAAAAAAAAAAACACCAAACAAACATGCTTTGATGGTGTTGGAAGAAGTTTCTTTTTGGGTTCAGTTCCAAGTGGGGAAAAAGACACTGGAAACATGGAGGCTGCTTGGAAAGAGGGTTTTATGGTGGGCAGGACCATTGGAGGCTTGGAGCTCCTAAGTGAAAAGGATGATCACATGCTTCAAGGTGAAAAGAGAAGGGAGGGACAAGATGCTGAGGGACTCTTATATACCCTCTCTTAGGGCCCCACCTTAGTGTTTCCTGTTCCTGTGCAAGAAATGTATCCCATTGGCTGTCAAGACTCCCAGGGGCGGGGGTCTTGACTAATTTTGTAGGCTTTGTCTGGACCACATGGCTTCACCTGAGTGTTGGCTGATACTGTCTTCCCAGGCCAGGAAGTGAGATGGGTAGAGGCCTTTATTACGTAGAATACTCTGGCCTCGACCTTAATGGCCCATTAACAAAGGTATGTGTGGGGGGGCTGAGTTTCTGCCTCTCTGAGGTGAGTTTCTGCTTCTGAGTTTCAACTTTTTTTAGGGGAAATATTCTGCCTTTTTAAAATTTCCCAGGATATTTCATTTTTCTAGGAGAGGGGTGGGTGCAATAGGAAAACTCATGATTACAATTTTTGATCAGCAGAGGGTGTTAATAGATTTTATTGAACTTGACACCACGAACAACTCATTGCTACATTGCAAACCTCAACATCTGAAACAAGTAAGATCAGAACTACAAAAATGAAATTACGTTGGATTTCATCATCATATCCTATTCACCATCTAGTCCAGGCTTGGTGTAATGCAATTTTTACCTTTTCACATTATATAAGGAATACCTACATGGGCATCTGATTCAAATGCAGAGGTAGAAAGGACTATCAGGAACTGATTGAAGAAACAAAGTGTGGAGTTATTTGTGATGATTTCAAAGAGTTTTCTATCACTGGAATATGTGTGTGTGTATGTGTGTGAATGCAGGCAATAGAAGAGCTCTTTTTAAGGACTATTTTGTTTCATTTATTGAAATAAATAATAAAAACCCTAAGGGTATCCCTGTCCAGCTCATGTGAGGTCAGTCAGAAATTAGAAATTAAATGTAAAAAGGTATGCCATGCACACAATTGCATTGTTTTTATTTTGAAGGTTATTGCTTTCCCCCCCAATTTACATATGTGCTTACATGCATGCATCCCTATGCACTTTTACAACCCTGCTAGTTTTGACCTCCACAACTGTTCCAGTTTCTCATGTGATCTCTTGAGAAAATTAATTGCCCTGGCTGTATGGCTGGACTGGCCTTCTCTAAAATTTTCTCCCAAAGGAGACAGTGCAAGAACCTCACATTTCTGGTAATTTTCCAATATGTTTTTGCCCATTCTTTCTAAACTCAGCAAAGTCACCTAAGTGAAACAAACAGTGTTGAAATTTGACAAACTAAAAAATGGAAGTACAATTATTCTAACCAGAAATTTTCACTAATTTCTATTAAACTCTGTGTGATGACACAGAAAGGAAACATATAGCGGTCACACTGCTAAATAAAGATCATGGTTCATGTTCCTGGAAACCTAACCTAATTTTGGTCAGCTTTGCAATGAGTTTTACTGATTCTTATCCATTGCTTTTCTCCATACAGATCATTTCTCCATCAGATAGCTAATATTAATTTCTGAGCTCATATTAAATAAAACTATATACCAGTCAACAAAGCAAATGATCTTTTTCTTGTAATGCCTTATTTTTAATATTACATCATTTATACTAGGTACCTTATGTTCCACTGACTTTTCTAAAATCTGCTAGTACATTTGGCATTACTTTCTCTAAGTGTGAATCTCCACATCTTATCAAGAATATCATAAATCTATTTATATGAATAATTAATGAAACGGTTCAATAATTTATGTATTTCCTGCATCTCACTTTTTTGGAAAAAATATATAAACTGATCTATGTACTTGTCAGTAATTCAGTCTTGCTTCATATTTGTTGACACAGAAATGCTAACTTCTTCGTTTATAATAATTCAATGGGTATTTCATCTCCCTTTTGGTGATTAAATGTCTTATTTGATAGCTAAAGAACTCTCCCGAAATGAGGATTGGATAAAATATCCCAAGAAACAGATCAGTAGGAGCATATATTAGCGTAACTGCGTATGGGATATCCAATAATTCTAAAATACCATCTCATCATTTAATGGATTATAGCCAACTATAGTATATACGATACTGAGTAATGTTCTTTCTAAGCATTATTGTCATACCATGCCCTGAATAAATCCTGGTACACTTAAGTTCACATATGCCTAAAATTTCATTTCTACTTTGATAATTTCAAGATTTCTTTTTCACTTTTTATATTATGTCCCTCTTTCAAACCTTGCAGCATTGGCTTGTGTCTACACATATAATTACCTCCAGATCTACGTATTCAGGTTCCCAGATAACTAGAGGAATGGTTTAACTCTAGCCAAGCACAGGCTGTCTTTGGTAGCAACAGAGTAATAAGGTGTATTTTCTTCCAAATGGAAAATGACTTTTCTTATGTGGATTGGTTTCCCTCATGCTCTCTGAGTCACTTTTTGGGTGGACATATTTTTTAGGAAATATTCACAAAATCAGGATCTGTGAGAATTGCACGGATAAGTAATTTTACTGTGGATGCTAGGCAGACGTGATGATGTAAAAAACAGTTCCTACAAGATTGAAAGATCTGTATATGTTGAGAATTAAATCCCAATGTTGTCTTCTTTCTTACCACCTTGTTGTAATATACTGTTTGCCATCTATCCGGTTGCTGAGAGCACAACACTGTGTTTCCCCAGGCATTGTATTCTCAATGACAGCTCTTGCCTTTATATGGGGAGATGGAACTCCACCTGCCTTATGGATCCCTCTTCACTTCAGTCCTCCCCTTTGATTTTGCTGGTGAAAGTCACCTTACAAGGAGTTCCTGCTCTCATACAGCTCAATGAAACCATTGGGCCTTTTTGTCAATCAAAGAACCGATCACCTGGTAAGATGTGTTTTAATTAACATCGTCCCACAGTTTGCAAGCAAACTGCCATTCGTTTTTGGCTGAGGTTAGTTACAACGAATTAGTCAGCCATAATTTTGCCTAGCATGCCATACACCATGCAAACCCAGAAAGCTGGCTTGAATAAACCATGATTAATTATAGGCAAATTGATACAAATCTGCTGTATCAATAATACCAGACTATGGTCCACGGTAGATTTTTACAACCGTAATGTAATAAAAAAAATAAAGCAGCACTCGCACAAAATGGGGTTTTTTTTGGGGGGGGGGGGTGGCTGGGAAGATGGAACACAGCTTTGTCAGCACGCCACGAAGGAAGCGTGGAGGAAGAAAGCCTCGTTACTATGACACCACAGGACGCTTTCGGCTTTCCTGTTCTCGCAAGAATTGACCATCTCGCGAGAAGGGAGGAGGGGGCGTAACTTAACAACTCCAGGCCCCACCCACGAAAATATCACGCTCTTTTTACTTCAGTTCTTCTTTGCCGAGTTACTGTTCTCCAAAAGCCAATGACATTTTGGCACAGTATGGTACCGCAGTACTTATGGTTTCATCAGTGACCCACATCGCCCGATTTCATCGTCGCGGCGAGCTGCTGAACTGCCCACAAAACGCTCGCAACGCTGCCCTGCGCAAAAGCGTTTTCCTCAGCACAGAAAACGTCCGTGGAGATTTCTCAGTCGTCCAGGTCACGGTTGTCCGTCCCCAAAGGTGGTTTTTCAAGAGGCAACTGAAGAAAAACCAGGGAGTCCAGTTGAAAAAAAAAAAAAAAAAACACTCGCTGGGGAGAAGGGTGCTGGGAAAGCGGTCCAACTCGCCAAACCTCAAGCGGCTGCGAACGAATTGCCATTTGTCCTTTTCACACGACAAGCCGCTTGGTCGAGGGAAACGGCGCCCGAGGAAAAGTACACCGCTCCCGGTCCCGACAGGCGAGCTGCTCTTCTGTCCCTTTTCCGAAGTTCTAGTTTTTTTCGCAATTTCCAACACCTTTTGCATTTTTAGTAAAATAAATGCCTTCCACCCCCCCCCCCCCGTCCATTCCCATGCTTTCAGCAATGCTAACGGGCTGAAGACGCTCCGACAGAGAAGACAGACAGCAGATGCAGTCCAAAGCAACGAAGAGTTCTGTCGCTTTGGCTGTGGGACAGCCTGGCTCTCTGCCACCTCGCTAGCCAGGCGAGTGGTCCTCTCCAGCGACCGAAGGAAACACCTGGCAATTTGGGGACATCAACGCAGGCTAAAAAGTCCAAACGCAAGGAAAACAGCGTTGGGGCTGGAAAGCAGCTCTCCAAGAAAAGCCCCTCGATCCGTGCTTCATTCGCCGAGGGCCGAGAGGAAGCATCCGCTCCCTTTGCGGCTTTGAGTCACTTCACAAGCGGTTGGGCAGCCGAACCGAAAATGATGCCGCCGCCGCCGCCCCCCAGCGGGCGGAGAATCCGGGTTGGGCGCTGAGGTCGCGTCGGCTGCCGCAAGGGTTGTCGGTCCATAGGCGGTCCGGTGCCCGGACGTAAGATGGCGGCGGCGTTGGCGGGGGGGAGGAGGAGGAGGAGGAGGAGGGGAAGACGGAGGACTGGGGGGTGGCTCCTGTGGCTGTCGCGAGGCTCGAGCTGTGGAGGCGGCGGGCAGTTGTGCCCGGGCTCGCGGGGCGGGTAAGAGGGAAGAGGGCTCGGGGCTGGCAGGACCCGGGCTGGGGCCAGGCCGCCATGGGCTCCCAAGTGCTGCAGATCCTGCGCCAAGGGGTGTGGGCGGCTTTGAGCGGCGGCTGGTACCAAGACCCGCACCAGGGCGCCGGGGTCAACGCGTTGCACCTCTACCTGTGGCTCTTCCTGCTTGGCTTCCCTTTTACGTTATACATGGTGAGTGAAGGAGCCGGCCTGACCCATTGCCCCCCGGGAGAGAATGGGGAGGGGGAGGGAAAGCGGCTTTTTTCGGGCTTCAGCCTCGCCTTCAGGTTGGGGGCTGTGTCACCCCCTTTGCCAAGCGAGGAGTGTTCCTGGTCAGGCTGAGACCACCGTCTCCCCACCGAATTTTGGGAGGCGGAGGGCGACGCCGTTGGAAAAAGGGACGTTGCCTCCTTGTTCATAAGCTAAGCGAATAAACTTGGGGGCAAAAAGTCCAAAACCGACCGGCGCTCCTCGAAAACACAAATAGGAGAAGGTCCCAGTGGTTGTGACCAGTCTCTCTCCTGTCGTATGAAGCGGATGCGTGGCTTTTTTTTGGGGGGGGGGGGGTTTGTTTTGTTTTTGGGGCCTCCTCGTACGCTATGGGTTTCCCCCCCCCCCTCACAGGAAATGCTTTGTGTGGAAACCTCATGTTCCTTTCGCGTGTAAAGCTGAATGGGTGGCAATCTTTCTTGCACGTGGGGTGATTTGATGAGATTGTCCTCCAGATCTAAGATTGGCTTGTCAACGTGTAACAATTGCTGAGGGTATAGTTGTGAAGGACCAAGGATAAATAACTCAAGGCTTATGGACTCAATCCTGAAGTACTGAAACAACAACTGGGGAGGGAGGGAAATGTTGGTGCTAATGTTCCACAATTGGATATGCATCCGTCTGTAGTGGGATAAAGTTATGCTCTTTTTTTGAGTAGAAATCCTACAGCAGGAGGTGCAATTAATGATTGTCAGAGGCTCTTCCCAGTGCTCATTTTCTTTCCATTGATGTTGATGTATAATGTTAATTTAATTGTTATTGTCTTGATTGGAGGGATGACAGAAGTCCGCATACTTGAAGTCTGTTTGAATTATGTTTCTGTGAAAACTTGAAGTCTTTATATGTGTGTAGAGAAAGCATACATTGTGGATGAAAGACTGCACAACTTTGAGAGATTACAGCATATATTTCTACTACAGTATGCTTTAAGCTACATACGTTCATGTTGTATGTGGGTTAATGAATGAGTTGATGTAGGGAGGCAATGAGATTTTTTTTCTCTTGCTACAAACAAAATTTCTGTAACTTAAATCCAGCCAGGACCTGTTGTGGGATACTACGAAATATTTCTTAGAATCACTTTTTAAATATTTTTTTTAGTGCATTTATTGTAATATCACTGATATTCTTAGCCGACTGAAATCTAGATATTGGTAGTCATAAACTGGTAATAGGCTTAAACAATCATATTAATATTTTTGATAATTTGATTTCAGAAGTTAATAATGAGCTGAAGAATTATGGAGCAGAATTGGGAAATGAACATGCTAAGTTCTGTCGCTAACTCATTCCCCTTACTAAATTCAGCTCTCTCTATTGTCAGGGAAACTTTTTTTGTGAGTATGGTGTTGCCATGACAACCAGACATTATTGCACTTTATTCCTTGGAAATTCTAATAAGCATAAAATACCAGGGAAAAGCTGACTTGTGAAAGATTTATGTTGTTCATCAAATAAAACTCTAGAGAGAATTGTGCATGAGATTGCACTAGAAAAATAAAACGGGAGCATATTACAAAACAGCTTGCAATAGAATCTTGAAATTTCTTCCTCCCCTCTGTGGAGAGGGGAGGAAGCAAGTGATTTCTTCCAATCTCATATGCCTGACTTTTTTTCCCTGCTGCCAGTATGTAAAAGAGCATTTCTGCACTTGTTCTTTTGAGATCACTCTCTAGTCTCCACTCTCTCCACTCTGCAAATGGGAGGAGGCTGGCTTTGTGTAGTTGGGCCTTCCATTGTGAAGGTTTTTCCACCTTTGATCCTGGATCAGGTGGCATTGCCCCACACAGACCAGGTACGCAGTCCAGAGGTCCTCTTAGACTGTGTATCTGTGGTTAAGAGGCCTTTCGTGCACTTGCAGGTTTTTGTGCCAGTTGCGCCCATTCGGGACCAGGAGGTTCTGGTCTCTTTCACTCAATCCTTTGTGACCTGTGACTGCAATGTGCTCTACATTGGGCTGCCCTGGAAGAGCAGTCAGAAACTTCAACTGGCACAGAATGCAGTTGCATTGGTAGTAAATGGTGCTAGGTACTTGCCATATGTAACACCTCTGCTTCTTGGTTGCCAGTGTGTTTCCAGGTGCAATTCAAGATGCTGGTTGTCTCCTTTAAAGCCCTTCATGGCTTGAGACCAGGTAATATGATGGATCGTCTTCCCACAGTTGTTTTTACCTGCCCAATCTAGTCCAGCAGAATGGGCATGCTCTGAGTCCAGTTAGTCAAGGAATATCTTCTGGCAGTGACTAGGAGGCTTTTTTGCTTGTAATGCCTATGCTGTGGAGTATTGTCATTTAAGAAATTTTCATGGCCTTGATCTTGTTGACCTTTCATAAATCCTTGAAGACTTAGTAATGTGGCTGGGATAGAGTCCAGAGTGTGTTAAGGTTCCCATTTCCTGGTTATATTATCATTTTCAGATAATAAATTTTCTTGGCTGCTGTATATATTCATTTTTCTTTTGTATTGTACTTGTAATTCAATTGATTTTATGATTGTCTGCTGTGCAGAGTCACTTGTTTAAAATGGGCAGCCATATAAATTGAATAAATAAAGGAAAATGCATCTTTTCTATTTTTGTATTCTTTTCTATTTCTTTAATTCAGGCAGATTGTTCCTTATATCAGGCTATGCAAATGAGGCATTGGACTTTTTGACTCAGCACCTAAAGGTGATTGGCATCTGGATAGAGAGGAACAGACTTACACTGAATCTAGCAATAATGAGTGGCTGGTGGGGGTATGAAGACCTGAATCCAGAAATAGTTCATGTATAGAATAGGGTCATGATTCCCTATAATATTATTGCAGCTTTGTAATCTGATGATTCTCTTGGATTCTTGGGTTCAGCTTGAACAGCGACCATGGCCAGGAAATCCTTTGTACAAACACATTTTGTCTCTCCCTTGTGGTTTTCTCAGGATTAGAAGGCATTACACATAAGCACCAGCGTTCTTATCACTCCATAGTAGATTTAAATGGTGTCTTGATTTGAAGACTGTCTTTTGATAAACTTAAATGAAGTGTCTTCAAATGAAGACTATCCAGAAGCTTAAACTGGTTCAATATGCACTAGTATGGGTAGCAATGGATACACCTATAGTTGCCCACAAAACACCTTTATTTTAGAAACTGTATGGGTAGTCCTTAACTTATGACCCCAATTGACCTCAAAATTTATGGTGCTAAATGAGAAATTTGTTAAGTGAGATTTCCCCCATTTTACAACCTTTCTTGTCACACTTGTTAAGTGAATCACTGCAGTGTAACACAGTAACATTATTAAGTGAATCTGGCTTCACCTTTAACATTGCTTGTCAGAAGATCACACAAGGTGATCACATGACCCCAAGACATTGCAACCATCACCAATATGAGTCAGTTGCCAAGCATTTTAATTTTGGTCATGTGGCCATGGGGATGCTGCAATGGTCATGAGTCACTTTTTCACGGCTGTTGTTACTTTGATCACTAAACAAACTGTTGTAAACTGAGGACTATCTGTATTGGTTGCTACTTAGTTGTAGGAGAAATTCAAGTTGCTAGTTATGAACTGTAAAGCATTATATGCCTCAGGACCTGGTTATCTTCAAGATCATCTGCTCTGAATTGCATCTAGCTGTAAAACCAGGGGAAGAAGTTCTGCTAAAGTCTTGTCCTCAAGGGACTCCTGTTTGTAGTACACCATAGTGAGGTCTTCCCAGTGTTGACTTCCTTCCCATGAAACAGCTCACTCCCATAAATATGGACTACTTGCCTGATGAATTTTTGCAGTAATGTGAAACCTGGTTCTGAAAGAGAGTATTTGAACTTTCATTATGCTAAGTTTTGGGCACCATTATGCTTGTGATTTTGCTGTTTTTTTATATTTTTTTTTACTTTGTATAAAGCTCAGAGCTGTGCATGTATACAGAAATATCAGTAATAAACTTGTAGGGAACTACATTATCTTCCTTTATCAAAACTTGTATTTAACATATTAGTCAGATAATTATTTTACCACCGAGGCTTACATGAAGGATATGGAATTATGATGTCTGTTCTGTCAGATGAAAAGCATAAAGGACAATAAAATTGAATAACTTTTCAGAACTATGCTGTCTTAAGATAGTCATACATATAATTCTTTGTAATATCTGCTCCTTAATACAAAAGCAAAAAGATTATAAATAGATTTTCAGGAAAGGAAATAATTTTTGGATAAGCTTGATTTAACAGGCAAGGCCAATGATATTAATCCTGTAGTGAGAATAGGTTGGTGAATCACACCTCAAATCATAACTGATTCTTTATAGACTGCATGTTTTGCCATGCGTGTAAGGTCTATAAACCAAACAATAGTATTGTGGTAATCACATGCTTTGCTTTCAAAGTGTTGTTTATTCCAAGCTTCCTAGCTTTGGACCAGAAGAACAATTACACATAATAGCAATATTTATTTAGACTTTGGGAACAGAGACTATTTTAGGTATGGCTTTTAACTATGTACAGGATTAAACTTCAAAATTATGAACTAAATTTAAAAAATGGTACCTTGGTACTTATCATTACTTGGTTCCAGGAGGTGTGATGAGTACCAAAAATGATGAGTACCAGATTTTTCCCATAAGAAATAATGTGGTTACAAGGCAGCCAACACTAACAAGTTCTAGTTTGTGTGTTGAGTACCAAAAAAACAATGAGTATTGAGACAAAATTTTTATGTCAAAATGCATTGAGTACTAAATTCTGTAATCAAAGCAGTTAAGTACCAAGGTGCCACTGCATTTCCTTCAAATATTAGGCCTCTATTATAGCATACATTTTGATTGATGAATGTAGGTTACCTATAATCTGGGGCCAAAGTTTGATTATTGAACTCTTTCACTCTATCAGATAGTGTAAATTTTCTTTGCTTTTTCTAGAGAAACCCTAATTTAATTTCTAATTAAATTACAAAATGGACAAGGCTACCTATTGAGCATATAGTTTGTTTATTTTGATTGATGCTGTTCTTCTCCCTTTTGAGAGGAATCTAATAGGTACTCTGGGAATGGTTTCACCTTACGTCTAGTATTATATATTTTGTATTAAACAGGAGATTAAATTGGAGAAACAAAGTCCTTTTAAATGCTGATCATGTATGACTTGATCTTTTCTGTGTCAAAATAGCAGTTTCTATGATGGAAGTCTCTGAAATGAGATTAGCACTGCCAACTGTTGTATGATATAGCCAATGTTCATTCTGAATCAAAATATCCTATATACAGATGTATAGTGACAGAAATGTTAAATTATTTTCTGATTTGGCTACCTTAAATGCCAGGTGTATGATCAAACATTCTGTGCTCATTCCTCCCTTTTTGCTGTTTTTGGTCCTTCATGTAGCACAAAATAAGTGAGCATCAAAGGAGAAGGTAACCAAATTGGTAACCTGGAGTATTTGCAACAGAAATATCTAAAAAACTTATATCCAGGCTTTATGGATGTGGTTTTCTTTCACTGCTGCATCAACAGTTTTGCTTTTCTGCCACTTCCAAATATAGTACATTGAAACACTTTTTAGCCTTGAAAAGGTACAATTTTGCACATGTATGTGAAGACATATTATAAACTCAGAACAAAGTAGAAAATGGATTGCCACATTAGAATTCTGTTTGGATCTGGATATTTTTTTTATGTACTCCTGTTGCAAGGATGGAAGTTTTGCTGTGAATTTTGTGCATAAAATGGCATTTTAGATCTTGCTTTTTTTGCTCAATATGTGAATTGGTGTTGGAGTTGGTTTTCATGGTATGCTAACACAACTGTTGGATGGAACATAAATTTTATTCAGAAATGGTAGCCTTAATTGCCCAAGGAAGATTAAAATCTTGTCAGCTTCACATAAGTTCTTGACTTTATATAACTCTGAACCATATCACATATAGATAGAAAAAATTGAGTATATTTTACATATTCTGATATAGACAGGGGAGTTGGCAAGGAATGAGAGGAAATCATAGTCTAAATCTTGGAAAAAATAAAATGCTAAGAAGGTTAACAAAGAGAAATATCTGTCAATGTAGCTTATTTTGTAGCTTGACATATAATGTAGCTTGACACACAATGAAAAAAATAGCTGTTGCTGGTCAAGTCAAAGATCAGTCTAAATTGATATTTTGTTTGCAACAAGTGCTTAGTCAGCTGCTTCTGAGTACCCATAGGCATAACACAATAATAATGGTATAACTAAGGTATGAGTCATCCAGTTGAGATAGGTAGACATAGAAAATAAATATTCAGATGTGTAATTGTTAGGGAAATTTTGCTCGGGAGAAGAGAACTTCCATTTATAAAGAATGGTAGATGCAACTGTTAGTGGCTGACTGAAATTCTGTTATGATTATTGAAAATGGTTGCCAATTGCTTGGTGTACAGTACTGAATTTTCATAAATAGAATTTTGTCTTGATTTTTTTGGATTTTGCACTTTGATTTCATTGGAAAATACTAGGATCAGTTTAGGTTATACATTTTGGAACTGTTGTGATGTGTAGTCCTCACGTTAAAATCCAAGTGGCATGTTTGGCATGAATTGCATCTTCATCAGTTGTGGGATGTATATCATCTGCATCTTTCTAGCCAGAGATAATCTTGCTGCACATTGGTGTAGTACATTATTATATGTGAAGCTATATTTGAAGAGTCCGTAGAAACCTCTTTACTCAATAAACACTTAGATTAATAACATGAATTAATTTCTCTTACAGATCTTAAAATGGCCATTTATTTTGGAGTGTAATTTAAAGTGCTGATCTTGACCTTTAAAACTTTATAGAGCATATATGTCCATAAATTAACTTTTTTCTCTGTATTAAACTCTCAGTTCTATGGTCCATGCCAGAATGTTTTGCATAATATTACTTTATTGGCAATATATGTTTTTCCTTTACTCATTCAACTTTTTAAAAACATTACATTAGATTAGCTACTTTGGATTTTATTTTCCTTATTAATGTGCTCTTGTTTCTCACTTATGATTACAAACCTCATTTATTCATGTGATATCATATATTATTTCTCTCTTTTATGAATTCCATATTTTTTCTACTTAGCAATCTGTAACTTTTTTTCTTGATGAAGGAATTGGTCTACTTAAATTTAGAAAAGTTTTAACAATTTAGACATTTAAGTTGAGGGATTCTCTTGAGGATTAATTGACATTAGTAAATTAGAATATCATCTGCTGTTTTCATATAGTTCATCAGCTATTTTCATGGCTAAAGATAGCCTGATTAGTTTCCATGTTCAGTTTGGTTTAGAATATAACATTTCATGTGGGATATGCCTTTGAAAATAGTTCTGAAGCTGCAAATTCTGTGGCTGTACGTGTTATGGTTACTTGTTTCAGTTTTGAAGGAACTTTCTTTCGAATTATTGCAATTCACATTTTTAGTCCTTCCATTTAAAACTTAATTGATTTGCAGTCTAAATTAGGGGTCACCAACTGTTTGAACCTCAAGGACCACCAAACTCATACTTTTAAATCCCGAGGACCACTAATATTTTTTTTTTAAAAAAACTAATATATTTAATATACATTTTTTATGTTACACACACACACACACACACACATGCATTTAATTATGACAAAAATATAAATGCTTGATAACAAAATAAAACGTTCCAGGCTGGAAGCCTCTCCCCACTGGCACCTTCCAAAGAGACAGAAGAGCGGGCGGTGTGTGTGTGTGTGTGTGTGTGTGTCTGAGCTGAGGGGCCTTGGCAACTGCCGCTGGGAGAAGCAGAGGCAGAAAGGGGGCTTTGCTCCTTGGGGGGCAGCACCCCTTGGCCGCCACTCCAGGGGCTTCTCAGCAGGCATTTGCCTGCAGAAGGACTGCCACTCTTGGTAATTAATTGGGGGAGGTGAGGGGGGAGAAAGTGGGAGTTCCTTTCAGATCCCGGGTGGAGGATTGAGAGAGCCTAGATCTGCAGCCGAGGAAAAGCTGGGGGGGGGGCTTTTCCAGCCTCACCTGGTGACAGACAAGGAAAGGAGTCCCTGGGGCCACTTCGCTGCCAAACCCAACCACAGCCAGTGATTATTTGGGGGTGGGGGAGGGGGGAGAGAGAGAGAGAGCATCTCTCGCATTACCAGGAGAGGAAAGGAGGTGAAAGGAGCTCACTCTTTCACCGAGACCTACAAAACGCCAATCTACTAGTTCTAGGAGTTCTTTGAAATCACCAAATGCTCTTACTTGGAGTTCTCGCGCTTCCTGGCTCTTCAAGGGACCTTGGAGTCAAGTCCCTGAATTGCACACGCCAACCAGCTCCCACACATTGTGGCAGCAACAGCCCCCTCTCCCAGCACTCACTGTTAGCTCTCCCCATTAGTTTTCTATCTTTGAATTGCTCCCTCCTCTTTCTCTTCCCCCCCCCCCCCCCCCCCGCGTGCAGGCAGCCAAGGAAAGGGAGACAGCCGGGCCGGGAGGTGCGAGAAGTGCGTGGCCCATATTAATTGCTTTCGGGGCCATTTCTTCTGTAGCCCACCAAAATTTTTCCATGGCCCACCAGTTGGCAACCCACCAGTTGGCAACCGCTGGTCTAAATATCTGAACAATTCTATCTTATAAATTCATCTGTCCATAACTTGAGAGAATGGAAGAATTTTCTGTTCATTATGTAGGGAAAATAATTTAACATGTCAAACAGCATTGTCAATGCCAGTGTCTTAAATATGTTGTATCCTTCTACATCATTGGTAGAAACTTTTCATGAGCATTAAAAAATGGTTTTAAGAGTTTTAAAATTAAATCTGATTGATGTAGTTTGTTTTGATTTTGGGTGGCTTTATTAGATTACATTTTTGAATTTTGGTCGCTTATGCATTGCCTAGAAATCCCGAGGTAAAAAATATATTAATTTCTAAACCAAATTGTGATTATTTTGGATTACCCTTATCTTCCTAATTGTTTATATTCTTAGTTGGATGAAGCCAAACATCCCTCTTTAAAGTTAATGTTGGTTCATTCTCCATAAAATTATTTTACTTTTGTTAATAATTCAAAACTGATGAAATTCTATTTCTTGGAATAGAATTATTCTGAAAGCCTGCAAGTTCCTATTAGTTTTTTGGAGCGCTACTTTAAAAATGCCTTTCAGTATTATTGAAGATAGATTATTTTAAGTTATTCTTGTCAAAATACAAGCTCAGTATTACTTTTGAATTGGAACATACTGACTGACTGTTGGTTCATGAACTTAATCAACTACCTCAGAATTTTCTCCTGGCATTACTATTTGACAAAGGTGGAATTATGCCTTGTTCACAAACATTGTGTTATGGTGCGTATTTTTATCTAAATTTTCTCTTCTAGTCATTTTGAAACTGAAGTTCTCCTTTCTTAAGTTTTCTTGAGAAAAGATTCAACAAATCTCCTAGTAATAATCTTTCTCAAAGCACTGATTACATGCTTGGAGAGTTTTATATTATTTAGCCCTCAATTTTTTTCTTCTGCCTTATAAATCTTTTACACTTGTTCTTCTATGTTTTTTTCTTATTTTAGAGTGGCTTCGACTTAAAAAACTTCTTGATGTTTATCAAAAAGTGGTCAATTTATTGTCAATGGACTTTTTTTCCAAAGACTATTATTTCCTCCAAAAATATCAACAGTAAGCTGCCATTAGTTTGGTTGAATATTTTGTTGCCTCTTTCCTATTTGCTAAAGTTTGTCCCCTTAGCCTCTCTGTGATGGAATTATGAGGCATTTTTTTCTTGTATATACATTGAATTTTATAGAGTTCTCCATCATTACTTGCTAATAAATCATTTCTCACTAGAGGATACATGAAGACTTACCTATCCTTTTAATCAAGTTTATGGCGCTTCTACCCCAGTGCATAGTCCACAAGCATTCTTTAAGGACTTGTCATACAGCATACATCTAAAGGTTGTAGTCCGGAAGTGGCTTTAATAAGTATTTCTGATTTTAGGGTACTTATTTTATTGTTGCTATTATTTTAAAAAATAAATTCTGTTGGGAGAATGTTCAGCATGTTTTCTGCACCATCAGTCTTGTTTATGAACATTCTTGAGATGTATTCATTCATATAACTGAAGGAGTTGCAGCATTAAGTAAGTAGATCTCCGGGGAGTTGAGGCAATTGGGTACTGCAGTGTTTTTTCATTACCATGGTGCTTCAGAGTAAGCAAGTAAGCTTGAGCCAGTTTGACAAGGACAATTTCTTCAAAAAGAAATTATAAGGTGTCACTCTTCCCAAAAAAGTGTTATGACACAGCGAAGTCTAGAATACGTTATGTGATGAGTATGTCACATAAGCTAAATGACTAATTGCAAATATTAAAATTTTTACTCCAAGCTATCCTTTAAAAGATAAAAAGATGGCCCTCACTGTAAATCTTAATAAAAGGTGTGCTTTGTTAAATTCTAGAAACAACTCAGTATAAGTATAATATGACTTAATAGAATTATCAGAATTACTCTTGTTCTTCAGAGTTCTGATTCCCACAACATGTGCAGAAGAAATATAAATAGAAGCATCAATAAAGGTTTTTTAAACTAGTTTTTAAAGCAGATAGTGATGTTCCATTTTTTTACTTGCCCATTTGCCATTATGAAATACTGCAGAATATTAAGTTTGCAACTGAAAACATTTTATCTAAATTGCAATATGATAATTCTGACATGTAAAATATATATATATGTATATATATATATATATACATATATATATATTATAAATTAAAGGTCAAGAATGGTGAAGGAAAAGCTAACAATTTCAGAACAGCAATTGCTGTTTGAGTAGAATAGTGATGGAGATTATATATAGTATTAAACATATACTTTTAAAATAGAATTATTTTTTAAAATATATTTTAAATAATCTTTTCATTATTAATTGATACTGGATGAAGAGTACAAATACAGATAATTCAGCAGTTCACTAATATTTAATGCCTAATGCCCATATCTAATCTAACTTCCTTGCCAAACAGGTACTATTTTTAAGTTAGATCTTAAAGTAGTCAGGGATTTAATTTACCATAATTTCTACTCTTCAAAGCAAATACACATTGGAACAAGTCAGGGTTCTTAGCCATTATCAAAACAAACGTGTCTGTATCCTGTGATTGGCTGATAGGACAAAAATTAAATACTGTTACTATTCTGTTGGTCAAAGAAACATAGAAGGCCAAAATTGTGCTCAAGATTTATCCAGTCAGAGAGTTCATGAGTATTTAATAACTTGTGCTTTTATTTGTACATAAAGATTTTGATCCTCTATTTGCCTTTAATTCAGATAGATATTCTTCTCTGATTGACCATATGGAACCTTTGTCTCAGGTAACAGACTCATGACATTTGCTTTTTCGCACATATAACATATTCACATGCGAATAAGTGTAGGTAAAATGTGCTTTTTTCACTCAGGAATGGGTAGAGAGGTCTGGAGAGTACATACACTGACTTTTGGGCAGGACAGTTGGTGCATACAGTTATCCTGTAGCAATTATTATTTATTAAATTTATTTATGCCACCCATCTCACAATTTCAGGCTACTCTGAGCTTACAATGTGATAAAATAGGCAAATACAAAGATAATTATAAATATAAAAACAGATGAATATATAAAAAAGATAAAAAAGGGGGTTTGGAATGGAGAAGTGGTGGTGCCTTCTCTATTACTGCACCAACCACCTCCAGCCAGCAACTTCTATGTCAGGACTCCAAGCCAACCAGCATAGCCAAGTCTTTTCCTAGTTTGAGGCTAAAAGAGATGTGACAGAGCTCACCTCCTTCTAAAAGGCAGGGGCTGTGCCAGAAAAAGCTCTTCTGGATCCCACCAGCCAAAATTGGTACAGACTGGATAGAAGCATGTATACATCGTATATGAGTTTGGTAAGGATGTTAAGCCCTTCAGATGTGTTGAACATCAGTTTGGGAGACATCTATCATAAAAACTGCATTGTTATTTCTTAATAGCTAGCTAGTGCTTTGGACGTTGTGGTCCCTTTACTTCCTTGCTGCTTATGCTGCAGCTGAATTGTGGTTTTCAGTATCTTAAAGCACGTTACAAAGCTTTCACTTTCTCAATTTTCCCTTTCAGTTATGTTTTAAATCACTCTCCCATGTTTGAGAATGTCCTATTTAAGGATAGGCATGAATATGTTGACCTTTCTTAATAGTTCTCTTTTTAAATTAAATTTGATGGCATTGCGCTCTGTTTCTATTCAGTAATAACAAAGATTATGTTGATTTAGTATTAGGATCCAGGGTCATCTCATTTCTGATCAGTTCCATAACCATCATGATGCAGAATCTTAGACGATCACTACATTTCATCTATTTGGTTGTCACTACATTTTCTGTGTGACTTGATGGCTGCATTTGTCCAGGCTGCATAAGAATAACTGAAGTCACATATGAATATTGTCCTTTTTCCTTTCATTTTCCATCTCAGAATCATTTTTAAAAGGAGTCTTTATCAATTAATACTCTTTTCCAGAGAAAACGCAAGTTCAAAACACAGGTTGAAAACTAACGCTTCTTTCATGTATAATGTATATTTATATTGTTAACTGTATTTTAATTACTGCCTGAATAAGTTGTACATGACAA
This sequence comes from Laticauda colubrina, assembly GCA_015471245.1. Taxonomy (NCBI): domain Eukaryota; kingdom Metazoa; phylum Chordata; class Lepidosauria; order Squamata; family Elapidae; genus Laticauda; species Laticauda colubrina. The sequence goes on along the minus strand of BLBF01000005.1, from coordinate 50,115,997 downwards.
GTTGTGAATAATCAGATTCAAAGTGTATATAACTAAATGTTTGAAAATAATTTCCCTAATTTCCTCCTTATATCTAATTCCTTTTCTTTTTTAAAAGGCTCTTCCTTCTTCCATGGTGATAGTAGCAATTTACTGCCCAGTGATAGCCGCTCTATTCATTGTTCTGAAGATGATAAACTACCGTCTTCACAGAGCACTTGATGAAGGTGAGATTGTGGAGAGAAATGCCAGTGAGCATATGGACAGAAGTGCAAAAGCAGAGCAGAATAACTCTTCTACCAAGAGAAGGGACAGTAATGGACCCAGGTAAGATATCTTCAGTGTGAGACCATTTTTGGTCACTGTTTATATTCTTATAACTATTTATATTCTGAGATGATTTTTAAAGTTTTATTTTTTATCCTGCCTTTATTATTTTTACAAATAATTCAAGATAGTAAACATAACTAATGTTCCTATCTCCTCCTATTTTCCTCACAACAGCCTAGTGAGTGAGTTGGGTTCAGAAAGAGTGACTGACCCAAAGGCACTTAGCTGGCTTTCAGGCCTAAAGCGGGAATATAACTCATAATCTCCTGGTTTCTAGTCTGATGCCTTAAGCAGTGGACCTAATTAATGATTCATTCCTTGTAGGAAACATGTTTTTTTCATATTATAGCCTACCTGCCACTATATTCATAACTGCAGATTATCTATCTACTGGCTTTATTTGGAAGTCATTCTGTACACAAGATAAGCAGATTGGTCCAGGTTCAGCCTAAACAGTTTCAAACTTTCACTTGAAACAAATTTGTATGAAAAGTTTCATCATTTTAATTTCCTGCCTGTAGGACATTATATCCCCAACAGCGTTTCTTATTCCCATGATTCAAGAAGATAGACAAGTTGGGTGAGGGAGAAACTGACACCCTTATTTACATACTGTGTCTCTTTTCATTATTCGGTGCTTATAGCAGTTGTTCCTTGCTTTTAGTTATCCTCCAGAGCACAAAGCATGATCATTTGTGCTTTGTCAGCTCACATAAGGACTTACAGAATGTATTCTACGTAAGGCTGCCCCTGAAGAGCGCTTGATAGGTTAGAGACACCAACTGAAAGTAATGGAATACATTTGAATATAGAAAGTAGCAAAGTTGTACATCTGAGAAGCAAAAATCAAATAAACAATAATTGTTGAGGGATGTGCCAACACAGGCAATTATGAGCATTTTTCATTTTGCACATGTTACATCTTTGTTCTACGACTTGTATTAGCTTTCAGTAAACAAAGTGCTGGTTGCTACCTAAAAAGCTTCTTATGGCATGAGGCCAGGGTATTTGAAGGACCACTTCTCAATGATTGTTTCTACCTGCTCTATTAGATCTGCTTGTAGGTGCATGCTTTGGGTTCAGTCGATTAAAAAAAGTCATTGGGGGGGAGCATACCTTTCTATGTAATTTTATATTGTCTTTTCTTTGGAACACCTGAAATTAGCTTGACCCCATACCCTGCTGGCATTCCAGAAAGCATTTAAGACTTGTTGTGGGGATTGGCAATTTGTGAGACTTGATTCATTATTTTATTTCAGTGTTTTATTCTTGGCCACTGTTTTCTAATTTATTTATTTAGTTGGTTTACTTATATTGATGAATATTTTGTTTGCTACCTAGATTCACTTTGGCAAGAGTGTGGCTATAAATTAAAATGAATAAATAAATTCCAATTTGTACAAACTGAAAATAGAACAGAACAAAAGAATTGTAAAATATTTGTATGGCTCTCCTTACATTTCAATAAGCTCTTAAAAAGTGGCTCTGTCCCCAGGTCTTGATTTAAAGTGGGTGATGGGCCTGTGTGGGCTCCCCCCCAAAAAATCACTGATTTTCCCTGGACTATTAATTTTGTGTTTTTATTGTGCATTTTGTAAACAACCGAGTTATAGAAGATTGGGTTAGCCTTTAAACTTACTATGCTGGCTTGTGTTTCTCAGAATTTTTGTTTACTATCTATTCAGTAATATATTCCCTATTCCAACTGTTGAAAATAGTAGAAAATAATTCACAGAATTGTCCTTGATCATTGAGTTAAAATCATATGTTATTGTGGGTTGTATAATGCTTATATTTGTGGGCTTCGTAAGAATATATTCACTCTGGATATATTGTATAGGCCAGAGTCTAAGGAGTAGCACTTGAAAATCCAAGATTTTCAAACAGGTCCCTTCATTTTTCAGGTACATAAAGACTTTTGCCACAAAAAGTGCCTGTAGTGAGTGTGTGAGAAACTGTTTACTTTTTTATTCCTCTCAGTCCCGGCAATTGATCTCCTGCAGAGGATACAGGGGGAGATAGTAGCCCTAGGAACATTAATGCCTACTCAGAGGCTGCTTTAAAATACCCATGAGATTTTGATTAGGGGATTCTAAGGCATGACAGTTAAATGGGTACATAGTTGGCTGAAAAAATTCCTATCGTCAAGGAATTCATCAACAAGAGAAAAGTATCAAACAGGGAGCCATATGGTTCAGTCTTCTGTTCTTATGTATTCATTAGTACAGTTGATAAAAACTGTGTGGGATAGCTAATAACCAACAGCAATCTTGATAGGTTAGAGAAATGAATTGAAAGTAATGGAATAAATTTGAATATAGAAAATAGCAAAGTTGTACATCTGAGAAGCAAAAATCAAATGCAGCAATATAGCATGGAGGTTGCCTGGCTTGGCTATAATGCAGTACAGTACTTGAGAAAAAGACTTTGGAGTAGTAGTTGAATACTACTGATAACGAGCCAGCAGGATGATGTGATTAAAAAAATAATGACAAAATTTTAAGGGCTTGAAAGGTCATAACCACTACTTTGAAGTCACTGGATGAGATCATCGGTCCCAGTGGACCGATATATCATCAATATGCTGATGATACTCACACTGCTTGGTGGTTGTTAGGAGCTGGATGAGAAACTATGGTCTGAAACTGAACTCTGGCAAGACTCTGGGCTTGGGGTTGTTTGGTCCATGGAAAATTGCTACTGTTGGTCTTGGATGGAATGGCATTGCCCCAAACAGACCCAATGCATGGAGATTCTCCTGGATTCATGATTCCTTCTTGAGGAGCATGTGGAAGTCATGGTCAGGAGGGTCACTGCACACCTGCAGCTTGTGCACCAGTTATCCCTTTCCTGGACCAACAACCCCTACCCATAGCCACTCATGCCCTAGTTAACTCCCATCTTGACTATTGCAATGCACTCCATATGGGTTGAAAAGCACCCAAAGCTGCAGTTGGTTCAATATGCAGTGACTTGCATAGTTTTTGCAGATCTAGGGGTGCACATGTGTTACCTCTCCTTCGGAAGCTGCATTGGCTGTCGATTTGCTTCCAGGTGCAATTTAGGATGCTGTTTATCACCTTTAAAGCCCTTCATAATTTGAGTCTGGGTTATCTGAGGGACTGTCTCTTGCCTGTTACATCTACCCGACCTAGAGTGGGGAGGCAAGGAATGTTGTGGATCCCCTCCTCTAAGGAAATTCATCTGGAAGAAGTGCCTTCTCCTTGATGCCTCCTATCCTTTGGAATATTAAACTTGCCCACACTCTGATATTCTTCGGTAAGGCCTTGAAGAGCACCTGCTGTTTTAGTAGTAGATGTGAGTCCAGGAAAACCCACTAGAGATTGTTGACTTGTGGTTTCCTCTTGTGGAGCAACTGCCTGGAGTATTGTGAATGATCCGAAGTCTTCTCTTTGTCCCAAGAGAAATTAGGAAGAGTATGTCTATTTGCTAGGTCTTCCTTTTGCCATATTAATTTATCTGTTTTTAGCACAGACATCTTGAGTTTGCCATTTCTTCCCCAGAAGTGTCTATTCTCATCTTCCAATCCATCTTTTCTTAAGATTCAGCATACAGGTTGAATAAATAAGGGAAGAGTCACACTCTTTTGTCCATCTGGAGCAGTTTATTTTACCATGTTTTGCTGCACTGTGGCTTCCTATCTTGTATATACGGTTGTGATGAGAACACTTAGATATTCTGGGATTCCTATTTTTTGGAGCATATTCCACAGCTTGACAAGATTAGAACAATCAAAGGCTTTTCTATATAGTCAATGAAGCAAGTATTTTCTTTGGGTTCTCAGTTATTCAGCCTGGATTAGCAATAATATCTCAAGTTCTAAAGCCAGCTTGACATATCTTTTTCTAAGTAGATCTACATTGGATGCTTCTCAACATTATTTTGCTAGCAGTTAAAGATATTGTATGATAGCTTGCATGCTCTATTAACTCTACTTTGATATTTTGAATTTTTTAATGTATTAAATTTATATGCTGCCCTTCTCATTGAGGAGGAACTTTGGATGGCTTACAATATCATAAACACAGCAAAAAGATATAGATGTATATATACCTCAACACTGAACATTAAAAGTTAACAACAATAAAATAATTAGATGGGAATCAGTACACATGGTGTAGAACTGGGATCTTCTTAGCCTATTAACCATCTCCAGAGTGGGACACTCCCATTGGGACAGAGCCAGGTTTTCAAGCCTTTTTCTGAAAGCCAAGTGAGGGAGCCACAGCAGAAAAGGCTCTTCTCTGTTGGCCATTATATCATTTTCCAGTCAGGTTACAACTTATACTGATTCTTTTTCTGTTGATCTCCATATTTCTGTGGGTTATTTCACCAGTTCCTGTAGCCTTCCAACTTGGTAATGACTGGAGTGTTGATATTACTTTATCTTCTAATACTAGAGGTTCCTTTAAGTAGGGAATCTCTTCCATTGTACAATGTTTCAGTGTAAACCTTTTCTTTAGTATACCTATTTAGAATCATGTTAAATCGGAGACCTTTTGCACTTTTGTGAGAATAATTAATTTTTTGATTCTGTCATCTTGGGGGCATTTTTATGAAGGATAACTTCATACTGGCAATTGAAGAAACTTCAAATTTATCCTTTGGTGTAACTTGACATAGATAACCAAAATAATACTTTAAACATTAAAATTTCTTACCTTTTAGTGATCCAGGCGGAGGGATTGAGATGTCAGAGTTTATTCGAGAAGCAACTCCTCCAGTAGGATGCAGTTCCCGAAATTCTTTTGCTGGCCTAGATCTAAACAACCAGGTAAGAACTGGTTATCATTTGTTTTAGTTTATTGAGGATCTGTTACTTCCTTTGCTTTTTGTCAACTTCCAGGATTTTAATATCATACATTTGCTACCGCAATATCATGCATTTGTTAAATTCCACAATATCATACATTTGTTAAATTCTTCCAAAGTGTTTCTTTTTTATTTATATAATTTGTTGAACTTATTCTGGCAATGAAACAGCTATTATTGTTGCTATTCTCCACAGTTGTTTAACATTGGGTTGATTGGATTCTGTTAATCATTGTATGTTCATGTAGTTGGATGTCTGCAGGTATTACTAATTGCAGTTATTTATGCACTGTTGTTATGAACGCTATTAATCATTCACATTATTTAAAATTCCAAAATATATTTTATGAGAGGAGCAAAAATAGCACAATGAAAGAGCAATTATATGATTAATTTGCAGCAGACAATATTGCAGTAGACAACAGCTTCAAATTTTGAGTTTACAAAATAATATTTTTTAAAAAGCTTAAAAGTACTATTCTTATTTTATTAATAAAGGGGATTTCATGTATTTACTCCAGTTTTTGCCTTAGTGCAACTCATTTGGTTATTTCTTTCATTTTAGATTGGATCAGGTTTATCTCGTCATGGAACTGCAGCTACCATTAAAGGTAACATACTAATTTTCACCTTTGAATAACCTCAGGAGATTCATTAATATTAAAAGGATTTTCCATTACATTATTGATAAAAAATAAAAAACAATATAAGATAGAGAAAAAATCTTATTGATCCTTGAGTCTTGACAAAATAATACGGAGTATCTTTACTTAAATTTTAATTTATATCCCAGGAATTCTTTCCCTTTGCTTTCCTGTTGCAGTAGCATGCTAAAAACAGATAAACAAATGTGGCAGGATTGAAATCTATTATTCTAGAATGTCTTCCAAAGTATTTCCAAGTAGAAACTGATTTGAACTTTCACAGTTCTAATTATCTTATGTTCAATGATATTTATAGACTATATGTTCAATGATATTTATAGACTATATGTTCAATGATATTTATAGACCCTTGATGGCAAACCTATGGCACACATGCCAGAAGTGGCATGCAGAGCCATTTCTGTGGGCATGCGAGTCCCAGCCAAACTTACTACACTCCGCATATGTGTACCTCCCAGCTGATTTTCGGCCTGTTTGAGGTCTTTCTTGGCCTCCCAGAGGCTCGAGGGAAGCCTCTGCAGCCTTTGGAGGCTGAAAAACAGGCCCGTTTCGTCACTCCGGAAGTAGTAGTATTATTTGATGAACTAAATCTGTTCTAGTCTTTGGTTAAAGTTACTTTGGTTTATTTCTTTAGGCAAAGATATCATAAAGTATTATATTTCACTTAGTTGAGCCTGAGGTGGTTTACAGTAATATCAAATAAATAAAACACAGCTAATGCCACAAAATGAACTAACATGCATCATCAGCATTCAATTGCTCTAGAAAATAATTAAGTTTTAACATTTTTATGAAAAACAGGTACTTGGGGACATTTCCAGCATAGGAGAAAGTATGGAGGATTTCAGGGTTTGGGGCCATCAAGAAGACATTTGGTGGTTTCTCATCTTCATCACTTCACATGGGGCCACGACCTTCAATTTAGTTTCCTTTAAATAATGCATAATATGAGCCAAATCTTCTTGAGGATATAATGTTGAATGAACTTGTTTTGTTGATATAAGGAATTACATTAAACATGTCTTTTGTTCCTGCTGATTGCTCCATGTCTTCGGTGTGTGTGATTTTGTATGGAAGAATGGATTCAAGAATTACAGGTCATTAAGTATCATTCAAACAGTGTATTTAGAGGTGTTACTCAGTGCTCTTTCATTCTTATATGAAGGATAAGATTATTATTTTTTTGTTTTAAGGATGTGCTGATCATTTGGGATTTCATTTGCAATATATACCCTCACCATATCATATTTGAGAATAGTTTTTGTGCTATCCTCTTATAGGGATTATCTGGGGTTGTTTCCTGGAAATAGTAAGGTAAGCCCTATATATGATGAGGTCTCACAGACTGCAACTGACCTCCCTGTTGTAAATTCTGCAGTTTCTTGAATAGTGGATGGAACACTAGCAAATTCTCTCTTAGTCTTCCATGATGTGATAATATGGTGGAGATGCCATATTATCTTTTGGTTTTTTTCATTGTGCTATCACAGTCCTACGTCAGTACAACAGGAATATGCAGTGTCCCTGCTGATGTAATGCACTAACAGATTAGAGGATACAATTCAGATCATTACAACTATATGTAGAGTATTAAAAACACTTCTTAAATTCTGTTTTCTTTTAGGAATATAGGGTGGTGCTTTCTGAACTAACACATTATTTTTACTACTTAGGTGATACAGACACTGCAAAGACTTCTGATGATATCAGTCTGAGTCTTGGTCAGAGTTCTAGTCTTTGTAAAGAAGGGAGCGAAGAGCAAGGTATGTATGTCTTGTTCAACCTATGTTATATCCATGAATACTTTTTTAGTAAAACAAATAATAAGTGTCTTAATTTTGTATTTGCAAAATTATAGTCATTTAACTGTAGCTTGCGGTATTAACTGATCATTTTATCTGTTATATAATCAAGCCCAAAGTTATGGTGATTACATCTAAAGTATTTTGCTATTCTAAAGTCTTTTAATTTTTTTCTAGCAAACCTCAGAGGGTGTTAGATGTGTCATAAGTATTTTTCTCTGTGGATTCATATGCTAGTGATATGAATCTTAATGAAAGAAGCTTGCAGAGAGTTAGAATTAAACACTTTTTTTAAAAAAAAAGACTTTTCTACAACAAACTAGATGAAGTGATTTTCACACATATCCATATGTTATATTTTGCATGCTTCCAAATCTGCAGTCAAGTGAGCTAATGCACTTAGCATAATATTCATGCAATATTAATGACTTGTTTTTGTTATCTGGACTTCATCAAAAAGTTAACTTATTGTAATTATCAAGACTGATTGCTTACAATATTTTTTTATTCACATTATTTTATTATTTAACTATGGGAGCACGATGGCTCGGTGGTTAAAGATGCTGAGCTTGTCAGCTGGAAAGCTGACAGCCCAGGTTCGAGACCTGAGTGCCAAATGACGGGGTAAGCTCCTGTTGTTTTTCCAGCTCCTGCTCTTGATAAGTAAGGGACTGCATTTTCAATTTCCCTCATACATCTATGACCCCCATCTCTGCCCTTTTGACTGCTGCCCACCAAGCTGGGCACGATGGCTCAGGGCATCTTTGTTCATCATGACTCTGTGGCTGTAGGAAGGGCATAGATGGAGAAAGATAGGTGGTTGGGGGGACTTGCAATATTTTTGTGTTTATCATTGCAGGCAGGCCCCCAAGCACCCAAAATTTGACCACAGGGATGATACAACAACTGTAACCTGGAGACTGGTCATAAATCCCTTCAATCAGCCACTGTAACTTAGAATGGTCACTGAATTAATGGTTGTAAGCTAAGAACTACCTGTACACTGTATAATATTTATTCTACCTCTTTTTGGTCCTTGCATTAATTCCATATAATAGTTGTCTTGATTATCATTGTTTAGGGTTTTGGTAGACTGTGATATTCTCATGCATAGATTTGCTGAATGATGAATAACTAAGAAAATGATAAGTATTGTGGATTTTAGTCATATTTGTTTGAGCAGATTCTGTATTCACACATTAGCTGAAAAAGAAATCTAGAATAAAAGATACTTCATAGCAGTGAGAGTAATATGCAAAATTCCTAATTTTGTTTCATTTTTACAAAAAACAGATTTGACAGCTGATCGGAAGACTTTTCATCTGGTCTCCGTTGATTCCTTTGTGTCCATTCAGCCCTCATTGTCAACTGCACAGGAGTTATCAAGAGACAGTACTGATAAAGTGTGCCTTCCTAATCAGCAAACAGATCCTTCCGTGTCAAATGCATGTGACACTGAAATGGCTTCTCTTGTCCCTTTGCATTCACACTCCTACAGGAAAGATCATAGACCACGAGGTGTGCCGAGGACTTCCAGTTCAGCTGTTGCATTTCCAGATGTATCATTAAATGACTTTCCTCTCTATCAACAAAGGCGGGGTCTGGATACTGTCAGTGAATTAGAAGCTTGCAAGCCTCAAACTGGATCCAAAGAATCATTAGCTGAGAACTCATGTATTTCTGGTGTATTTCAACTAGATGACATTCTAAAATGTATCAGTCCGCAGATGCTGCTCAAAAGCAGCAAGAGTAAATCTCTACAAGCAGATAAAAGTGTGGATAGCCTGAGAAGCCTGAGTACAAGAAGTAGTGGCTCAACAGAGAGTTATTGTAGTGGGACTGACCGTGATACCATCAGTACTGTCAGCAGCTATAAAAGTGAGCAGACAAGTTCTACTCACATAGAAAGCATGTTGTCGGACCATGAGGTGTCACCTAAAGAAGAGAAAAAAAGCAGCAAGAAAAAAGACTATGCTGTTGATTCTGAGGACTGTCACATTGCTACTTACAAAAGGACAAGCAAGGAAAGAACTACAGTTGAAACTAACACCAGCAGTTGCATTCAAGTAGAAGAATGCCTGAATGCATCAGAGGAGATGCACAATCAGAGGGCTCTTAGTACCTCTGCTTCAGAAGAAGCAAATAAGAATCCTCATGCTAATGAACTAACCATACAAGCAGAACAGTCTCCTGGAAACCCTACTGTGAAAAGAGATGAACATAAAGAGAAATCTTCCGTGGTTGACTCAAGAACTTGTAAGGAAATGGTAGAAAAGCAGAAGGAGGGGGATGTGCGTCCTAAATCATGTAGCTTAATTCATCGGACAGCTTCAGCTCAAAAATCCAGCAGGAGAAGGACAGGGAAAAAACGGGCGAGTAGTTTTGACACAAGTCGACACAAAGAGTATATTTCCTTCCGAGGGGTATCTGCTACCAAGCCCCACAGTGCAGTTTTTTGCCATGATGAAGACTCAAGTGATCAAAGTGATTTGAGCCGGACTTCAAGTATGCAGTCAGCCCACCAGTTCAGCAGTGATAGCTCTTCCAGCACAACCTCTCATTCATGCCAGTCTCCTGAAGGAAAATTCAATGCCCTAAAGACCAAATATATTGCCAAAGAGAGGGGCACAGACTTGGAAAATTCTTACAAAATTCACTTGGGCACTGATGTGATTGTCAAAAAGCATTCAACCCGACAGACTCACAGTACAAACAGTGCCAAGAGTCGTACCAGGGTATTAAGCTTGGATAGTGGTGCAGTAGCCTGTTTGAATGATCCAAATCTAATGATGCCAGATACAATAAAACAACTAACAACTTCTAAATCTGACTTAGAGGCCAAAGAGGGAGAGGTGCTTGATGAGCTATCTCTGTTGGGAAGGGCTTCACAACTAGAATCAGTCATGCGCTCTAGAAATAGCTTACCAAACCAGCCTATGTTTACTGAAAGAGAAGATCAGGAGAAGGGAAGCATTGGTAAGTAACTGAAATACTTAGATGTAGAATTGCCTATTAGTGTGATCATCTATATTTTGGATGTTTTACATTTTGAGATTTTATGCAAATGCTATTCTGAGTTCAATTAGCATTAAATAATAAATATTACAGCATTACTGTTGCTAATATTGGATCTCTCAACATGAACTAAGACAGGTTGAACAAATACAAACTGTACAGAATTATTGAGGTCAATTGGACACACTGGGATGTTGAAAATGTATGGGTGCTTTTACAAAATGGATGTCTTGGCAGGCCTTACCACAAATACCCATTTGTCAAAAGACAAACTGGTGAAGTTGTTCCTGGCTATCAAAGAATATAATCACTACTACCTGAGGTTGTCATTTATTTTCTGATCTAATGAGCACACTTCCAAATAAAAAAATAGTTAAAGCTATTAATGTATTAATTTTCTAAGAATTGCTGTGATTATGGAAAATGAGTGCAAGCCAATTTCAGCCTAGTAGTACCAAAAACATCTATTTTAAAAAGCCAGGCAGGATAGGTAATCTGACAGGTGCCTAGTGAGGTATCTGTAGACATATTGATACCCAAACATATAATGCTTTGTATTTGTCGTCTAATAAAATACTTACTTTTATCATGTTTCATCTGTAATAATGAGGTAAAGTTGAACATACTTCCATTCTACTTCTTAAAGCTCTTAAATATATGTAATATGTTTTTCTCTTGCATCTTTTTGTGCTATTGTCATGACTAAACAAACCAGATATCTTTTCTTTTGTAGTGTGGTACCATCTGGCATTTTTGTGAGTCCCATAAGTTAGCTCTTGATATGTATGTGGTTTCTTCAATATAACAGTTCCTATATTGCTTTCATAATCACCAAATATTCCAGTGGAACATGGTTGCAATATATATTTTAATGCTGAAGTAGTGCAAGTATTAAATATATTGATTTCTTCTAAAGCACTTTCAAATATATATATATATGTTTGCAGTAGATTTCAGATCCATATTTATTTCTTAAGGACAATGAAACCAACTCTTTGCCCTCTCAGTATATTGGCCAAAGCTTCAGAAGATCAAGGAGATTTTACTTTTCCTAAAATGGCTGTTATTTTATTCTTTCATCACATTAAGGGTAGTTAGCTTTGTAGATCTATTCAAGTTCTACTTTAGCTCACTTTTAAACATACTTGACAGTCAACAAAGTTGAAGTCTGTTAGTTCAGGTAGTCCTCAACTTACAACAGTTTGCTTAGTGACCAAAGTTACAACGGCACTGAAAAAAGTAACTTATGACTATTTTTCATATTTAAGATCATTGCAGCATCCCCATGGCCATGTGATTTATATTTGGATGCTTGACAGCTGACTCACATTTATGATGGTTGCAGTGTCCCTGGATCACCTGATCACCTTTTGCAACCTTCTGACAAGCAAAGTCAATGGGGAAACCAGGTTCACTTAACAACTGTATTACTAATTTAACAACTGTGGTGATTCACTTAACAAATGTGGCAAGAAAAATTGTAAAATGGAGCAAAATTCACTTAAAATTTTTTTCACTTAGCAACATAACTTTTGGGCTGGATTGTTGTCATAAGTTGAGGACTATCTGTATTAGCAACATATCACAAGCATACTAGCACTTTCCAGCTTAGAAATTCTTGCAAAATAGTTATTTTTTGTATAAACGTGAACTTTCATATAAATTTGGCAATGATCAAACACAACTTAAAGCAGTTGTGGCAGAAAGAAAAGCATTTCCAATTGATGGTTCTGGTTTGTAAGCATTTCCTCACTGGTATCTTGTATATTTTTAAGAATAAATAGTGTCAGTGAATGTAACTTATAACTATAGCTTGTACGTTATAACTATAATATATTATAAATAATATAATTGCTCTTCTATCAGTATAACTTGACCAATTAATATCGCTGTTAACAGAAATCCCAAGGGAGAGGGTTTCTTATATTGACTGGCTGTTAGTTTAATTAGCATAACATGTTTATATATACTGTATGTATATGTATATTGGTGTGTGTATGTGTATGTGTGTGTGAGAGACTTCTTATATATTTGAATTTTATCCCACTTTGTTTACCAGAATAGTTGATGGTTCATATTTAAACTATTTGCAGTTAAATGGGAAGGCAATCACTATGAAATATTTTTAATAATTCAACAAAATATAAGTATAAATTTGCATTATCACAATCAGTGATGCAGAAAGGCTTATTTTTCATTTTTATTTTATCATAAAGAGAAATAGCAAATAGAAATATTAACAGCCTTTGCAAAACAGTTTGATCAGTTATATTGTGATTCCCAAGTCTTTACATTACTTAAAAATAAACATTGTTCTAGCAATCATCAGAATTGATAATGCAAAGAGGCTGAATTTAAAGTAGCATTTTTTCTGCACTTATGATATATTTGTTTTCTTCTCATATCTTAATTATTAAGAGTACTACTCCAGTTAAGTTGTTTCTGTGTTCATCTAATTAATAAAATATCAACTTCAATTTGTTCCTCCAATTTCCACTTTTTTGCTGATTGAATCCAAGTGTAACAGGCCAGGATAAGTTATGGAGAATACTGTGCTGTTTTGTGTGGCTTTTTCCATCATGAGTCAATGAAGGCTTGTCAAGTGTAACTTGAGCTAATTATTGTTAGCAAACACACTAACCAGATCTAGGTTGCTTTAAAACTGAAATAGCTGGGAGATGAAATCTCCGTGATCTCATGAGATTTGTGATATACATGATCTCATCAGATTCTAATTGTCATGGTTAATACTGGCACAGTATTAAGTTTACTTCAGTTTCCCTTGATATAAATTCTGAGAAATTCTAAAGAAAGCTTTTCTCATCCAGTGTTGACGTTATTCACTAGCATAATAGCTGACTAATAATTCATTATTTATGGTTAACCATACTAAACTTTCTTATGAGTGGAATGCAGTCAATAATTCTACTTTCAGAAGTCAAGAAAGTTGTAATGCACATTTTTGCAAATATTAATAGTTATAGGATTCTCAATGGTGAGGTTTCATAATAAACGTGTAAAGGTTCCAGAACTGGCCTGGGGATATAAGTAAGATCCAATACATAGTTTAGAATTTTGTGGCTTAGTTTTTATGATAACAGTTGGAAATAATTCATTATAATACAAACATTGATATTTATATGATAGGAAGAATTGTGTTGCCCCACCCTCATTTATTTTTACTGTAAAATAATACATGTTCGCTGGGAATATGGTAACAGAGTCAAATGATTTTTTTGTGTCATTCCAAGAGAAGTTTCAATCATTTTAAATTCAAAAAATTTTTCCTTTTGAGTAAATGTTGTAATTTATCCTCTGTCTGTAAAGAACTGGTCCTCTGTCTATAAAGAACTGTAAAGTAATGGTTATATTGGCTTATTTTATATAAACTATCTGTCATTTATACTTCATACAAGCACACTTTAGGAATTAATTACTGCAATTTAAATTTAGATCAAGATATAAAATACAAGAGTTACTTTATGTTCTTTTATAACTTTCTGGAGCTGAGTTAGAAATGTGAAACATTGTAGGAGGTTGAATAAGAGAAGTATATGCAGCGGTATTCTCAGAAGAAAAGAGATTCAGATTTTATTTCCCTGTATTACTTAGCATAGAAATTCAAATCTCCTATTATCCTGTCAGCTTTAGCAATATTTTTTTGCATATAATAACTACTCTGGGTTTATTTGCAAGGCTTAGTTATATTGTTTCCAATACTTGCTCCACTTGTAATGGAACTTCCATATTCTTCATTACTTTTCAAATTGTAAATGTTGTTCTTGGTTCTATTTGCAATGTAGATGTCAACTTGTTGGTATATTTAAATTGAAGGGCTGGAAAAAATATCAAAATGAGTGTGTTCATGGATTGAAGAAGAAAAGCAAATATAAGATGTATAAGAAACAATGTAAGAGAGAACTATTTTAAAATAATGTAGCATTATGAAATTCATTCTTTCCTTGGCTGTGAAAAAAATGATTTTCTGAATACAGTCCCAGTTTAGTTTATGCTCAACACTGGAACAAATAAAACCAACTAAAGTTGCTTTTTTAAATAGGCTTTTTTTCTTTGTACCTTGTATGTTACTTGTGCAATATGTAATGAGAAGATGCTTTACCAGTAATGTTTTTTGATATCTTGTAATTCAGCTTTTAAAATTTATAATTTTCTCTTTTATTTCTCTATATCTGTCCCCCTCCATGGTTATTTTAAAACAACAGCTTCTCATTAATATCAGATTGCTATTTCCTTTGAAAAAAATATTAAGACTGGAAAATAATTCAACAAAGGGCCTTCATGTACAATTTACTTAAATCTGGAAAAAAATTCAGAATTTTGAATTTTAAAATATTTATAAGATTTAGTTAAGATTCATGAATATAATTGAAAAAAAACACAGGAATTAAATATGATATAATTGTTAGGTCATCTATTTTGAGAAGACATAAAATTGTTATGTGAGAATGTTATATATATATATACACACACACACATACATGTTTGACAATAAAATGTGATTATCTATTTTGAGAAGACATACTCTTACCTAAAAGAAGATTCAAACCTATCCATTACATGTTTTCTATCCAAAGGAATGAGAAGAAAATAGTAGCATAATGAGTGTGTGCCTCAAGGCATTATCTGGATATATTTTCACATTTGTTCTGAACATTAGTGGCAATTCCTGTCTAGTAGTTGATGATTAGGATTGGGAGGGCCTTGGAACTACCGTACCACTGTCATACTTGCATAATTTAGGACAATTTCAATAGTTCCTGGGTTTTTTTTATTCCTGTTGTTTTTGTTTGCATCAGCAGCATGTATTTTCCAAAATATAAAGTGTAGTGTCAGTAGCTCTTTTTATTTGTAGGATATTGCCTGCAAACAGCCCTTCTGTTTCACAAAACGATTAATTCCTTCTGGTAGCTTATGTTTAGTTTGACACTAAACTTCTGCAAACTTGGGTGTACATACATAGTTTTGGCTTAGTCAGAAGTGAAGTCTTTAGATGACATCTATTTTATGAAGCATGGAACATGATTTCTAAAAAGCGAC
Organism: Laticauda colubrina; assembly: GCA_015471245.1. Taxonomy (NCBI): domain Eukaryota; kingdom Metazoa; phylum Chordata; class Lepidosauria; order Squamata; family Elapidae; genus Laticauda; species Laticauda colubrina. The sequence goes on along the minus strand of BLBF01000005.1, from coordinate 50,100,315 downwards.
ACTAATTGCTTGTAGGAGAAGATGTTTATGTATGGCTTAGAGTGATGACAAATTCATAGTTAACCATATTTCCCAAGGTGCAATGGCTTGTTCAACAAACTATTGAATGCCGTTCTGTCTAAATCAAACGGTGTTTTTCATTTTTTATGAATGTAGGCAGTGTCTAAAAATTCCGTGAAAGCAGAACAAGCCTCAGATTCCATTTCTCCAAGCTAATCAACACCCTCAGAGACTTGTGCTCTCCACCACTGAAAGCCATTAAGATATCATGATTAAAATATTGGACTGTGATTGGAGGTGACCCAGTTTAGTTCTTCGTGGCCTAATCTATTTTTGTTTTGGTTTTGAGGATAAAATTGGTGTAGTGGTAAAAATAACATATGTATATTGCCTTAAGCTGTTGCAGAAAACAGTATAATAAAATTGAATTCTAAAATGTAGAAATATGTAGTACTCAGTAGTATCTGAATTAGAAGATTAATACTACACTTTGACTTGGTAACAATTGAACTAGTTTTGTATTTTTATTCTTTACCTCTCATGATTGGGCACAGCCTTCAGTAAAGAAATTGCATTGGTCTGATGAGAGTAGCCTTTGCTTCTGAACGTCACTTCTTTCAACGTAGAATTCAGCTGGGGTTTCAAAAGTAATCTTATTTATTTATTTATTTATTTATTTACAGCTGTAAATGCTGTTAAAAGTGGAATATGCTATTGCTATTGTTAAAATGTGTTTGAGAAGGCAGGTAAATTCTAAATCCAAATTATATACAGCTATTTCAGTATAATTACATTCTAAAAAGTGTGATTTCCCCTCTTCTTCTGAATCTGTGAGAATCAGATAACAGAAGTCAGATAACTCTGGTTCCAAGGAAGGCAAGAAAGCTATTTTCAGAAACATCCAACAACAACATTTTAGAACCCAGTTACTTGAACTTCCTATTCTTCACTCCTTCCCAAGGATCTTCATGGAGTTTCTACAAGTCTCTATCCACAAAGAAGATATTTTAAGATTCAATGTACAATGTTTAAATTAATTATTTGAAATATTATTTTCCAAATATATGCCATATATTTCCAGGACAGTCATGCTTGCTAATTGGTTGCTGGAAAACAGTTCTGAAATATTTGGGAAACTTGAAAGAACAGGTTAGGGATAGAATGTCCTGGAAAAAAATCATTCTGTGTGGTTGCTAGAAATTACTTGAAAATGATTTGATGGCACATAACAAAAACAAACTACAATTATTGTGTTTACAACTATTGATTTTGTGGAATCAAATTATTATTTTTTAAATTGACTTAAACACCTCTGTTTGAAATAAAAAAATCTTAGCTGGATACTTAAGTTGACCATTCCATACTCATAGTTTTTATTTGGCAGTGAACTAAAATGATCAACTGATTTGCAGGAGAAAGAACAATTTGTGGGAATAGCATTGGATGGTATAAACATTATTGGTCTGAGGTTCAATTTGACTTGGTCTGTCTTGATGCAGCAGCACAAGCCAATGAGGAAGCAGTCACAGTTCGGCGTGAACGCAGCACATTTAGGCGTCAGGCAGTACGGCGCCGTCACAATGCAGGGAGTAACCCTACCCCTCCTTCATTGCTCATCGGCTCTCCCCTCAGGTATGGTATTTGTGTTCCACCGTATCTAACATGCATGCAGCTGATCACTGCTCCCAACTTCCAATGGTGTTGTAGGCATGCTTTGTTCTGCCTTTTCTCCTTACCCCACCAATCAAACTCCTTAAGCTGTTACTGCATGCATTTGTGATACTTTTTCAATTGTGCATGTGTACATTAGGTTGTTCATTATTTTGTCCATCTTTTCAAAATGATTAGTCCACTGAAAGTCGTCTAAGACAGCCAGTGCTAACAAACTGATTTAAAAATAGCTCTTTCATTTAAGTTTCTAATTTTTTTCCAGTGCATTATTTTTTCTACAAATATTAAATGTAGAAATTACTTTAAATAATTCATGAGCTATCAGTTAAGGTGATTAAATCAATGCAGAAAAACTAAAATATATTAAAGTAGTCTAATATTTTTGGAGACATTATTAATATATTGAGCTCCATCTAGCCTTTAAATATAACCTAAATCAGATTTTAAAAATCTTAAATCCATATTTCTGCTTTAAAATCAGTTAGCTATTATATTTAATAAGCAATTAAATAATAATAAAACAATTGTAGTACAGATCTCATAAAAATATTTTCTATTGTAAAATCTGAAATAAGTATTAGTTCTGATTGTGAAACGCTGCTATAACTTCAATATTTGTATATCTCAAAGTTGTCACAGATTTTCTCTTGTATATGCTACTGAATACACATAAAAGGCAAGTGTCAAGAGAAATAACTGGTGCAGTGTTGGAAAAATATCCACATTCTAAAACATCACGTGAGGTGCTTCAGATATTTATAAATACATCTATTTTTCAACTTGGAAGCCAGTTTGTTAGATTGGATACTAAAAGAAAACCAGAGCATTCCTCACTTAACAGTTACTTCTGGACATCCCCTTTAGGTTATTCCTGAAAATTGAGTGGTCTTTGGAACATTGTGTGATAGGATGGCAATGAAATGGGGGAATCAGGAAAATTCAGCAATGCTGTTCTTTCTATTCTTGTACAACGTAAACATAAAATTTGGGGAGATTGAGAACTGCATGACAAAACTTGTAGATTATATAATTGGAACAAGGGGGAATTGGGCATGATCAAAACAGAACACTGACATATCCAACAGCCTTTAAAAAATTATACTTCATCAACTTCAGGTTGTAAGTTAATTTGCTTATTTGTACTTTCCCACTTTGTCTATCAAATTTAATTTTAATCAGTTACGGAAAATTAGAGGCATCTAAGGCAAGGGTAAGGTTAACTATACATAATGCTTTGGGAAGACATTACATATGGTTCCAATAGAATATAATATGTATCTCAAGGTTGAACGATGGTGTCCTTGGTGCTCTCTGAGTTTGGTTGTTTGTTTGAAGATATTTGATTACCTGACTAAGTAGCATCATCAGTATTAGTGAATGTGGAGTTTACCCCTGTTTATATATAGTTGCTTCCCTGTCAGTCTGATGGGAATGTGGTTTTCTCCTTGGTAGCTTCTTGATTAGGGCATTGTTTTGTGCTTAACTGTTTTTCTGATGTTAATTTCTGCTTATCTGGTGTTTTTGCTACAAAGACTATGTTTAATCTTTTTGTTTCCTTCTTAGCTTTTGTTTGTCTTTCTTGAATGGTATGTAAATGTATTTTGTCTCTATGTGTCTATTGATAGCTAATTTGTCTGAATGCCAACTTTCAAGGAATTTCCTAGTGTTGTTGAATTTGACTTGGTGGAGAATGCTCCCAATTGAAAATATGATTAATTCTGTCTGTTAGTGTAATTATGAGATTAAGTTTTCATCTTGTATTCTGATTGCTCGTTGGTTCATTCTCCTAATCTTCTGCCTGTCTGTCCTTGTTATAGTCCTTGTTGTAGATTGTTCCTGTTTTTGGAGTATTTGGGCTAATGTCTTAGGCTAATGGGTCTTTTGGTTTACTTAAGATTTTGGGGGGGCTTTAATTGGTTTGTGTGCTATAGTGATATTGTGTAGATCCAGAACTAGCAAAAGAATCCACCACTTTCAAGTTTTATAGCAGAGACTATACTATAGTGTCTAAAAACTAGCATTCCCACACATACAACCAAAAGTGTGGATCCGGTATCTTTGTCATAATAAAAAGGAACAACTAGAGAAGACACATGAAACAATCAACATCTTCAAAGGAATAAAATTCACAAAGGAAGAAGAAAACACATTATATAGCGTGGATATTGTCATCAGCAAAGGACATAATGGCAAATTAGAAACACAATTCTATTGAAAAAGAACCCACACTAATAATTAACAAAGTAAGAATCCCAAATCCCTCAATAGGAGCTGGGTAAGCATTATTCAGATGAATATAAACACACTGCAGCAATAAACAACTCCAGAAAAAGGAAACCCATATAACGTCATCCTGTGAAATATATACTTGTTCAACTTTATCAAAAGTCCATGGTTACTTGACCCATTGCAACACAATCTACACAAGTGACGAGAGGGTAACACTGCAATGCATCAAAAAAATCTCAGAAACAACCAAACAGATTATTACAATCACATGGCATCACCATAACACACCTACAAAAGTTCTCCAAATCATTCTAAAACAAAAGACCCAGTAGTCCAAGAAGAGGAAGTAGGATTAGTCTAAGAAGAAAAAGTAGGATCTATCTACAATATACAGTGCAAAGATGATAACAACCGTTTTGTAGGACAGACAGGTAGAAGACTAGCAGAGCACATCCATGAACACCAACTAACAATAAAAAAACAACAAAATTCCTTAGTCTCACACAATGGACAGACTCAAATACGCTTTCAGCTGGTAAACTATGAGCCTCCCAGACCAAGCTAAATCAAATAATGTTAGGAAAATCCTAGAAACTTTGGCATTCAGATAAATCTGACATCAATAGAACATAGAAATAAACTACATTTACACACTGTTCAAAAGAGACACTAAAAAAACTAAAAATAAAACAAAAAAATCAGAACATCAATCAACATCCAGATAAACAGGGATTAACTGGACACATAATCAAGCAGAAAAAAACATTGCAAGCGAACAACCAAGTTTCGAGAACACTCAGAATTCTACATATGGTTTCCATGACAAAAGGAGGTTCCATACCATCACCATTTTTCCTCTGCACTTGAGAATCGGATGAAATACATCAGTGGCCTCATTAAAAATCAGTTATGATACTTTAATAAGACACTGAAATAAAACCAATAACATACAATACTAGTATAAATATAAGAGTGCATGAAATGTTTTAGAACTATATAATACAATCCAAAATAAAAAAATAAACACACAATTTTGCATAAAATAAGAAATCTTGTCATTTCACAATGTAAGGTGAATATGCAAATATATTTTGCATATCCCCCAATAATCTGAATAAATTTCATGTCCTATAGATGATCTGTATGTTGACTAATAGTCAATAATTGAAAAATATTGATAAATTTCCTCCTTTAAGACTAAATCCTTATTAAATCCTTAATAATTAATAACATTGGAGTAATTTCTTATATGCAAGTAGAGAAAAGAACAACAAACTTATCAGCTTCTAAATTTATCATTTAATACTGATTATTCAGAACTGTCTTGAAAGCAACCCAAAGTGCATGAAGTCATAGATAATTAAATAAATATTGATAAAGGATTTCAAAATTATTTTTGTCAATATTAGGAACATGTTTTGTATTTTTATATATTAGTGTTATAATGCATAACCTCAACACCCAATGTGCTAAAAAAGAAGAAAAGTTTAACTGATTGTGCAGAGAACTCTTATTAATGGATAGCAATCAAATAAAATGTTCTGGGAACAGTTAGTAGTGTTAAAATTAAAATGAAAGTAAATACATTAATTTTTTTTATTCTAAAGAGTATAGAACTAGCCCTATTTGCCATGCTACTTTGTGTGTAAATGGAATAAAATTATACCATTGTGTTCTCCTTTCAACTATATAATCTTAATACCAAAACTCTTCGGATATATTAATCATGGTGCAAGTAAATCCTTGACTACAATTGAACCCAGAATTTATGTTGCTAAGTGAGAAATTTATTGAGTTTTGCCCCATTTTATGATTTTGCTTGCCACCATTGTTAGGTGAGTCACTGCAGTTGTTAAATTAGTAATACAGTCATTAAGTGAATCTGGTTTCCCCATTGATTTTGCTTGTCAGAAGGTCACAAAGTGTGATCACATGATCTCAGATACTGTAACTGTCAAAGATATGAACTTGTTGTCAAGCATCCAAATGTAAATCATGTGACCATGTGGATGGGACAACAGTGTGTGAAAAATGGTTATAAATCACTTTTTTCATTGCCATTGTAACTTCAAATTGTATAAATCTAAGCCCGAAGCATAAGCAAAAGCATAAGAAAGGAGCCCAGACTGACTCCCTGCTAGTTCATATAGGATAAATAAGGGGAAAGGAGGAGAGAATTCAGCCATTCAAGATTCTTTTACTGCCGCCTACATAAATATAGTTCCAGTGAGTTTTTGGGAATCCCTAACAGTCAACTTCCACTGCTTCATATAGATAGACTCATAATTTTAAATGGAATTAAATGGGAATTATTCACAATTTATGTGAATAACATTTTCAGTGGTGGTCTATTCCATCGCAAAAGCAGTCTGTTGAGCTTCGTTAATATGATGGAGGCACATGTTTGATACAGATTCGATATCTCTTAGACTACAGTTGGATCATGATCAATGTTCCAATTTTCACTCTCTGTTATTGCTAATTTTAATTTAGAACTCATTTAAAGTTATGCTGTTCTTTTAACAAGAAATATCTTACTTGCTGATAATTCTTGTTATCTATTTCTTGCCTATTATTGTCGTGACAAGACTTCTTTCTCTAAAAGAAGATTTTTAGGAACATAAGAATTAGGTCATATTTAAGTATTTAGTAGTAATGGGTTTTTTCAAGTGTCCTCATTACTTTAAAGTAGGGAAAAGATTACATGCATTAAATTGAAGTAAGCAACAGGAACAAAAATAATGCAACCTGTCTTCCCACTATAACTATTGAAGCATTTTTTCAACATTCCAAACTTCATTAGAATATTCCTCAATAATAAACTAATGAACTTCCAAATTCAACATGTAGTTGGTCTTTCATTTAAATATATATCTATTTTTCCTTTTTATCTTATCAAAAAAATTAAATTCAGCTGTAAAATTTAGGAGTTTGGAACAATATTGTCTTTTACATAAAATGACTCCTACAGGCATTATCTCGCCAATGGAAGCTCAGCACTCAAAAGTTAATCATTTCTAAGAATAGAGAAGGATTATTTCTTTCCCTGCACAGAAGTAGAAAAAGACTGCTTGGCTCAGGATTTGCTCAGGAAATTGGATTTGAGAAGGGGTATCATATGATCTCCTGCACAGTTCTTGAGGCAAATTTGGATTCCTAGCTTAATGGACAGTATAGATAACTTCAATCTAAATTTAGGTGGGCTCCTAAATATTTTATCAACTTGGAAAAAAATTGTCTGAGCTTGTTCTAGCTTGTTTTCCATACAATTGCAATGTTCTTTAAATTTTTATTAAAATTAAAGTTATTTATGAATTATGTTGTATCTATTTGAGATAGCTAGGCTTTGTTATTTTTTTCTCTTTAATTACAGACAACCCAGAAATAAAGAACCAGATATGTGGGGAAGCTGAATTAATCTAAAGCATAGCATTTGTCTATCAAACCAAATACTGTGCATTAACTGTCAGTAACAGCTTCAAATAAAAAATTCCCAGCTCTAACTTGATGAAGTTTAAAATATCTAGAGTTCAGCATTAGTTTTTGTGTGGCACCCAAAGCCCAGCTTATTTATGCTGAAAATAGGGAAAAAAGAATTGTGGCTACTGCTAAACCATCAAATAACAATGTTTTTTATGGACCATAGAAACTAACATTGTTCTTGCTGGCTTGCATGTTGCATGGTGATATTTCTTTTCATGTCCATTGAAAATGCACAGCTACATGATACTTCAGAAGTATTCTTCAGCAGGATTTTCTATCCATTATAATTTTTCATATTTTGTTGAATACATTAGGCTTTTTTAATAATGTTCATGGCTGAAACTTGTAGAATAGATGATTTATTAATTTGTAATTTTTGTGCAACAGAATGGAATTTCAAAGGCTGGAGAGTAAATGATATTTATTAAAACTGTACAATAATTCCTGAAGGCTTCTGCTAACTAATGGCACAAAAAACAGATTAAAGGCCATGACTAAGTAGCAGGAAAATTTACCAGAGACTAGCCATCTTCATTTCTATAAGAGTTATTTCATTTTGATCAATTTTAGTTTTATGTGAAATATATTTTTTTAAGCTTGATGTTACACTAGACTATAAAATTTGTATTTAATTCTCCCGATGTAAATAAATACGCATATACATTTTTTTCTTTTTCTTTAAAGTTTGGAAAATGATAACGATAACATATACACAAATATTAAATAACTTCTCCAGTCTTGTGTTTATATGCGTTAATATGTTAATAATAATTAATATGTTGTATACTTTTTTAAAATGTAAAATATTTTAAACAAAAGCACAAAATAATTCAATTCTATATGCATCATACGCTCTAAATCACATCTGTTTCTGATACAAGCTGTTTACAGTAAACAAAGTATACTCTATCTTGATTAGGATGTTTAAAACCTTTTTTCTGATGCTGTCCCAAGTTTTATGAATATGGGATAAGGCAACAAGTACAGATTCAAGGCATTTAAAAAAATAAATTATTGTTCTAAAAATACGGATATCTGTTCTAAAAGATTGGAATGCAATATGTTACTCAGTTGTAGATGGTTCTTTAAAATATATTTTTGATGTTCAGTTATTAATTTATTTTACTGAAATACGATAGTAAGATTCTTCTAATGATTAGATTAATAGTAGATATACTGCAATTTTAGGAATTGTACATGTTGAACATATGAAATTTAACAGTATGTATTGCATGTGTTCTATAGCATTATTGGTCAACAGTTTTGAAATTAAAACTATTTTTTCCATAATTATTTTTAATGTAAAATCTCCTGTAATATTTTCATGGAACAGATCATTTGAATCTATTTCCCAAATGCAAATTTTATGGAAGAACCAGTTAACACATAAAGGAAGCCAAGCATCCTCTGTCTCATTTCCTTCTGTAAAGAGAAAAAATATAAAAGAATTCTTCAGAGAAATATTTAATTGTTTAGAAGTCTAAAATGCAGAAAGACTGATCAGATAATTAGGTATATGAACCAAGAAGAATATAAACTATGAAAGAAATCAATAAAAGACATTATATGTAACTCAGGGTTGAATTATGGAGTCCTTGGTGATCTCTTACCTTAGATGTTTTCTTGCAGACTTTTTACTACCCAGCTAGGTAACATCGCTACTGCTAACACTAATGATGTAACTAGTTGGGTAATTAAACCTATGAAACAAATATGTATAATTTTTTTATGGATATCTTACACTCATGAAATTGCTTCAATTTTGTGAGCAATGTGAATTTATCACATTTAATCCTTTTTGTTGGAACATTTTTTTCATCTGAAATGTTATTTGGATAAGGACTAGAGTTACACAAGGACCTTAAGAAACTAATATTAAAAACTAAGCATTTATTTATGGTTATATCAATATATTGCTGTTAGTCATATTTTATATTTTTTTTCTATTGGCATTAATATTTTTAATCTGATGGTTTTTAAAAATTCAATATTTCTTTTACATACATTATACTGTGTATTGTAGAAATACAAAATGTACAAATAATTGCAATTTTATTCATATTATATAAATAAATGAACACAAAATTATACTTCAGGGCACAAATGCAGACTGCAAGACTGAGCCAGCCCTATAAAGTTATGTAGAAAATCAATACAAATTGAATAAACAGTTATTTCTAAACTGTTACACATTGAGAAATTGTTGATGTTCATTTTAGAAATCAAGTTTTATTATATCTTCAAAATGAATACCTGTGCAAATTTATAAGTTCCACCACAGTGTGATTATTGCATTAAATTTTATGAAAGGTTCACATCACACTGCTTCTTTCAGGAATATATAAATACATACTGTCTATCCATTATTAATTTATCAAGAAGTAAGAGTGATTTAATTCAGTAGAAATCAGTTCAGCTGTAACATACATAATTTCTATCTTCTTAAAATGTGCTATACAGATAGGACCCAGTTCAAGAACGAGTTCTATTCCCAAGTCAAATTTGTATGTAAGCTAGCACAATATTATATGTAATAAATAATATTGTACAATGAATTTGAACCATTGTATATTTAGCTTGAATCACCATGTATTTAACTTCGAATTTGCTACAATAGACTCTTTTCTTAACTATGGGCTCTCCTTATACTGGGATCTTCTTAACCTGGGAACTTGCTGTATTGAAGTCATAATATGGTAAATGTGCTAATATTGCAATCATGTAATACAGAACATAGTAAAGACTGTACATAGTCTTATTCAATGTGGTTATAGTTACTGTGAGGTAGATTGCTATTTTTACATGCAATAAAACAAGGCTACGAAACTGTGATTGTAAGTCACAATTGAAATTAGACTAGAACTACAGGTAGCATAGGGTATCAGATATCTGCATGCAGAATAGGCTTATTTCACAGTGCATCTAATTTTTCTATATCACAATTTTATTCAGCATTTGGAAAAACTCTGGGCTTTATGTAGTACCTATTTATTCATTTGTACAACAAGATTTTTTCTTGTTTTTATCTTCACCACCACGTACACCTCTGAATTTATCCTGGACTGACCTTTAAACAGAACACATTTGAGGGGAATGTAGAAAAAAAGGGAAATTGGACATGTAGTAATAATTTGTTTTCTTCTATATAAATAGGTAATAAGATGAATTGAAATAAAACAAATTGATTTTTAATGCAACAGATATACATTATTTTTAAATTGAGTTGAGCAAAGCAACTGCATTTACTCCTTATAGTCTTTTCAAAGTTTACTTTAAACTTGCATGAAAGAGTAACATTTGCTGTTTGTTAGCAAAAAAAAAAAGCAAAACTTACATTATACAAAATTACCATGACATTACATTAGACATGGACATCAAGATATAATTTCACTTTCCAATACTGCTTAGAAGAGAACTATGTGAAACAGAAAATGTTTTGAAGTAATAATTCCAAGTTAGTGAATAAACTGCTTGGAATGGTTATCCAGCTAATTTTAATTTTTGGTTGTTTAATTTTCTGGGTATGTTGTAACAGTGTTGTTCATAAAAGATTGGCTAATTCAATGTATTACAGTTCTCTTTTAACCATAATACAAAATACAGTGTTAACTTGGTTTCTAGCTGCTGTTTCTGTGTTTTTCCCTGTAATGTTTCCACCATCCATGTTCTTTCGTAGCCTTCAAGATGTTCAGCAAGGGCAGCAGTCCACAGCCAAAGTCAAAGTCCAGTCACGCCCCCATTCCCAGGCAGCAGTGCTCAGCGCTAGCACCTCCTTGCTGGTGAGAAATGGGAGTGTCCAGTTAGAAGCAACACATGACAATGCATCTGCTGTCGGCAGCAGCAGTTTGCACAATGAACTTGGTATGCAGGCATTACATAACTTAGTGCAATCAAAGTGTTTATTCCATAGATTTGTGGCTTAGAATGCATATAAACCTAAACTTGCTTAGTCTTGGCTTTATTTCAGACTGTTGAGGTGTGTTTCTTACAGCAAATTGCTTCTGGCATCTCTTTTGCAAGACTTCCTATCTTAAATTATTATCTTGGATTTTTTTTTAAGTCACTGATTGAAGATACTGAATTAGTTATGTTAAAATCCATCAAAATACCATGTGTCAACTTTTTGCATTTATTTTAAAATTTTAATTATGCATGGAACTCTAATAAATCACTTTTCAGCATCAATATCCAGAATGCAAGTGATAGTATTTCAAACTTTGTTATTATAATCCACTTTTGTGTTAAATGTTGCCATTGTTAATTGTTTATGGTCTTCTTTACAATACTGACACTTGTGATTATTATTTTTTGTATTGATCAACATTTCTGAATTCTGTACTGGAACTTATGTTTGGATATGGAAACTGTAAACCGAGAAAAGGCATAATACTACTTGTACTTTAATAATTTAGCAAGCCTATTTTAATTAAAACATAATTACAATTTATCATAGAAATGACTTCCACAATCTGTTTCATATTGGATGATTTAAATTTGTACCAGAGCATAATACGTGTCATGTGATCTCTGATAATTGCTGAATTATCATTCACAATGTAACAATCCTATTAATATTTTAATCAGGTGAGGAAGAATTGTGGCTTCTCTGTGCACATATATATGAAAGCAGTGCTAAATTTAAGCACTGATATTTTCAGTATTAGATGTAAAGACAATCTGGCTGGAATGTCTGTTTTGCCTTCAGTCGCCAAGATTGATTTGTCTGATCTGACTGGCCAGATGGTTGTCCTTCTTCCCTCACTGCTCCAGGTGCATTCCTTCCATTCCATTGCCTGCTTGGAAGAAAAAAATACCCATCTCAGATAGGAATGTTCTGTTCTGGGTTGGGGTATGTGATGTATATGCTAGCTGGACTCCCTTTGCTGTAATATCCCAAGTTTGATTTTTGAAAAAGGTTTTTATGTATGACCAGATTGATCACAGTTTATTTCAGTGTGGCCGATGTCTCATTTTGCAATCCTTTTCTATTCTATCTTGTTGCAAAGTATTAGAATTCAATCCTGCCATCTCATGATTAACTGAAATAATGTAATTTGACTAAAAAATTGACAACTTTGAAAAAGGGCATACTTAAAATGACAAGTTGCAGATTGCAAAAAAAATGTTTACAAAATATTAAATAAATTATACAGTAAATGCTATTTTGCCAAAGCTGCAATTCTATTAGTATTTCCCCAAAATTCAGTCTTAAGAAATGTAATTAATTTTATGTTAACTGATGATACTTTTGCTGGGAATCAAAAAATTGAGAATGTTTTCTTTTTTTTAGAAATGGTAACAGTAGTATCTCACTGATTGTGCAAAACTCTTTTTGCTGCAAAAAGCAGTCATAAAATGAAATGAATATTTTTATATTCTTCCTAAAAATACAATCCTGGGAAATAAACAAAAGGATCCTGTTGTGAAATTACTCCCGAGTTGAAAACTAGATCTTTAAATTAGGAAACTGCCCAACCCTCTTCTCCTTTTGCTGTTTTTTTACTACATACTTGTGGAAAAATACTAATTTTAGATATGTGCTACACAATGTCCTTTGAATTTCCAAATCATTGACAAGGATTTAAATGAATTCACATTTGTTTTATAATAATTCTGTATCAAGAACTACAAAATATTTGAAAATCTTTATGTTGCGTGAATAGCTGGAGCTTCCATATAAACAGTTTATTCAACAATAAGCAAACAGGAATTATGCTGAATTTATCTTGTCCAAAGGGCAACATGCGGAATGTCCTCTGTTAGCATTATTAACATTATCTTTCCACAAAAATATGAACTTTTATGTCCTTATTTTTCTGTGGTTTAGTATTCCAGAGCTTACTTAAACAACAGGGATGCTGATAAATTTGAGAACTTGGTGCATTTTTAATTTTAACTTGATGCTGTTTTTAAAAATAATTTGTATCAGGAAGAAAAGATCAAGAAACAAAGATTTGAAATACCATTTTTTACTGGAATAACTTTAAGATCATGTCTATTTTGATGGAGCTTTTATTTAATGCTATGGCTCTGCCTATTATAATGTGGCTGCTTTACTGGTACCTGCAGCATTTAGTGGCAAATACAGAATGAGAGAAGTTTGAAATTACAATAATCTCTGAATCTCTGTATTACTTTTATATATATATGTTTTGGAATGAATGGGCAGATGACTGCTATAATTCAGATGTAGGGAGTTCCTATTTTCTTGTTATCTAGTTCTGTTTCAAAAGTTATACAGGCCTGCTACTTCTGATTAGGATTTTTTTTCTCAGAGATTGTTCCTCTATTTCACAGTTGGAATTGTGGCTCAGTAATGTACTAGGAATTTTATTGTGTACATGCTGAAAATTTAAATCAAATCAAGTGAGAAGGTAGACATTCATGGCGCACAATTATCCTCACTGCCATCATATTTGATAGTGGCATTACATGAAAGCATATAGATGGCCTGGTGAAAAATGGTTACCTTAGAAGTGATTAATGTTGGCTTTTGGTAATATAAGTGGTTGATTGCCGATATATTTATCTTGGAATCATAGTCACATTATGTGTTAGATTGTTTTATCACATTTGATATCTCAACTTCAATGCAAGGAGCCATTGCTGTTGCAATCATTAAATCATTTATGCTGAGGAATGTCAAAATATGGCTAGAATTGAAGGTTCACTATATTTAGCAGACTTGATGAACATTTTTCTGTTAGATAAGTCTGTATCTACTGCAAATCCCATCAAGATTTATGATGGGATAATTTGAAGTGGGCTGAAACCCTTCAAACATCATACAGGTGAAAAAACCTGCATGGAAGAGTAGGAATAAATTGCAGACACTGTGACAGTTATAAGAAATAACAATTTGAGGTTGTTTCTGCCAAAGGAGGCAATATCAAGTACAGATAAACCACATTGTTGAGTCTTGGAATTTTGATCAAAATATTTTGCAGTTGTTAAGGAGATCACCATGTGACCTGATTTTACAACCATTTTGAAGCAAATCATATAGTTATTAAGTGAATTACATAGCTATTAAGTGAACCCATTTTCCCAAATGGGTGGTGGGTTTTGTTTTTTGTTTTGCCAAAAACCATGTTTGTGTGCAGCAATCATAACTTAAAGGATGGATCATAAGTAACTACTTTGGGGTCCATCGTAACTTAGTTCTGTTTGTTAAACAACTACCTATGTTAGAACAAAGGGTATATTTATATTTTCCATAGAAGGAAATGGTATTTGTTATTACCTTTTTGTTGAATAAATGATTGCAAAGTCAGCATTAAGTAATACTATCTTTGTCTTTATATATTGTTTGAATGAATGCAAACAATTGTTTTGTTCACATATTATTTTTTTTACATGGGGTATATTTAATTTGTCATATGATTATATGCATACTTGAAAGAAATCAGACAAAAAAAATTAAATAAATCTACACACTATTGAGGAAAATCTGGATTCCACTGTTAAATTCATTCATATACATTTATATTATTTTTACTGTAGCTGTAGGTGTAACTTATCTCACTACTTTTAGGAAAGTGCCAAGAAATTATCAAATATAATATCAGCCAGGTACTAGATATTTTCCAGGTATTTTAGATGTCCAAAATGTAGCAGAAACATGTATTCCTATTTTTTTCTCTATGCTTTGGGTAGTAAAATTAAATTTAGATTTTTTAATTTTTTAATAATGCTGAATAACCATATTCTGTAAGTCATTCACCCATGGTGCTCTGCAGAATACCATTTCTTCACCTATACTACTTATAAGATCTAAATAAAACCATTAGTGGGAGATCATGGAGCTTTGGAGTGGGAGGGATTCTAAGTTGAGGATTATCTGTATTACATTCTCAAATTGGATGATGTTCTATTGCTAAATATTTTGAAATTTAATATAGCTTTGCCATAATTTGAATGCACTGTATTGCCATGTTTGGAATCGAGAGAGGGATAAATGAATTAATACTGTGAAAGTGTGTTGTATAAATTGCCCTTAAATGGAGAAGTTTTGATTAAGTATTTTAATTGCTCAGCTGGTACTCTTTTCTCAAAACAAAGCCAATATGTTTGCCATCCTTATCAATATGAATGAATTACTGGCTTGCTAGACCCCCCCCCCCCCAAAAAAAAAAAAAAAAAAAAAATCAGAGCTCCTCTTTGAGGGAGATGGGAGAATTAGAAATATGAAAGATAGATAGGATAGGCAGACATACAGATAATGAAACATTGAGGGCCTAAGTTCGATTTTATTTTTAAAAAATCTTTCAATTTTGCAGCTCTTCCGTCTGATAATCTGAATTTGATTTTTTTGGTCAATGCAAACAACAAGGCAAAAAGGATTTGTATCAACAAATAGTAATCCTGTGTAATTGCTATGGGCTAAACTAGGAGCTAATTGGAAAGCTGATGTAAAGTCAGTTATACAAATTATTATTTTTCTATTTCTTTATTCAATGAATACAGTTGTTATAACATTCTGAATTATGTTGATGTACTACATATACTTTCTAGCTGGGGGAATGCTTGCAATAGTGTACTAGCTTGCAATCTCTAATTTAGAAAATCTGTCTCTCATATACTATAATAGCATGAACATGCTTTGGGTGAACTGAACTTCAGCAGCACTTATGGCAGGTTGACAGAATGAACTGAAAAAACCTGTCCTTACTATTAACAGAAGATGCTACTCATGGCATATTTGCAATTAAAGCAGGTAACCACGTCTGCACTTTTTTCTTACTAAACAAATTTATGATTGACTAAAGATTCCAGCAGGTCATGTTCAACTTGGTATATGAGAGAGGTATCTATTAAAATGTGTGAATCAACAAATAAAAGAAAAAAGTACATTGTGTGATATTGTGGATATGGAGTTTAGGAATATGTGCAATGAAATGAAGGCCTACATTGGATTATAAACTATGCCATGATCAGCATGACAGAAATAAATTGAATTAATTTGGTTATATAGGTTAAATAAATATGTGAAGGAAGAATGAATTGGTTGAAGGAGAACTCCAAAATAAGCATGGTTGGATAGAATTGATGAGATTCTAAGAAAGAAAGAGATTAGAAATTTAAAGAATTGAAAGCAATATATGAATCTATGTAAGGATGCAGTGGAAGATGAATGTGTTTTCCAAGGCAAGAAGGTACAGAGAAATAATAGGCAATATACATTTGTGAAGTAATTTTATTCTACTTTATTTCTCTCTTTTTTTAATCTCGCATCTTTAATTTTTTAATTTCTTATGAAGAGATTTAATGGAGACTATGACTCCTTAATTCAAACAATGAAATGTGCATTTTCAAAGGAACTATGCACATTATAAAGCAAAAATGCACAGTGTCTATTTGATCAAAAGTTGTCTTGAACTCTCTACAGCATTTTAGTGGCTATACTTGAAGAATGGAGCCTTTTTGTTCTTCATTTTTCTAATTTATTATTTTTTAAATTTTATTGTGTCATTGTTTAGTAACAATTTAGTAACCGTAGAATTCCATTGAGTTGCAGAGGTTTATCTCCCTCTGCTGATAAAAAACAAGTAGTGATAATTCTTTAAATCTCGTTTTATGGATTTGATTCCGTTCAGCAGACAGAAGAATGTGAAACAAGGAAATCACCAGAATGAATATAACACAAGATATTTTTAGGGATTTGGTTAGATCTTAAAGGCTAAAATGCAGAAATATAATGTATTGTGTCCCTTAAAAAACAAACAATCACCATAATGTGTGATTTTCACCAGATTTTTAAGTGATGCGGTGATTCTGGGCCTTTACAATTCACCCTTTAAAATCTCACAAAATCCTCAAATTGGAAAAAAATAAAGAAGAGTTCAAAAATTTTACCCTTATCTACATTGGGGATCATTTGAGAACTCTCCAACTCTCAGAATTTCATGCATCAAAAAGATGTACACTTTGCATTTTCTCTGTGGCATATAATAATTTAAAAATTCCAGTGTGATATTTTCATATCATACACGCACACGTATACACACATAAACATAGAATGAGCAGATACAAAGATTTGGGCCATTTTATTTACAGTAGATAGGAACGTATAATCAAGCATGTTTTTTTACATCTTTCCTTTATTCCTTTATTAGGAATATCTGAGTGGGAACTATTTAGTATTTGTTTTTATCAGTGGCTAATAATCACGGGTTGCTCCCAGTAATATATAGTTTTTAATGGGAGCAGGTTTCCATGGTTTCATTAAGCCCATGTCACACTGAACCAACGGATGCAAAGAGGATGTAAAACGGACAAAAAATCTTGCCATCCGTTGGTTAACGCGATGTATCCGATCTGTACTCACTGCCTCTGTTTTGCTTCCTCTCTATCCGTCCAGCATCCGTTTATGGACGTTTCATCCGCTCCAAAAGTTTTGGGCTGCCAAAAACTTTTGCGCGGAAAATGTATCCAGTTCGTCCATTCTGCATCCACTACGCATCCGCTAGGCATCCGTTACGCATCCGCTATATCCACTAGGCGTCCGCTATGCATACGCGCAACTCGCATCCGCTCCAGCGGTAAACATACTCAGGGAGGAAGCAGAATGAATGCAGAATGGATGCCTAGCAGATGCAGAACGGAAACAAAGCATTTAAAACGGAAAAAACGTTCGCAGAGGGGACCTATCTCGGATATTAAGGATGTCTAGAGGATGCCTAGAGGATGCCTAGCGGAAAACCTATAGTGCCTATAAAAAGGGGGAGCAACTCGCCTGCATCGCACTTTCAGAACAGCAGCCCAGCGGTGCAGACCTCTGCAGCCTTCATCTGGCTCTTCCTCTTCCACAGCATCCAGTCATGTCCACCGTGGATTGTAACAAAGTCCTTTCGGCAGCCACCATCGTTCTGCAACAGTGCGAAGCCATCTGCAGGCTCTGTGAACACTACTGCGAGAAGAAAAGGAGCCACCCAAAAAGAGTCTGGGTCCGAAGATGGTTCGCCAGTAGAGCGGAGGACGGACTGTTCAACAAGCTGATGGTGGAGCTCAGGAACGAAGACACTCGGGCGTTCCAGAACTTCATGAGGATGCCTCCAGCCATGTTTGACGAAGTTGTGCAGCGGCTGACACCCAGGTTGACCAAGGCAAACACCAGCTTCCGGCCCAGCCTAGAACCTGGACTCAAGGTGGCACTCACTCTGCGCCACCTGGCCTCAGGGACCTCCTACAGGAGCATGCAGAACGGCTGGAGGATGCCATCCAACACCATCAGCATTGTGGTCAGAGAAGTGGTGCAGGCCATCATCGAAGAATACAAGGAGAAGCTCTTCCAGTACCCCTCCACTGAAGAAGGATGGAAGAAAGTTGCAGAGCAGTGGTATCAGGAGTGGAACTTACCACACACCATTGGAGCCATAGATGGCAAGCACGTGGCCTGCAAATCTCCAGCCAACTCGGGGTCCACTTATTTCAACTCCAAGGGCTTCTTCAGCATCATCCTCTTTGCCATGGTCGATGCTGACTACAAGTTCAAGTACATCGATGCTTCAGGCAACGGCTCATCTTCGGATGCCCAGGTATACAACGCCAGTCACCTCAAGGAGGAGCTGGAAGGCAACCTCATCGTGGGCTTCCCAGATCCAGAACCCCTGCCCAACGACACACAAGATGTGCCCTGCTTCATCGTGGGGGACGACGACTTCTCCCTCACAACCTATCTCATGAAGCCCTACACCTCCAGACTCCTCACCCGTGAAGAGAGGTTCTTCAACTACAGGCTGTCCAGGGCATGGCGGGTGGTGGAGAATGCCTTTGGCATCCTGGCCAACAGGTTCCAGGTACTTCTCACCACCATGCAGCATTGCCCAGAGACCATCAGGAGGATCATGGAAGCTTGCTGCATCCTGCACAATCTCATGCGCACCCGCTACCCAGTGTTGCAGAACAGACTCATGGACCTCCAACAAGCCAATGGGGTCATGGAGCCTGGGGAATGGAGGCAAGGGCGAAACCTGATCGACACTGAGGATGTGCAAGGCCCGAACAGAGCAGTGGAGTGGCAAGACAGGATGGTAGATGCTTAATGGATGCTTCCTTCAGCCTGTCTCATCACACAGATCAGATTGGGCCACGTATGTTTGGCTGGCCTACAATGAACAGGGCGTTTAATAAAGAGCTGTGTTTATGTTGACATGTGCGGATAATTATTACATTATTATTGATAATAAAGGGCCGTAGGTGTGGCACCTGGGAGGGTGGACCATACAGTCCCACTATGCTTGCACTGGAGGTTTATCTATCCCACAGCTATTACCCATCCCAAAGGTATCCCTGCCCATCCCACAGGTATCCCTGCCCATCCCACAGCTATCCTTACCCATCCCACAAGCATGCAAAGGCTTAAACCATTTCTAAAAGTTTCCAGCAAGACTTTATTTAAAAAAAGAAATGAAGCAAGTGTGTGAATCATAAATAGATTTTATTAACAACAAGCTATAAGACAAAAATGAGTCTCTGGCACTCCTCTTGGTCGCTCAGTCCCAGGGGTGAAGGGTGCAGGTGTTGTGGAGGTGGCTGGTGCTGGAGTGCTTGTCGTCATCTCCTCCAGAAGCAGAAGCAGCAGAAGCGCCAGCCCCAGAAGAGCGAGCCCGTGCTGCAGAAGCCCCAGCAGAACCAGAATGAGGGCCAGGGGGCAGGATGGTAGCCCTGTCCCTCTTGCCAGGGCTGGCAGCAGATGGCTGAGGCTTGCTGTGCTTCCGCCTGGTTGTGGGGTTGCTGGCTGGCAGGGAGGCTGGCAGGAACCAAGGCTGGCAGAAAGGCTGGCAGGGAGGCAGGCACCAAGGCAGGCAGGAAGGCTGGCAGGGAGGCTGGCAGGCAGACATGAACCAAGGCTGGCAGGAAGGCTGGCAGGCAGACATGGACCAAGGCTGGCAGGAAGGCTGGCAGGGAGACATGATCCAAGGCTGGCAGGAAGGCAGGCAGCAATGCTGGCAGGCAGACCGGCTGGCAGGGAGGCTGGCAGGCAGACATGCAGGCAGGGCAGGCAGGGCAGGCAAGGCAGTCGATGTGTCCGGCAGGAGGTCTTTCCTCTGAATGGCGACCTGCTTCCGAGCTGCTTCCGTTATATCCGTGGGGCTGACGCAATGCATCCTCCCCGCATGCGCAGTGAACGACAGGCATCTGTTAGGCTTCCGTTGTGCATCCGCTGTGCATCCGCTTCATCCACTGTGCATCCGCTCTTTCCGTTCCGCGTCCGCTTCGCTGAGGCCCCCCGGAAGCCCTGCGGATGTGCCACCCACTCCCATCCGCTCCCATCTGCTTCCATCCGCTAGGCTTCTGTTCCGCATCCGCTTTGCATCCGCTCTGCGTCCTCCCCGCGTCCGTGTTATCCGCTCTGGTTATGCAAATTTTCACCCCTTTTGAGAGCGGATAACAACGGATGGAACATTTTGCTCGTCCGCTGTGTCCTTTTTGCATCCGTTGGCCAGTGTGACATGGGCTTTAGGTATTAGAGTTATCATGAGAGCAAATTACACACATTGCCATAATTTCAAAGAAGCCCTCGCTTATGTCTGTTTTAAGCATATTTCAAATTAATTTCACTGAATGGTCTCAAATTCAAGTGTTATACAAGAGAAATTCTTCACCTCTCTTGTTTGTTTAATTATTTAATTATTTTTCTGTAAATACAAAGATTCAATTTATTAGCTTTCTCCTATAGAAAAGGTGGTCTTACTGCTGTAGGAATTAGTAAGCAGAATAAGGTGAAATTTTTAAACAGAAAAATCCCTTTGTAAATATTTTAATTGTCTTGATATTGTGTTTTTAATGTTTGTGTTAACAAGGATGATGAAAAATGGGTGCATACATTAGCCAGCTTCATAAGTGGCCATATGTTTTAATTTGTAATCCTGATTTCAATATCTTTTGGGGGATCTTATAAAAATCATTTCTTATTCATGATTTTTAAATTAATATGTATGTTTGTAGATAACAATATGTTTGTTGATACATTGTTCAAAGATTTCATAACATTTAATCTATCTTGATTTTCTCTTCAATAGGTAAGTTCAGTTCCACACTCTATGAGACGGGGGGCTGCGATATGTCGTTTGTGAATTTTGAGCCAGCTGCAAGAAGAACATCTAACATCTGGTGTGTTTTTGAAAATAGCTGTAGTTTACGCCAATTTTAGTTAATACCAATTTATTTATAAATGGATAATATTTGTAGGATTGCATTTTGATACTAAAAGCAAATGTTTTAGATTTATATTGTATTAAATATCAGGCTTTATGTATTGATTTTGAAAATTATGATTGAATAATAATTGGGAACTGCATACCAATATTATTGTTATATGTGCAGGCATCAGAAAGAAAGAGAAAATCCTGGCTTATGGCTCAATTAGATATTCTGCCAAAATCAAACATTAGCTTCAATATAATCAGTGATGGGATTCAAAAACTTTTTCTACCTGTTCTGTGGTTGTGGCTTGGTGGGTCTGGCAGAGCTTGGTGGGCATGGCAGGCGAAGGATACTTTAAAATCTCCATTCCCATCCCATTCTAGGGGAAGGTTACTGCAAAATCCCATTCTCTCCCAACCCACTAACCTGCTTTCCAGCTCTGTTCTCCCATGCAGGGCAACAAAAGAAGACCCAGCGATCAGCTGGAACTCCGGAGGCAGAGAATAGATGAGGCAGGGTCAATCAGAGATGGTATTCCAAACTACTCAAAAATTCCGCAACCGGTTCTTTGAACTACTCAAAATTTCTGCTACCAGTTCTCCAGAACTGGTCAGAACCTGCTGAATACCACCTCTGAATGCAATGTGTGTGTTTGTGTGAATGAGCATATTGGGGTAATGTTCTATTTTCTAAAATAAAAAACTGAATTGAATTGGAAAACAGACTAAAGTATCAAACTAAACTTGTCTTCTTGTTTCAGTGATACGGATTCTCATGTATCAAGTTCTACCTCAGTTCGTTTTTATCCACATGATTTAGTAAGTTTTTGCATTTGCTACTATTTGTTGCAAATTATACATAATTTTATATTCTAAATTTAGCTGGTCCAATTAAATTCAGGCTAACCACCTGAAATTTATGGTTCAGGTGTTCAGCAGCTGGACATTACAGATAGTCCTCAACATATGAGCACAACTGAGCCCAAAATTTTTGTTGCTAAGTGAAACATTTGTTAAGTAAATGTTGTCACATTTTATGACCTTTCTTGCTGCATTTCTTAAGTGAATCACTGCATTTGTGAAATTAAACAAGGTTGTTAAGTGAATCTGCCTTGACCATTGACTTTGCTTGTCAGAAGGTGGCAAAAAGTGATCACATGACTCTGGGACACCGCAAACATCACAAATATGAGTCAGTTGCCTAGCAGCTGAGTTTTGATTGCATGATGTGGGGATGCTGCAATGGCTGTAAGTATGACAAACAGTCATATGCCATTTTTTTCAGTGCTGTTGTAACTTTGAACAGTCATTAAATGAACTGTTGTAAATCAAGGACTACCTGTACAGCTGCAGATAATTAGAATGCCATAGCTACATTAATATATTGGGGCGAATATATATCAATGCCTCATTGATATCCAAACCAATCCATATGCCTTGTTGAGCAGTCCTAGCCTCATCCTTTGATGTAACATTCCATATCCCAATAGCTCAGTGTGCAGGTATGCTATCTCTGCTATCATATTTAACCTTGGAAAAAAATCTGTATTTCTTTGTTGGAGACAATTAGCCAATCCAGTTATCCTGTGGCATACCCATAGTGTTTTTGAGTAAATGGTCATAAGCAAATGTCATTCAGATAACTCTTCCAGAGATAGCTCTCTCCCCTGTGCTTTAGAGCCTTATAAAGATGGTGGCTAATCAAGTAGTCATTATCTAAGCAGATCCCTCACCTAACATTTATATTCTTTCAAAATAGGACTGAAGAAGTTAAATATGAAAGCAAAATCTTATTAATGTTATTGTAGCTTTCTCTCCCTCAGATCAGACTGAACAGACTGTTGACCATAGATACCGATCTTCTGGAGCATCAAGACATGGACCTAAGTCCTGATCTGCAGGACCATCTCCAACCACAAGAGGAGCCATCGCAAAAAGTAAAACACTATTATCGCTTTGGGATATTACCCAAAGTCTGGATTGGTATCAATTTTGACAGATTGACTCTTTTGGCTTTGTTTGACAGGTAAGTCTTTTATGCTTTATACTATTTTAACATAGAATGTGTTTAGGTTATTAGTCTGCTTGGAAAGAAATCTAAAGATGCTAGAAGTATCAAAGCATTAAGGAGTAAAATTGCCAAAAAATAGTTTACTGAGAACCAAGTAAAATAATTTCTATTAATAAGAAAAAAAAAAATTGAACAAAGAGGAATTGGTGATCTCTTCTTGTTAATATTTGGATTGCCAGATGATTTGATTAAATGATGGATTAAATGATGACCTATTTGGGATCTATTTACTGGAATAAATTGCACACTTGAAAGTGAAAATGTGGTTGATTATATCTAAAATGTATTTCAAAATCAAAAATAAGCAAATATGTCTTCCGAATTTGGATAATAATAGTTATTTGATTTATTCTGGTTTCTTGCATTCCTTGTTCTTATTGTTGCAGCATTTCACTAACGTATACATATCTGTCCATAGGAATCGTGAGATCTTGGAAAATGTATTAGCTGTCATTCTAGCTATTCAAGTGGCTTTCCTAGGTTCTGTACTCCTTATAGAAGGCTTTTTCAAGGACATCTGGGTCTTCCAATTTTGTTTGGTGATTGCCAGTTGCCAGTACTCTTTGCTGAAGGTAATTTTTTATGCTTACTTTTAAATTATGCTTAGATTTTATGGATTTTACTTAAATTATGCTTATGCTTAGTTTTAAATTATTAAAGTTGTCTACTGTGTGAGTTAGTATTTTAAAATATGTCCCTGTTTTATAGCTTATTTTTGAATAAAGACATTGTTGAGGTAATTCCCCATTAGGAGAATGAGTGCATACAGGGAGACGTAGTGAGAGTAGTGTTGGAATAATACACACACAGTACACAGATACACTGTACAGTAAATGTAGGTTTTTACTTCCAGAAAGTTTAAGCAAAGTCCAAACACAGTCCAAAGTCATTCACAAGTTAAATCAGTCAGTTTTTCAATCCAGGGAAAATCCAAATATCAAAGTCCAGTGTCAAAAACAGTTCAATATCAGACTTACATTAAATCCAGTAATATCAGTCAATTAGGAAAAATGGAGCAACAGCAATACTTTCCAACAGAAGGAAATAATGATACACTCTCTTCTGAGACTCAGACTAAGACAACCCAGGTTTCTGGCTCCATCTTATGGCCGTTTGAAAAACTACACCCAATTGCATGCTCTTGCATTCCCTTAAAGAGACAGTATTAAAATGTCTATCCTTGTTTATATATTTCTAATCCAAATACCTGTTAGGTGACTTATATTCCTAACATTCTCCCCTTTTGGGTAAGACAATATGTACAAACTTACATTCTAAGTCCATAACCTTCAGCTAGTCTTAAGCTTTATGGAGCCTTGGGCCTTTGTAAAATGATCTGCTACATTGTTTTCTGACATACAGTAATCCAGCTTAATCATTTTACTTTGCACGCATTGTCTCACATTTAAATATCTTAAATCTGTGTGTTTCGTTCTTGTTTTAACAGCAATATTTGAAGCCATCTGTATTGCTGATTGGTTATCTTCATAAATAACAATAAGATCTGTTACATTAATTCCCATATCAATTAATAATTGCTTATACAAAATTAAATCTGTACATAATAAAGACAAACATGAGAATTCAGCCTCCATTGTTGACAAACTTAGATGTTTCTGTCTAATAGATCTCCATTCAATGAAGGCTTTTCCCAATAATACAGCAGTACCAGATGTAGATTTTCGTGTATTTATGTCTGTAGCAAAACTTGCATCAGCATATGCAGTTAAATTCAATTCATCTTTTGGCTTCAAATACAATGCATTGTATTAGATAATGCATTGTATTAGATATGTTTCAGATATCTTAACACACATTTAGCAGCTTGCCAGTGCCTTCCAGTGGACTCAGCGTTAAATCTCACCAATTGATTGACACTGTGTGCAGTATCTGGCCTTGACCAATTACTGAAATAAGATAAACTACCAATCAAGGACTGATAAATGTTCTTATCAAAAACAGGACTTTGAACATCAATATGGCTAAACTCCAGGTTCATTGGTGTTTTAGCCGGCTTACAAAGTTCCACTTTATAACTTTTTAGCAATTGGTTAATTTTATCTGCCTGTGAGATCTTGTATCCGCCCCTAGTTCTATCTGTCTTTAAACCAAGATATTGTTTGATTTCTCCTAATTGTTTTATTTTAAATTTCTTTTCCAATCGTGAAATTATCTCAATATCTTTTTTTCTAGTTTTGGTGATTAATGCTGTGTCATCAGTAAACAATAGCAATAATGACAGTATACCATCACTTTCTCTTTTAAACATGGATCAGCCATGCCAGCTACAAAACCTATCTTAGTTAATTCTTTAACTATACGTTGGTTCCACTCATATCCAGATTGCTTCAAACCATAAAGACTCTTTTTCAATTTCCAGCAATCATTATTATCAGTATTATCATTTTTGAGACCTAAAGGTTTATTTAAATATATAGTGTGTTGCAATGGTGCATGCAGATAAGCTGTCTCTACATCCAAATGATTTACAATGTAATTTTCCTTAGCTGCCCACACTAATGCTGCCCTTAATGTGATAGCCTTCAGACTAGGTGCAAACACCTCATCGTAGTCATTTGCTGTCTGATTGAACCCTTGTGCTACTAACCTGGCTTTATGGGTAACATCTACACCTGTCTTCAGTTTACATATCCGTTTACATCCTATGGCATGTTTACCTGGTGGTAACTTAACATTTTCATATACCTCCAGTCTTTTTAATGATTCCAGTTCCTTATCCATTGCTTTCTGTCAAGCAGCCTGATCCTTAGCAGGATACAGTTTTAGTTCACTATAATTACTTGTAACTGTATTCACTTGGCATACAACGCTAGCCTGATATCTATCAGGTGGTCGTGTTACTCAGGTTGAACGTCTTGGTAATACAGGGCTTGCTGGTGGACTTAACTGTGCCACCTGCTCCTGTTCTTCTATTTCTTCCTGTGCTTGTTCTATTACTTCCTCCTGTTCTTCCTCTTTAATGGCTATTTGAGGTTTACTGATTTTATCCTTAGGGACTATTTGGGTGTCAATAATAATATCATTGCTGGATTCCTGTTCCAGTTTATCCCACCCAGCGTGCTCAAGAAATTTTGCACTAGCAATACAATAAACATGAGCTGTGCCTTGATCCCAAAATCTAAATGCTCTATGGTTGGCCTCATAACCCACAAAAAATAACTTCCTAGCTCTATGTTGCCCTTTCAGTCTTACTTGTGAGGGAATATGCACCCATGCTAGAGCTCCAAATGTGTGTAGGTAACTTAAATTTGTTTTTTTTTGCTATGCCAACAAGTGAATGGCAATTCTCCAGTTGTTGTATTTATTACATTATTTAAAACATGGTTACTACACATTATGGCTTCACCCCACAGTGTTTCAGGTAAACCTGAATCAGATAACATAGTGCAAGCCATGGCTTGTAATGTTTGCCCTCTTCATTCTAGAAACAAGTTATGTTGGTGTCTGTAAGGTGCAGAACGTTTATGCTCAACACCAGCCAATTTCAGCATAGTTTGGAATCTTTTGTTAACAAATTCAGTCCCATTATCAGTTCCGAAAGTAATTACCTTACTTTTTTTTTTTTCAGCAAACCTTAGCCAGTTAAAGAAATGTTGGAATGTTTCTGTTTTGTTTTTCATAAGATAGCAGAAACCATATCATGAGTAATGGTCCATAATACTCAAAATATAACAGGCACCTCCTAAACTTGGTTTCTTAGGACCAATTATGTCAGCAAAAACAACCTCTAAAGCAGTGGTCCCCAACCTTTTTTTGTACCAGGGACCAGTTTCACGCAGAAACACTTTTTCAAGGAACGGCAAAATCAATTCTTCCTCAATAGTAAAGGGCTTCTTAGCTTTAGCTCATATAAAATATATATTTTAATCACAATTATTCATTCTTTGCGGCCCGAGACAAAATGATCCATGGACTGGTACCGGTCCGGGACTCAGTGGTTGGGGACCCCTTCTCTAAAAGTTCTTTTGTCTTAAAGCCATTAAGTCTGTTTGCAGGAGTAACCTTACTCTTTTCTTGACTACAAGCATTACAGTGTAAATACTTGCTACAGGGTTTCAATTTTACTCCCTCTGACAATTCAACAGTTTGTTTGAGCATTTTGAAATTATATTCCTAACAGACATTAAAAGAGTACCTTGATGGAGAGAGTGGGATATTTCCCAACATGTGAACAAATCTTTTCATATTCCTCTCAGTTCCTTTTTTTTGGTATGCCAGAGAAGGTGATTGAAATAAATTAATTTTGCCTTTAAGTGTATACCTGCTATAGATCAGGAGTTTGCATAAACTATGGTTTGTAGAACAAGTCTGGATTTCAAAATATCTTTTATTGGATTGGATTGGATTGGATTCAATTCTGGCTTGTTCTTATAATTGTGATTAAGAAGCCACTCTTTTCTAGATGTCACGGGAAGTATTAATGTGTGTGGATGTGATTAACACTTGGGAATATTATAATTCTGTAATTTGTTTGTTTTTTTAAACGAGGTTCATAAAACTTGCAATCTTACAAGTTTTATTAAGTTTTATTAAGTTTTTTTAACTTACTTGTTAAAAACCACATTGGATAATGTTTTAAAAAAGAAATATCTGGAAGTTTTCTGAATAATTCAAAAGCTCACTCACAATTTGAGATATTTGGATTGTCCCAAATGAGGCTATTGCTTGATTATGAATTTGGATTTTTCTCCCCCTATGAAGCACCACAGTTTGGATTTTTGGATTTTTCTCCCCCTATGAAGCACCACAACAAACAAAACAGTTTGTTCTTCCTATTGTTCATTCGGCTTTTTTGTATATTTCTGAATTCTTCATGTCACATTACGAGATTTTACAGAAATGGATTATACATCTATATGGAATGTCCAAGGCAGATTTTCCTGATCTCCTCCTTCAATCGTGGATAAAAACAGCAAAACAAACTATATCATCTCCTTTGAGAAACAGTTAAATGGTCATTTTCTCCACAAGAAATTATCTTAAGAGTTGTGTTTATTTTCTGTTGCAGCTAGACATATCTAAACTATGATCGACTGTTTAGTTTCCATTAGCTCTGGATAATAGTTGAGAAATGTTTTTACATCGTTGAAAAAAGCTGTCCTGAAAGTTTAATGTATCCAGGGAAGTCATTTTAAATGCCATTTGTTCAGATAATATCTTAGGAGATACCAAACCAACAATAATATTTTTATCTATCTTTGCACTTTTTCAGAGCGTTCAGCCAGATTCTTCATCACCTCGACACGTAGGTTTTCCCATTTGGTCTTTATGTAGTCTAATAAATCAAAAACTGCTGCATCTATTGTTGTGTCAAAAATATTGCCATTAAGGAGAAATTGTACTTTAAAAATATTGATGGTTTAAAAAAAATCTATACAGTATATCATACACTTATAAATGGCCAGGAAATACCATGTTTCTCATATAATAAAGCCAGGTCTTATTTTTTTTGAGCCCCGAAAAAACGGCTAGGACGTCTTTTCAGGGGTGAATTAATTGCTCCCTCCCCCACGCACCCTCGCCTAGAGCGCCCCATGGGCCTCACCACCAGCCACTCCTAACGGCCGATCATGGCGGAGCATGGAGGGCTCCCTATCCCCACCAAGTGCCTTTACTACAGACCCGGGTCAATGGGCGGACGGCAGTGGCAGTATGGATGTCTGCCGGCAGTGTTTCAGCCGCTTCTTGGGCCTCCATAGTTTCCACGCTTTCCGCCAGTTGCTGGCGCCTCTCGCCAGCGCCGTCTCCAACAACAGCATCTGAGTCGCTCCCGCTTTTCCATCCCTGTCCCTGTCTCCACAACAACAAGGGGAAAAAAACATTTTGAGGCACCTTGGAGTACTGCATGCTGCATTTTCATTTAATCCCGAGCAGCTGGGTGGGCATGAGAAGAGCCGAGCGAGCATCTCTACCGCTGCTACCCTTGGTGCTCCAGCCTTGGGCTCTGCAAGTTTCCCAAAGTCCCAGTGCGCAGCCCTTTCCTGATTCCAAGCACACCCAGGCCGAGCTGCAGCTGTCCCTCTCTCTCCAGTGCTGTCTCCAACAACAGTGGCAGCAGTGCCGGGAACCGTGGAAGCGTTTCAGCTGCTTCTTGGGTGGTGGCACCTCCATAACTTCCACGGTTCCTTCTGCTGCTACTGCTGTTGTTGGAGACAGCGCTGGCAAGAAAGGGACAACTGCAGCTCGGCCTGGGTGTGCTTGGAATCAGGAAAGGGCTGCTGCACTGGGACTTTTGGAAACCTGCAGAGCCCGAGGTTGGAGCACCAAGGGTAGCAGCGGCAGAGAAGCTTGTTCGGCTCTTCTCATGCCAACCCAGCTGCTCGGGATTAAATGAAAACACAGCATTCAGCACTCCAAGGTACCTCAAAATGTTTTTTTCCCCTGTTGCGGGGACAGAAGAAAAGTGGGAGTGACTCAGATGCTCACGCCAGCGCTGGCAGGAACTGTGGAAGCTACAGAGGCCTGAGAAGCGACTGAAATACTGCCGGCGGACATCCACGCTGCCGCTGCCCGCCCACTGACCTGGCCTGCAACCAGCACCGTACCTGGGTCTGCAGCAAAGGTGCTTGGGAGTAGGGAGTCCTCAGCCATGATCGGCCATTAGGAGCAGCTGGTGGCGAGGCGTGGCTGCCCGCAGGGTGCTCATAACAGCAAGTTCCCCCCCACCCTTCCCCACCAATTTTGCTTGTTTTAAAATAGGCCTAAATTTGGGGGAGGGGCTTAATTTCATTTTATGCCTAGAAAATATGCTGGGTCTTCCTATTGGGGGGGCGTATTGTTGGGGAAACACAGTAGTTCAAAATGTAGTGATTAAATCCACTAAAAATGAAGGTGATGTTCTAAATGGAAAGTTTTTAGAGTGTTACCCACAAAACATAGAAAAACAATACACATACAAAGTAATATTTATTTTAATGGTGCCTGATAGGAATTCAAGAAAGTCATAAAAAGAATTAAGGCAATTTCTATTACTTTAGTAGAAGCTGCAAAAAATAAAAATAAAATCTAATGATAGCAGAAAATAAGCTGTTGTTTAGATCTGAAAATCAATGCTATTTGAATTTTTTACTTGCTTGGAGTATGAAGCTGATGTAATTGATACAGAATTAAAATAATCTTGTGCAATGTCTGATTGGAGTGTGGGAGGAAAATCCTATTCCTTCATCTAGAAAAAGGCTATTTTCAGTGGAACTGGCATGTCAAATGATTTTTGAAGAAAAGATTTACAATTTAAGTTGCAGTTCTCAAACTTATATTCCAGGGTCATAACCGAATCATTGCCTACAGCAGGCCTGTTTACTTCTGTATATGCTGCAGTCTCATTTGGCTATTGGACTATGGCAGCAAGAGCACTTTTACTGCACAATTCCAACTATATGGAATGGCTTTCATGAATCCACTATTGCTGCTTTCAGCAAGGGACTTGATAATGGGTGAGTGATTTTTCTCTTTAGTGCATTTAGATAAGGGCTGGAAAACCTGTAACCTTCCAGATGCTGTTGAACCAAAAATGCAGCCATCCCAGATAGCAACGTCTAGAGGTTGCTAGGTTCTCCCATCTCTGATATATGTTCTGATTTTCTTACTGGGTCATCGTTACTCTGTTGAACCTAATTATTTTATTTTAGTCGCTCCTTCTCTGTCTTTCTCTTTAAATAAGATAGTATTTTCATACACCAGTTTCAAGAAGGTCCTAGAACAAAGAGTTTAAGTACAGGATTTATATGCTAGAGAATATAGGAAAAAAACAGTACATGTAGTCCTTGTTAAGTGACTATCTCATTTAACGATTATTCACAGGTATGACAAAGATTACAACCAATCTTTGCACTTAACAATCTTCTCAGGTCTGAAAACAAAGGAAATCTGAAGTAAGATCATAATCACTGTCACAGTTTCATTTAGTGATCACTAAATGTGTTTACCAATCAAGTTGCCAGTCCCAATTTTGGTTGCTAAATGAGGACTGCCCATAGAAGAAAACAAATGTCTCTCTATATCCTTCATTTTATTGTGCCAACAGTATTCCTCTAATGTATTAGGGAATGTATCATGAGCTGCAGTCATCTCCACTGATTGTCTAATAAGACATTTAGTGAAGAAATAGGTAATCTTTCTTTTCAGCCTGTGTTGTGGATATTTTTAGAAAATATATTGGCCTCTGAAAACAAATATCTGATAACATGTGATGCAATTGTATGGGCAGGACTAAAAATGTTCAGCTCTTTCATTTGCTTTGTTGTTTTTTTGTATTGAGAATGAGAGGAATTTAAAGGTGAAATATGTTGCCTTTAGTTTAGAGAAGTTTAACACAGATATTGACATTGTTATTTTTGTTAAATGCAGTAAAAAAGTGTGCCACCAAAAATTGTCCATTTATGTGACCAGATTTTAACAATGCAGCCTAGGGTGTTAGACGTCTGCAGAATGAGTTTGTAATTGATGTAACACAGTGTCCTACCCCTGGATGAATGAAACTGAGAAGGACCAGAAAGTCCCAAATGGTACTATTACATCAATTTTGTCAGCCTCATGCGCCTTCCCCAACCTGTGTTGCATCCTTCACAGTTTTCATGCTTCTTGCTCATCTTGGCCTTTCTGACCTGCGCCTCTAACATACCCCCTTCCACTCTTGCACATCCAATCCACACAGTGCCTCTTGTGTACTCTCGATGTCATCTCTTAATGCTGACCATCAGAACTGTCACTAAACTTTATAACCACATCGCTTGGAAAAGGAAATTTTTGTCCCAATTGCCATCATAAGTTGAGGAGTACTTACATACACCAATCATACATTTCTCCCATGAGCTGTTCAGAGCATCCAGAAGCGGGGAGGTGCTTCAGTCTCTTCTGGAAAGGCTGGGCTTAAAACTCTGGGATGCTCCTCCTCCTCCACGGGGCACCTCCTGAGTGCCCCCCAGTTTTAGCTCAGCCTTCGTGGTAAGAGGTTGTGCACTCCCTGACTGGAACTGTTCTTTCTAATTCAGGTTTGCTCTTTAAAACTGTTCCCCATTTAAATTGGGTTTTCAGGCTTGCCCCTCGATTAGTTAAAAATATATATATATATATTTCTAAATAGCAGACCCTGCCTCTCCGCAGGCAGCTTGAGGCCATCGCCTCAGGCAACTCTCTTATCTAAACTTCTGATCGTTTTCTCTATGAACGGAGCGGAGCGCTTGCAGCCATGGCTTTCTTCGCCTGGCTGTTTCATCTGACAACACCATTTAAATCACAAGTTAGAGCAACAGCAGCAGACGGCTCAGGCTTCAGCAACGGTGATCCCGCATCCCGCCCTTTTCAATGGCTGGCTCAATTTCGCACCCAAATACCACAGGCGCCATTCCTCACCGGTTTCCCTTTCTGGGGACCAAGGCAGTACCTTTCCACTTGGTTCTCCCTGGATTTGGCTCTCCTTTGTTTGGCTAATGTTGCATTAGCCAGCTAGTCATTAAACAGGCATCTCTTTGCATTTGCCTTTGGATCATTTATTCAGACTAAAACTGCGAGTGCCATTTAAATTGCGAGACGTTTGGTTTTGACAGGAAAGGATTCACCTCAGAGCCTTTATAGCTGGTTTCCCTTGCTGGGGACCAGGGATCTGGAATATTTCTCACTTGGAGCAATTGGGGGGTTTCCCTTGTTGGGGCCCTTAGATACTGGTTACCATAGACACAGTTATACATGTAGATTTAGGCATATGTCTATGTATATGAGCATGCCCACATATACCGTGTTTCTCATATAATAAGGGCGGATCTTATTTTTTTTTGAACCCCGAAAAAATGGCTAGGTCGTCTTTTCAGGGGTGACTTAATTCCCCCCCTTGCATCTTCGGGCGGGCAGGCAGTGACAGCTTGGATGTTGACCTCGGCGTTGGTGAGGCACTTCGTATCGGGGTCAATGCAGGCAGCACCATATCCAGGTGTGCAACAAAAGTACTTCCTAACGGCAAGCCCCCCCCCCATTCCCCCTCATTTTGCATGTTTTAATATAGGCCTTAATTTGAGGGGAGGGGCTTAATTTCATTTCATGCCTATAAAACATGATGGGACTTCCTATTGGGGGAGGCCGTATTGTTGGAAAAACAGGGTAAAGATAGATAGATAGATATATCGATCTGTTTTTTTTATTTTTTATTATACATCAGCTAGGAGAATTTCTGAATTGGATTAGAAAGGATCTGTGCATGTTCCATGCGGACAGAATGGTTCTCAGATTGGATCCATCGTTCACTCCTAAAGTAAATTCAGCCTTTAACAGAGTGCAGGAGTTGGTGCTTCTAAATTTTTGTCCGAAACCATCTCATAGACTGGAGCATCAATGGCATCAACTTGACATTTGAAGGGCCTTAAGCATCTATCTAGACCACACGGCGGCATTTCGAAAATCTGAGGCTCTATTCCTATCCTTCAACCTATCCACTTTAGGGCAAAAGGTGTCCATGACCATCGGTAGATGATTGAGAGCTACCATAGCTAAAAGTTACAAATGGCAGTCCATCTCAGTTCCTAAGGGCATTACAGCCCACTCAACAAGGAGTGTGGCAACATCAGCAGCATGGGCTACACGGGCTTCCATAGATGAAATTTGCAGAGCGGCAGTTTGGGCTTCACCATCTCCTTTTGTCAAGAATTATAAAATTGATGTTTATGCCTCAGCGGATGCTTCATTTGGCAGGAGAGTCCTGCAGAGGGTCCACAGAGTTTAGGAGTGGATTTCGATCCAGACGGAGTCCCTCCCTAAGGACAGGCCAAGCTTTGGTATGTCCCACTTCTGGATGCTCTGAACAGCTCATGGGAGAAAGGGCGTTGGTACTTACCTGATATGCCCGTTCTCTGTGAGCTGTGAAGAGCATCCAGCCCCACCCATTTCTTTCTGTCTGGTGGGGTTCCATTCCAGTCAGGGATCTAGATTAGGTGATGAGTTCCGGACTTTGGCACTCAGTCTTCACAAAACTGGGGGACTCTGAGGAGGAGTTCCGTGCAGGAGGAGGAGCGTCCCGGAGTTTTAAGGCCAGCCTTTCCAGAAGAGACTGAAACATCTCCCCACTTCTGGATGCTCTTCACAGCTCACAGAGAAGGGGCGTATCAGGTAAGTACCAACGCCCTGTTTCTCCACGTAGCTTACTTCATTATAACCATCATAATCTGTTTATCTCAGACTTCATAGAATCTGGTGAACATGTTAATTTGAAGAAGAAAAATCAAGAAAGACTTTGCTTGTGCTTGTCTCATTCTTTCTCAAACACATATAAATAACAAAGAGTACAAGATGTACAACAAGAGCTTCGGTGAAGCTACTTTTGAAAGAAATAACATAATTGCTTTGGAATGTATTGCTAAATTTGTGAAGTTAGAAAAAAAGGTAAACTTCTGAGAGAAGCAATACATTCTTGAGTCATAGGAGTCAGTATATTGTAGATAAATCTTAATGTATTGCTAGTTTTCCTTAATTGTTCCATAATTAATTTCAAATGTTTTCCTGTTTTACAATGTCCTGCACCTAAACAATACATTTTATAAATGTAGACTTTTATGATTATTATGTAGAAAATGAGTCTGAAAATAGAATATATTTCCTGCCATATGCATATAAGTGCTCGTATTCTACTTAAAATGAAATTCAACAGCTATTTGAAGTAATTCTTTCTCCAAAATAAAGAGAAAATTTATTCACCAAATGTGGAAAATTAGTCAGCAGTTCTTCATGTACTTAAGACTTTTCATCATTTTTGTCTCCTATAGTGTTTATACTATGCTTTCCTATAGTATTCTTCATTGGTCTTCTGCCTCAGGTGAACACATTTGTGATGTACCTTTGTGAACAATTAGATATTCATGTCTTTGGTGGCAATGGTGAGTAAAACTGTTTCATTTCATGAAATATAATCATTAAAAAACTTTTCAGTGGGTTTCTAAAAATAAATTGAGTGTTTATCTAAACTGTCAGTTTTCAGTGTATCATAATATAACCTTTTCAGATTATATGTTGTCTTTGACTTTCAACCACAATTGAAAATGGAATTTGCATTGCTAACCAATATGCTCATAAAGTGGGAAGTCACAACCTTAATGCAGCAGTCCTGGCAATTCTACTTGTCATTGTTAAATATGTTTTAGCAGTTGTTAGCTGAGCACCTACCCCAATCTGAGTTGGGGTAGGTCAATCCCACCCCCATAGCTTAGAAACATGAGCAACTACCATTCCCACCTGCCTATATCCCCTCCCCCATCTTTGCCCTTTTAACTGTCTTACACCATGCCTTGCAAAGCAACAAATAGCCCCAGAACTATGTGGCTCTAGAGTTGCTTGCCATGCCTTGGGAAGCCGCAGCCATCCCCAGTCCCATCCTGCATTCTGAGATCCCTGATGCCCAGTTTATCATTTTTGTCTTCTTGCTGCTGATGCTAATGAGGTGTGTTTATCCTGTCCTTTTGCACTAAGAAGCCCCATTGGCAAAAGCACTCCAGGAAAAACACGTCTCTTTGCAAACAGCTTTTCCAGGAACCAACTTAGTGCAAAAAGGCTGCTATTATTACTATTACTATCATCATCATCATCATCATCATCATCAGTGCCCTTTTGTGCAGAGCCAGCCAAGAGCATTCTGACAAAAACATGACCCTTTGCAAGCAACTTTTCCAGGAAACTATTCCTACTTGTAGCTTCCTGAACCAAGTCCTGCCCCTTTCCCATTGGACAAAACTGCTTTTCACTATTTTCAGCATGTTTATAATTTCAAATGGTTGCTGAACAAATGGTTGTAAGTCAGGAATCAGTTGGGAAGAAAAATGCATATCATAACATATCTATTGAAATATAAATGTAGACTATGGTCTGCTACAAGTTAGGAACGTTAAGGATGAAATTCATGAGTCAGAGTTCACTTGAATTTTGTTGTTCTATGCCAAACTACATGAATGCACATACACACTTTCAAGTCACTTTTGACTCTAGGCACTGTCAGCCCCTGTACTTTCCTTTGCAAGATATTTGGAAGTGGTTTGTTATTGCCTTCTTCCTGGAATTAAAAGACAGTGACTGTCCCAAAGTTACGTAGCTGGCTTTATGTTTCAGACAGGGTTTGAACTCACAGTATTCCTGTTTCTAATTTGTGCCTTAATCACTGCAGCAACCTAGTTCTGTTTGGCACTATGTCTGCTCTTTGTTGTTCCAGCATTAACGAAGCAATTGATGTTAGTTACATGGTTAGTTAAGTGAATTTGGCTTCCCCATTGACACTGTTTGTCAAAAGGTTGCAAAAGATGATACCGTGATCCCGGGACACGGCAACTGTCATAAATATGAGTCAGTTATCAAGCATCTGAACTTTGATCGCTTGACCATGGGGATGCTGTAATGGTTATAAGTGCGAAAAATGGTTTTAAAAATGGTTTTAATGCTGTTGTAACTTTGAATGGTCACTAAATGAATTTTTGTAAGTTGAGGACTATCTATATTATTTGAAAAGTAATAATAATTTATATTTGATAAACAAAGATGTGAAAAAATATTTCCCGAAAGTGAATTCATTACAATATTTTATACACAAAGATACACTAATTAAAACTTCAAAATAATAAATGCTTAATTTTTACATCAATATTTATTTTACTCATTTTTAAATTATTCTTTCTTGTCGTATTATTATCTAGCCACGACAAGCCTCATTGCAGCACTCTACAGTTTTATCTGTAGTATTGTGGCCGTAGCGTTATTATATGGATTGTGTTATGGGGCCCTAAAGGTGAGTAGTAGCACCAGGGATATATTTTTATATAGTACAGTTAAAATTAAAATTGTTATATTCTGATTTTTTGTAAAATGGATAAATGCAGTTATCATTTGATTTCATTATTTTATACTGTATTTGGAGATAACATTTTTTTCGTACAATACGGAAACCCAGGATCTTCCAATAAAACTAATTTGAAATAGCTTCAAGGTACAAACAAAAATCTCACATCTTTATAGAAGAAAATATATTTTGCATATTTCTTGATATTAGGTCTAATGTCCTTAGGAAAATTCAGTGTGATAGTAGTATTATTTTATAATACTGTAATACAAAGAACTACAACACTATAAAGAAAAAATACAATAATGGTTTATAGTGAGAAAAAGAACTTTCCCTATTTTTCTCAATGCATATTGTGATTATTACAATAAATTTGCAAAAAAGAAGAAAAGCTACATGGAGAATTAAGCCCTTAAGTTGCTAAATTCTTCATGTGTTTAATTGATTAATAGTTAAATGGAAATACACTGTTTCATTCTCCTTTTTATAACAAGACAGATTTTCAAAAATAGCAGATTCATACCCTGATTTTAACAGGAGATTCATACAGCAGATATATAGACATGGCTACATTGGGTCTCCAGATTTAGAGAAAATGCTTGCTGAAAAGCAGAAGTTTTGGTCATTTACTATCCCCACTCCTAGTGACTGACCGTATATGTAATTTTTGAAAATGCCTTTTCTTGATTTTGCTTTAATTTGGAAGAGCACAGTTTGTATGTTACTTAATACTGAGATTTGCTACTTCCAAAGTTCTAATTTATTTTTCCTGGGAATTATAATGCTTCCAAATGCTTTCTGATCTTTATATTGAGTAGTGTGTGCCTTGTTTCAGAGCTCTCAGTTAGTATTCTATGCCTCCTGAATAACTGGAGTTGGATTATTTTATGATTACATTTCATTATCCTAAAGGTGCTTTTTCCAATGGGCAACTGGACTTCTTGGTTTTTGCTTTGAAAACGTTTTGGTTCTCATCCAAAAAACTTCTTTAGTTCCCCAGCAGTTAGAACTGAAGAAGCTTCTGGGACATGAAGAGAAACATGTTCAAAGGAAAAAAAAAACAACGAGAAAGTGCCTTTTGGAAAAAACACCTTTGGAACAACCATGACTAGATGACTGAGAGTGTCCATAGACATTTACATTTTATTACTTTGTTTTGTATTCATCAAAAAGCAGGTTTAAAATAATCCCCAAACCAAATAATCTTGTGGTTTACCACTATGCAATTGATGTTATTCATTTTTAATGCAGAATTTCTAACAATTTTAAAATAAAAATGATCTTTTGTACTATAGCTTGACTTAATTGTTCTGATATAGGAATACATATTTGTCTACAGGATTCTTGGGATGGTCAACATATTCCAGTGCTTTTTTCAGTATTCTGTGGTACATTAGTGGCAATTTCCTATCATCTCAGCCGACAAAGTAGTGATCCTTCTGTCCTTTTGTAAGTGATGTCTTCCTGTTCCTATATTACATCAATTTTGTTTCTCAAATTGAGAAATATAGAAGGAATTAACTTTTCAAAAGCCTAAAGCTGCTTCTGTGAACAAGGTACCTTAACTCACTTAGAACTAGTAGTAAATAAATATAGGATTGGAATTGTAGCTTTTTGCTGCATTGAAATTTCTTCCTTAAAAATGCTAGGTTACTCTGATCACTGCCATGGACTATGATGATTCTGAAGCATTTGCATATATAAAAGGCCCGAAAGGCCTTGCTCATGGTCACTAATGCATTACTCACTTCCCAGTTGGATTTTTGCAATGCGCTTTATATGGGACTGCCTTTGAAGATCACTTGGAAGTTACTAGTCCAGAATGCAGCAATATGCACAATGTTGGGGGCTCATAAGTTTGCCCAAATTGCATCTTTATTGAATGAGCTGCACAGCCTCTTTATTGAATGAGCTGTACAGTTTCCCTCCATGTGCTTGTTCTCACATTTAAAGCCATACATGGCACAAGACCTAGTTATTTGTGGGACTACTTCTCCCTAAGAATATCTGCCGATCCCACTAGATCACATAGGGTAAGCACACTTATGGTTCCTTCCCTGAAATCTTGTCATCTAGTGGGACCTCAGAAGTGTGCCTTTTCTGTGATTGCCCCTACCTTGTGAAACTCCTCCACCCCTCTGAAATTTGATAGGTGCCTACCCTTTGAGCCTTTTGTAAGAAATTAAGACCTGGCATTGTACCAAGGTGCTGGGACAGTACTGTTGTCAGGCACAAATAAACAAATCACTTTTTTAAAGCAAGTTTTATTCAGTTTTCATATTTTAACATCTCTTTTTAGTGAACAGCATGATTACAGGTTTCACATACACATACAGATATGACCATAGTTACATATTCAATTTTTGTATTCAATTTCTTAACAATGGTTTTATACATTTTCTATTTTATTATATTATTCCAAATGCTTATCTCATTATTTAATTCACTTTGTTAGCTTCATAATTATTATACTTTAGTACTTTTAACTGTCACATTTGTATATTTCATCTTAAATTCTGATTAAAAACACTCCTTCTATAAATTGGTTTTCCCCCTAAAATATCAGTTTAAGTACACCACCTCTAAGTTACATATTCATTAATTATCTCCCATTTTAAATATCATTAAACGACAAACAAACCACATTTGAGGAGTTAAATTAGCTGTGTTATTGCTGAAGCTTTTATACAGGAATTTTCTCAGATGAACGGTTTGCACCTGGATAAGGCTAGGTAAAGTTCAATGGCATTCAAGGAGAGGTTGGACTTTGCCCACATAGAAATTCTAGACTATCATAAGTCCTGTTTGACTCCTCTCCCTGGTTCAACCAGTCCCTCTCCTAAAACAGGATAGATAGATAGTTTGGAATATGGCCAACTGGAGCCTACCATGGGGAATCCTAAAGAGATGATTAAAGCACTATTTTTTGTGTTATTATTTTACTGTTTTTGTGATTAAAAAATTAAAGTTAAAAATTACACAAAGCTTTAAATTACTTCCAGATATGTTCAAAATATTGAACTGAAACATTTCTGACGATATCCAAAAGATTAGTGTGTAATAGTTAAATGGTAACATTAATTTACATTTTCAAGTTTCATCTGTTTCAGTGAAACTATGAGTGAATGGCACCTTGCTCTAGAACGGGGGTATTAAATTCGCTGCCTGAGGGCCAGATGTGTCACGTGCTGCTCCCGCCCCCGGTTTAGCAAAGAGGAAAAAAGTCCCAGTACGTCACATGATGCCACCATAACAACGCGAGTTTGACACCCCTGCTCTAGAGGATATGTATAAGCAATTTATAACATTTTATCACATTATCACTTGTAAAAATATTCAGACAGTGGAGATACCAAAGAGTGATAGAGCTTTTTTTTATAGATACCATTTGTTTTATAAAAGAAAGGAATGCTCATTTTCCTTTAAACTTGAAGGGATGTTTTACATTTGCTTAGAATATAGTAATGAACAATGCAGTTCTTTTCTGTAAAAACTTTGTTTAAAACAAATATTTACTTTAGCTCTTTAGTGCAATCAAAGCTTTTTCCTACTTCAGAAGATAAAAACCCAGAAGATCCATTATCTGAAGTGAAAGACCCCTTACCTGAAAAGCTTAGAAACTCAGTGGTAAGTTGTAACATAGTTCAAAATACTAATAATTCTGACAAGTTTGCTATTATGAGTACTAAATATTGAGATAAATAGTTGACATATTTCTGGAATATTTAGGAATAATCACTGTCTTAGTCATAATCCAACATATTATTTCCAGTAATATGAACAATCCTAATGTCTGCTATAAATAAGCCAAATCTGTAGTATAAGACTAGTGAAAGATTAATAGGTAGCATGAACAGGGGAAACTTCCAGAACTATTAATACTGATAATTCCTCATCTGGAATTTGTGGGAGCTACAGTCCAAAACATTAGGATGCAGTGGTTCATGTGGTTAGGACACTGGGTTGGAGGTTAGTAACATCTGCATTTGAGACCCTTGTTCTGCTGCATAGTTGGGTGAGCTCCTGTCATTTGCTCCAGCTCTTTGATGAAAGGAGCCCCCCCAGGCATCCCCCAGGCAATGGTGATGTCACCAATTAATCCTTTCAACCCAGAAGTTCTTTAAACTGTGCCTCCGACACAAATGGGATGGGGAGTCCAGAATATTTGGAAAACATCCCAATGTGCATGTTCCATATCTATATTTCTATGAAAAGAGTATTTGATTATTTCAGAATATCTAAAGATTTACATATTTTTGCCACCAAATCAGAATTGGAACTTTTTAGGCTTATGGGTGTTATTATATTTACATTATATTTATTATATTAAACAATATATTCTGCGGTAAAAACTTTGTACCATTAGTCGAGTGTGGAGCTAGTAACGCCATGGCTTAGGGATGCTTTGCTTCCTCAGGACCTGAATGACTTGCCATTCTTGAAGGAAGCATGGATTTTGATCCTGTTAGTGAATTCTACAGGAAAATATGAGAAGATTTGTGACACTC
Source organism: Laticauda colubrina (assembly GCA_015471245.1). Lineage (NCBI taxonomy): Eukaryota > Metazoa > Chordata > Lepidosauria > Squamata > Elapidae > Laticauda > Laticauda colubrina. The sequence goes on along the minus strand of BLBF01000005.1, from coordinate 50,058,384 downwards.
TGTTCTAAGAATTTTCTAAAAAAATTATCTTTGTACAGCTTAAGAAGTCATCTGGTACCTAACCTAAAATTCCACAAATACATCAATAAAAACTGTGGGAGGGGAGTAGGTTTTGAGATTCTGTAAATACTAATTGCAAGACTATATTCTGAAACTTGTGTTCAAAATAACCACGTGCGTATTAAAAATGTGGAAATTTTATAGGCATATAAAATATATACAGGCAGATGGATTGTCTTTTTCTTCTTTCTAGAATGAACGTCTGCAGTCTGATTTTGTTGTTTGTGTAGTCATTGGTGTACTTTATTTTGCAATCCATGTAAGCACAGGATTCACAGTATTGCAGGTAAGATTGATTTCTTCGGTCCACTTAAAAAAATCATGACACACTTTTATTTCATAAATCTTTCTTGGATATTTTTTGTATTGCTTAACCACATAGAAAACATGTTTCTAAGTTCAGTAATATCACATTGATTCCATGTATGTCTCTCTTTTGTTCTTACTTTAAGTTTATTCCAGCTAGTCCCCATTGCTATTTTAAGAATTTTAAATAAGGTAGGAAGGATATGAGGTAGCCTGTGATTAGAAAATTTTCTCATTTCTCCATGTGTTTGCTTGTGCAACATTTTCCAGAACAGGCTGATGTGTCTGGTAATATGAGTAAATATGGAAACTTGGAATGCAAAAAACCATTTGTACTGAAACTGTTGTCTGAACAGTCCGACCAGAATCTCACATTTGTTTGTTTTTGTTTTGTCTGATACACATGCTATAAAATGCAAATACTAAAAGGACTATAGCAAGAAAGTTAGTAAACCTATCAGTGGGTGGTGACTAAATGATATACTTCCAGCAAATTCAGTGGTTACGGAGCTGGAGAAGAATCTAGGTTTTAATCAAAACCTAGGATGAATTTGATTTTAATCAAATTCATCCAGAGAAGCTCATTTTAAAACACCCATATTTTCTTCAAGGGTAAGTGAGAAAATAAAGAGGAAGAAGTGCTCCAACCCTGGACAAAAACCAGAATTTTAATGATAACATGTAGTATAATATTCTGCATTTAAAGTGCAACATTTAAAGGGAAAATGCAGAATTCTATTCCCATTTTCCTTCAGTTGGTATCATATTCCCATAAATTGATATACATCTTAATCAAGGGAAGCAACTAGAATCCAGTAGGGGACTACTTGTGTTTCTGATGTTTCTGATATGCCCTGACATACAATGTTAATTGGTAAAATTAAGCAGAGGAAAAAATATTTTTTAAATCAGAGCTGCAATTTACTATGAAATAAACTAAACAAAGTAACACAATTCTGAAAGGGATGGTTATTGTATTTACCTGATTTTGAAATTTATTTGTTTTTCTTAAAATTTTCCTTTAGCCTGTTTTAAGTTACGTTTTGTATGCATTGGTGGGATTAATAGGATTTATGACCCATTATGTGCTGCCTCAGCTCCGAAAACAGCTCCCATGGCACTGTTTTTCTCATCCATTGCTGAAAACCAAGGAATACTATCAATTTGAAGTCCGCAGTAAGTAGCATAATTTGTAGTAAATATTGGTTGCATTATCACTAAATATATTGAGTTTTTCTAATTAACCTGAAACAATTCTTTCTACGGTTAAATTACATGCTAGATGTAAATTACATGCTAGATGTAAATTACATACATCTACGGTTAAATTACATTACATGTTGTTTTTCTTTTTACCATAGAAACCTTATTCTTCTCTCTATGTATAAAGAAAGACAGTTCAGCTGTCTTAAGGATGTTCTGTTAGAGGTATTAGAGTTGAGTTTGATATTCTATGCTACTCCAGAAATATTTGATTTCAGAATATCCTCTTTGAATTCTTAGATGCTGCACATGTTATGTGGTTTGAAAAAGCTCATATATGGCTTCTTTTTGTGGAGAAGAATATAATTTATCCCTTGGTAGTCCTCAATGAGCTCAGCAGCAGTGCAAAGGCTATTGCTAGTCCAAAGAGATTAGATACAGAGTAAGTAGAAAAAGGCATGCATCTTTATTTTACTTTTGTTTTAATTATGATTAGCATTTTGGAAAAAAGGTGTCTGTTTGGGAGTTTTGTTTCTAGTTTCACTTCCCCATTGTATAACCTTTCATCACTCTCAACAATAGGAAAGCTTTAATGCCTGTCTCATGCAACTGTAGAATAAGAAGGTCTCATTCAAGCCATTGAGTTCAAATTCCTGCTTAATACAGAAATTCAACTTTAAGTTGATGGCAGTAACAATTGCACTTAGATTTATATTCTGCTTCACAGTGCTTTACAGCCCTCTCTTAGCGGTTTACAGCATAGTGCCCCAACAATCTGGGTCCTCATTTTACCCATCTTGGAAGGATGGAAAGCTGAATCAATCTTGAGCCTGGTGAGATTTGAACTGCCAAATTGCAGGCAGCTGGCAATGAGCAGACATAGCCTGCAATACTGCATTCTAACCACTATGGTTCTTCTAGAGAAAAGGCGCCTACAATTTCCCCTGTAATATTTGTCCACTGTGAAAGTTCTTTTATTGTGAAGAAGGAAAGTTTGAATCTCTCATTAACTTTTTTTTACCTAAATCTCTACAAACTTCCACACAAACTCTCCACCTGTCCCTTCTCAAGTTTAAATTATTTGATACATGAAGTCATCCTTTTCAACACCCTGTGTTGGAGATTCCAAACCTTTAGTTTCTCTGGTTTCTGAAAATTACCATATTATTGGGACATATTAGATATTAATATTTGCATAAATGAATGCTACCTTTTATTTTGTCCAAGACAATGGAATGTCATAAAAAATAATATAAAAAGACTCAGAGCCCTATCCATTTGACTGTCCACCTGTCATCAAGATGACGCTCCAAATCCAATAAGAGAATGGGGCCAAATGTGGTATGAAAGGGAAACTTTCAGCCTGGAGCTGCCTCCATAAATAATCCTTTGGTCTAATTCAGCAGAGCTTTTCATATGATGACAGGATCTTGAAGACTGTACTACCTTTTAACCTAATTTACCTTATTAACTGAATATTAATATATAATGGGGAAAAGGGAGGGTCCTATATATCATTTTAAGAAAGGAGAAACTTCAAGAAGTAGGTGGAAGTAAAGTTTATGAGTCCAATTGGATGAGTTGGTATGAAAGCATAGGCTGAATGAACATTACACTTGTCCAAGAAATAATGTGATCCATTCACTGCAGTATCTTTTATCTGTATTTATTAATTTAGTCTGTTTGTTTATTTATTTATTGTTTCTACTTTTAAAAACTCATGCAGTTTAGCTATTTCTTTAGGTAAGGTTGAGACTTTATATAACCCTAGATCCATGGTGGCAAATCCATGGCACGTGTGCTGGAAGTGGCACACAGAACCATTACTCCCGGCACGTGAACCCTCACTCAGAAAAGGTCTACTGCGCATACGTGCACACCGCTCGCCATGGGGAGATGCGCACATTGCCTTCTGGGTGATGGCATGCGAGCACGAGCAGACAAATGTGCATGCAATTATCGGCACGAGAACCCAAAAAGGTTAGCCACCACTGCCCTAGATACATGGGTATCCACTGATGGACAAGTGACAAAATTGAAATTGCAGTGCAAATTGTGCCTGTTAACAGATTTGCCCATATTGTTGCAAGGGAAATAGAAAAGGATGGAGCTGGCATTCTTCTGTTGGTTGCACATTTTGTTACCTTAGCGTCATCACAACCAGTTAGAAATCTGTAATATGCTGAGAACCCAAACAAGATCCTGTGAGTTAGGAAACCTAATAAACAGTAATTTTAGAAAATAAGTTTACTGGGAATAATCAAGTAGAGGGGAGTGAGGCAAGAAGAAACTAATGGGAATTTCTAAAGGGAAAACTAAGGGAATTCTTTGGCTTCAGGTTTCATCTGAAATTGTATTTTTCTCATTGCAGACTTGGTGCTTTAATGATTACTATAGCTGGTATGAAGTTGCTGCGCTCATCTTTTAGCAATCCAACCTACCAGTATGTCACTATCATTTTTACAGTACTTTTCTTTACGTTTGATTACAATCGATTCTCTGAAACCATGCTGCTAGACTTGTTCTTCATGTCCATACTCTTCAGCAAGGTAAAGTTAAATATAGCATCGGCAGTCTATTCCATATTATTACAAGCAAACGGCAAAACCTGGCTTAGTCTGAACATCTCAACATCTGCCAGAGCAAAGGGGGAAAAGGATTTTTGTGTAGCAGAACTGTCTTTTTGTTCATGTACCATTATAAAATTCAAGCAGATCTTTTTAACACAGATTTATTTCATATATATTAAACTTTTATTTATTTAGCCACGGTTCACTGAATAAACTACCGATGGCTGGTTTTGAGCAATGTACGAAGCCATAAATTATTATTTATAAAGTATAATGGCTGGCTTCACACAAACTACTAAGCTGAAACCAGTGTTAATAGATGAACATGTCATGTGAGCACAACCTGTATTCTCCTTCAAATATTATTTTATTGTTTCCTGTGGGTGGTTTAGTGTGATGTGTGCCTTGTTACTAATTGAAAGACCATATAGGTTTCTGTACATGAATTAATAAGCAAACAGATAAACAGGAATTGTTATGGTACCAAGTATAAAGGTAGGCTATCCCATGTGCATTTTGATCAGTGTTAGCTAATCTCAGAAAACAAAATAAAATTGTACATATTAGACACATAAAGTAAAATTGGGTAATTGGACAAATTTGCATTGGAGATTTAACAGGATATCTGGTAGACAAAAAACTGAATCTGAGAAAAAATATCCCAGAGTAAACCAACATAAACTACTGAGAAAATGGTTTGTTGCCAAGAAAAATATATGGGCAAAAATACATGAAGTCATCAGAAGTGACGATCCCACTCTACTTTTAAATTTTTTCTAGTCTTACAATGTAAAATAAATGGCAATGTCATGGTATTCCCCCCCCCTCCCCGTTTTAAAAGGGAACCCACAAAAATTCCACTTCATTTCTGCTGTTGACAGTGTCTTTAATCAGTTTAACAGGGAATGCTTACCACACAAAAATGTGACAACTGGGATGCGGTGGGTAGGTATCTGTGGCTCCCTCACATTGAGTTCCCTTAAGCCTTAATGAAAAAGTTATTCTGCACATGTTTCAAGAGGATAAAATCCATGCATGATTATGCTTCTGTATTGCTACTCCTGCTGGGGCTTATATTTCTAAATATTTTATTCTGATTTCTTTTGTAGCTTTGGGAACTGTTTTACAAACTGAGGTTTGTGTACACTTACATTGCTCCTTGGCAAATCACATGGGGATCTGCTTTCCATGCTTTCGCCCAACCATTTGCTGTGCCCCGTATCCTTTTGAAATTAAAACTTATTTTAATTTGATCTCCTGAAATCTAAATCTCGTAGAGAAAATATATGTCAAGTGATTACAAAAAGCAAAGATGAATTCACGTGCTCAATGTTGTAAGAAAAAGTAATAGGGGACAAATATCCAGCTTCATTCTATCCTGCTAATAAGAGATCTGAGTAACAATTATGGCATCCTTAATTTTATTGTCTGGTAGATTCTGCAATGCTGTTTGTCCAGGCAATCGTGTCTGCCTTTTTCTCTACCCCACTGAACCCTTTTTTGGGAAGTGCAATATTTATCACCTCTTATGTCAGGCCTGTCAAGTTCTGGGAGAGAGATTACAAGTAAGTGTTACTGAAATCATACAAGACTTTCATGTATAGTATATTTGTAATGCATTGAAAAATAAAATATTTCTTCATTAAATTGTTGGATTGGTACACTTTAGAATTTAAAATAAATGTTTTAATCTCAAAGGCACAAATAATGTTTCTTTTCTTGATACTGACTATTCTGAATATATAACTTAAATTTAAGAGAAAAAAAACTACACAGTTTCAAATATTTCCATTTATCAAATATTTTTTAAAAACAGTGGAAATGATTTGAGTTTCTCAGTGCAGAAGAATCTGCTTTTTTCTGGCCAGACATTCTCATTTTGATATGTTTTTCTAGCAAGTCTTGCCATAATTTAAAGAACTATTATTCAATTTGTTTCTCCTGCTTTTAGTAATGTTTTGATATATTTATTGTTATGGCCTCCTAAAATGGATTTTTATGGCAGCTGTAAACTTTAGCTTTCTGGTTACCACAACATTCATGAAAGTATCATTCAGAACTTTGAAAAACAGACAGGATCTGTTTTCACACCCAGAAAACATATCTGGCTCAGCCCCTCTTATCAGAAAACAAGAAGAAAACAAATGACTGGAACTAGCACTGTTCATCGCCCTGTTGTCAGTTCTGTAAGAGGAATAGTGTAGCAGGGAGTCAAATATTTTGAAGAGCATCAATTGGGGAAAACTCTTATTGTATATTAATTTCTACATATGTTTCTCCCTTACTTATTTTAAGATAAGGCATGTAAAAATGTCTGGAAGGTAGAATGGTAGGAAAAGAGATAGAATAAGTACCCTGTGGGGCTTCATTTCAAGGCATTTCAGGAGTACAAGTAACTCTACTTTTTTGTCTTTATTTCAGCACAAAACGAGTGGACCACTCAAACACAAGACTGGCTTCTCAGCTTGACAGAAACCCAGGTAATATTGATGAAAGTAGGCGGGTGAGCTGTTGAGTGGATTGCGCAATGGCTCAATTCAGTCCATACCTTTTTTTGATGCAAATCAAAATTAACCTGAAAATCTGTAGAGATTCTCAGTCCTCCAGGTCATGGTCATCCCAAAGGTCCTTTTTTTTCAGGAGGCAAGTGGACTTCTTATTTTTTTTCTTTTGAAAATGTTTTACTTCTCATCCAAGAAGCTTCTTCAGCTCTGACAGGATAGTGGGAAATGAAAGGATTTAAATTTAAAGAAAAAACAAGAAAGTCCAGTTGCCTCCTGAAAAAAGTATCTTTGGGACACATTTAACCTGATGAAAGGTGATATTTTGCCTGCTTTTTATAACATACATACAGCAGTTATACACCTGCTTTTATAACATACATTAGGATTCTGTCTTTGAGAAGTGTATTATGGAGGATAAATCTTAATAAGAAATTTGTTTTGTTTTGTAGATATTGTTAGTAATTTACTTGAAATTTATTTGCAGCAAATACAGTTCATCCTTAGATACTACATTCCTTAATCATTCAAATCTTGCTTGTTTTATTGATTTTATCTATATTCTTTATCAGTTGTCTTCTTAGATGATGTGATACATATTACAGGTAGTTCTCGACTTATAACAGTTCATTTAGTGATCTTTCAAAGTTACAATCACACTTAAAAAGATGATATGACCGTTTCTCATACTTATGATGATTGCAGAATCCCCATGGTCATTTGAACAAAATTCAGATGCTTGACAACTGACTCATATTTATGATGATTGTAGTGTTCCAGGGTCATGTTGATCTCCTTTTGCGACCTTCTGACAAGCAAAATCAATGGGAAAGACAGATTCACTTTACAATTGTTTACTTATATAACAACTGCAATGGTTCACTTATCAACTGGCAAGAGAAGTCATAAAAAGGTGCAAAATTCACTGAACAAATTTCTCACAACAACAGAAATTTGGGGCTCAGTTGTAGTTATAAATCAAGGATTACCTGTATTCATCTAGTAGATGAATTCAACTAATAGATAAAATCTTTTTCTCCAATTAAAGAACCATATTTTTTGAAACTTCAAAGTTATTACTAGTATTTCCTGTTTCTATCATCTGAATAATTCTAGAGTCTTTTATGTTTTTTCCCTGTTTTTTCTGGGGAAAAAAACACAAAATTCTGCTGCTGTCCTTGTAAATACTCCTCTTTGCACAATCCCTATTTAAACTATCAGATATATTCTAGCAACTTGTCCTCTTATCTGGATTCCCCTTTTCAAAAAGAGTGTATCTGAAGATGAGGGAACTATCTGTAAAACAGTAACTAATTAACCTTAACCAGGGACAAACATTGATCCTATAGGCTAGGCACTAAAGAGTGCAAATCTTTTATTTCTACTTTGGCTATCTCTGTATAGTACTGTTGTAGAAAAAATGGAGAAGAAAGTGTTGTGGCTACTATCTTGAGTTCCTGGAATGGTTCAATTCCTGATCTCTCATTTTTGGGGTACCCTACCTAAGAAATTTATCTTGATACCAAGAGAGCCACCTATGTTAATGTTTCTACAGTGGAAATAATATGGCTAAAAGGCAGATGTTGAGTTAGTAAAAGCTCTTAAAGTGATCATCTATCTATCCCCATCTGTTGTAATATCTTGGAGTGATTTTTCAATAGAATTGTAAAAATAAATACATAAATTTATGTTTTTAGTATATTATATTATTTTTCTCCTCCATGTAGGTTCTGATGATAACAACTTGAATTCAATCTTTTATGAACATTTAACTCGCTCCCTTCAGCACAGCCTGTGTGGAGATTTACTCTTGGGGCGATGGGGAAACTACAGTACTGGAGATTGCTTTATTCTTGCTTCTGACTACCTCAATGCACTTGTACACCTTATAGAGATTGGCAATGGCTTAGTCACCTTCCAACTGAGAGGGCTTGAATTCAGAGGTAAAATCTATGTGAATGCACTTTTAATTAAGCTTCCTGTACTACTTTCTGCTTCAGGCATTGTAACATGCATTGGGTTAATAAATATTTTAGATTGAGATGCTGTGAGTCTGGGTAAAATTGATAGAGCTGAACAAAATTCATTTTATAACCTCAGATGAATTAATCTTTTCTTTCTTCAAACACTTCAACAAATATTGTGTTGCTTTTTCTTTCATTGGTGAATTTTCTTTTAGTAATTTCTGACATCTTTCCAATGGTATATGCACTGTAGTTAAAGAAAATCTATGATACAGACATCATGATCAAATGATCATGAACACATGAAGGTCCTTAATTATTTATCCCAATGCTAGTCATCCCATTTTCTATCAGATAGCAAGTGCAAATCATTATTTTTAAATTATCAGAACTGATATTGTTAATGCTCCTATTTTTAAGAATTACTTTTTTCATTTCAGGAACTTATTGCCAGCAACGAGAAGTAGAAGCCATCACTGAAGGGGTTGAAGAAGATGAAGGGTTTTGTTGCTGTGAACCTGGTCATATCCCTCATGTGTTGTCTTTTAATGCTGCCTTCGGCCAGCGTTGGCTCGCTTGGGAAGTTCTTGTCACAAAGTATGTCTTGGAGGGTTACAGCATCACTGACAACAGTGCTGCTTCCATGCTTCAGGTCTTTGATCTGAGAAAAATACTCACCACATACTATGTCAAGGTACAAATCTTAACATCTCTAATGTAGAATCACCTTCCTCTTTACAAATGAGTACTAAGCTGTTTCAGCCATTCTGTTAATATATGTGCGATATACAGGTCATCCTAACTTACAACAGTTCATTTAGTGAATATTCACTTTTACAATGGCACTGAAAAAAATGACTTATGACCTTTTGCTACACTTGTACCATTACAATATCCCCATGGTCACATGATTAGAATTCAGATGTTTGGAAACTGAGTCACATTTATAACAGTTGCAGTGTCCTGGGGTTATGTGATCACCTTTTGTGACCTTCTGACAAGCAAAGCCAATGGGGAAGCCAGATTCACCTAATCACTGTGTTTCTAGCTTAACAACTTCAGTGATTCACTTAACTCTGGTAAAGAAGGTAAACAAATAGGGCAAAATTCACTTAACTATCTCGCTTAACAACATCAATTTTAGACTCAATTGTCGTAGTAAGTCAGGGACTACCTCTATACCAATATTTTAATTATTTTCAAAAGAATGGGTGGTAATGTGTCTATAGAAAAAATTACATTGGCTAGAAATGCACTGGTGAGCAAAGTTGCTTTGGGGTTGAATGTGTAAGTAGTCTGAACTTCAAATGTAAATCCTCCCACCCAGAGAAATTAAAAATAATAAATACCGTACAAACTATTCTTCTAAATGGTTTCACACTTGTTTCTGTAAACCAACAGGAAAAACAATAAATCTGGGTATTTTCCTTTCTTCCATTTCTTTACTTTTCCTTTCCGTACGATGGTTTGGGTCTGATAAACAAACCTTCAGGATTCAACATCGATCAAGGATGTGTTTAATCCTTCTTTCTATGTTTGTTAAATACTTAAAAGTTACAATTATGTGTATATATTTGTTTTTATTGTTTTTTATTTTTTATTTTTTAAATAAATTTTTATTACATTTTCACAAATATAAATCTCAATCATGTTTGTAACAACATTTTGGCATCAACAAATATGTATATCTTATAAATCTTATTATATACATCATTGTTATATACATCAACAAGTATCGTGTGTGGTTTATTATAGGTATCTATAATTACTTCTAATATACCTTATTGTCTATATGTCTAGAATAATATAAGATCTCTTATTTTAATTACATTAATCCATTTTCCTACTTTTTATATCTATTCTCTTTTTATAAGTATTCTTTATTATTTTTTATTTTAAATATGGTTTTACATTCTGTAAGCCGCTTTGCGTTGCCATGGGCAAATAGGTGGCAATATAAATTCAATAAAGAAATAAATATATTGTAATAACTTTATTTTTTTTATCTTGTAGGGTATCATCTATTATGTAATATCCTCTCCCAAGCTAGAGGAATGGTTATCAAATGAAACAATGCAGGAAGGACTGCAGCAATGTGCAGACCAAAATTACGTAGATGTAGACCCTACATTTAATCCTAACATTGATGAGGATTATGATCATCGGTTAGCAGGGATTTCAAGAGAAAGTTTTTGTATAATTTATCTCAACTGGGTAGAATATTGCTGCTCTCAGAGAGAAAAAGTAAGTACTTTGGAATGATTAAGAAACCAGATGAAGATATGCTATTTTATCTCTTAGAGCATCTAAATCCTGAAAATGTAGAAGAATTGGCAGTTGAACTTCTTAGCTGAGTCCTGTATATATATTTGTTTAAAGTATTTGTATTTGCTCTGAAGAGAATTGACTGCTACCAAGAACCTGCTCAGTAAGACAATATCCCATTTGCTTATGATGGAACATAAAAGCTTGCAGCAACTTTTATCAAAGTGAAAGTATATGTTCCATTTTGGATATTATTCTTCACTTTTTTTTCTTAAGAAAGTAGAAAACAATGATAAAAATTACAGTTTGAATTATATGATGGAACATAATGGATATATTATGCACGCACAAACATCTTACATGCTTTACCTAATGTTTTCACTTTTTTGTTGTTTTTGTTTTTACTTAAAGCCACTCAATGCAGTTAAAGATTCTTCTCTGGTTACCCTTTGCTACGGGCTGTCTGTTCTTGGTCGAAGAGCTCTAGGAACTGCTTCACATCATATGGCTAGGTACTCTTATTTATTATTCCAGAATAAGTCCCCTAGAACAGGGCTCTCCAACCTTGGCAACTTTAAGACTTGTGGACTTCAACTCTGAATTGAAGTCCATAAGTCTTAAAGTTGCCAAGGTTGGAGACCCCTGCCGTAGAATACAGCTTTACCCTTTTCCATTCCCACTCTTAATTTGACTTACCAGATTTGAGTAGCTGATTTCAGTCTCTGTTCTGACAGGATAATTAACAGGAGAGAGGAAGCTTATCCTGCTGCACTTTTCCTCCATAAACATTTAGTATTTAGGTTTTTTTGGCCTTTATGTCCCTCATCTAAATGATCATAAGAAAATGCTTTCAATTATAAAGTTGCAACTCCTTTATGTAGGATAACTTTGTTAGGCTCTTGGCATTCCCTGAGCTTGCTTTTCTCCCTCCGAATATTTCATGGCCAGCCTAGCTAACCTCATCAGTACATAGTGGAGTAAAGTTTACTGCCTGCTTTGATTAGTGTATTTGTTTCTTCTTTGGTTGTTAATTTACTGCTGGTTCCTGTTCTGGCAGAGGTTAATAAGTGCCTGATGACGAAGAATGTACTTAGATCTGTTGGCCCCTTTCTTTGATTTTGGTTGCTTCTGTTTTGGAATGTCTCATAACCAGATTTTATTTCAGTATGTCTGTTAATGGCTGATTTCTCAGAGTGACAAACTTTTAAAGTAGTGTTTATCAATCTTGGCAGCTTGAAAATATGTGGACTTCAAGTAACATAATTCTGGAAGCTGAAGTCCACATATCTTCAAGCTGCGAAAGTTGAGAAACTGCTGTAAAGAATATGCTTGCATTTTTGGATCTTTTGATTTTAATACAGTCATTGATCAGCATTGAATTCATATTTGATCAATCTATAAACATTGAAAAGAAGAAAAGAGAACTTGAAGAATGTCAAGAACCTAATAGTTCAGCTATGGGCTACATATATTCTCCACTAGGATTGTCAGTCTCTTGTAAAATGAATAAAGAAATTTAACACATATAGTGAATGAATGATAAGGAACATCAGAAATCTTTTCCCGAACTTCAAGAATAGAATAAGTATAAAATTGATTCTGAGTGAAATAAAAGACTCTGAGAGATAGAAATAATTTGTCAGTGAATAAATAGGCCAGGTGCTTGTTCAGTAAATAACTTCAGAGTACAAGGTAGTGGAAGTTTCCAGATAGAACTACTATTGTTCTCATTAACCCGAATAATTTATGCCACTTTTCTGCCAATTTGAGGATTATTAGTTTTCTTTAATGTTTCAGACATTGCTTGAATACATAGTCAGGACAGATGTGGAACTGAAGAATGATTGTCAGGATTTTTTTTAAACTCTCCTGATTTATATTTGTTTATGATGGCAATTTAAATTTGCTTTGGCAGTCCATAATGTTTATATAGAAATGAAAGTCTTACTTTCTTCAACTAATTTTAGAATGCTGAATGCTTGCTTTAATGTTTGGGGTTTCTCTCTCAAACCAAACAGTAATCTGGAATCTTTCCTGTATGGGCTCCATGCCTTGTTTAAAGGGGACTTTCGTATATCATCAGTTCGAGATGAATGGATTTTTGCAGACATGGAATTACTTAGAAAAGTGGTGGTTCCTGGAATACGCATGTCACTAAAACTGCATCAGGTATAAAGAATGCTTGCATACACAACCGAAAGTTACATAGATTGTTATAACTCAAACTCCGTGGGTAAGGGATTCAAGAGCAAATGGAGCTCATGAAAAAGGAGTCATTTTTAGTAATGTATGAGGAAAAGGTTTAATTGGGAAATGAATGCCAATAAACACAATAAAAATCAATTCAGTGTTAGTTTTATTCATTCATTCAATTTCTGTTTTGACTCATCTCAGGCAAGTAACTGGTTATATATCATCTGGAAATTTGATAAATTTATCAGAATGACTCACTGAGATGGTTGGCTATAGAAATTGAATAAAATAAAATAAATGCATTTTTTTCACATATGTGTTTATATGCATAATTGAAATGTATTAAAATAAAGTTGTTCCAGTTGATTAAAAAATACATGGATAACGACTGGTGATACCATTCTTTATCAGTTTATTTAGGATAATTTATCAGGAAAGGTTAATTTAACTTCCAAGAAATAAATTGGCTTTGAAATTTTTTCAGTCACCTGTTTGAAAAGGATTTATTTTCACAACTAGCTTCATAATTAAAGATATGTATGTACCTTATGAAATTATGTGAATTTGCTTTACTGTCCATATTAGCAGGATCAGCAGTTCAGTCTAGAGTGATTAGATATTTTGAATAGATATTTCAACAGATCTGTTTATGACCACTGCTTACACTATAGTAATTTTGTTAATCTTTAGGAAAACAGAGCATTCTTCATTGTTTAATGTTTTTCTTAAGCTGATAATGATGCAATTTTTGATAATTGAATTTGGATGAATATAAACTTTGACAATATAATTTTAGTATAGACTAAAACAATGTTCCTCAACCATGGCAGCTTGAAGATGTGTGAAGTTCAACTCCCAGAATTCTCCAGCCAAACTTGCTATTCTAGGAGTTGAAGTCCACACATGCTCAAGTTGCCAAGACTAAGTAACACTGGACTAGAATATAATATTTTCACAATTATGACTCATATTGAACAGTGCTTTTACTCTTTGGTTTAGGATCATTTCACCTCTCCTGATGAATATGATGATCCCGCTGTTCTCTATGAAGCTATCACAACGCATGAACAAAACCTGGTTATAGCTCATGAGGGGGACCCAGCTTGGCGAAGTGCTGTACTTTCCAATTCTCCCTCCCTACTTGCCCTTCGCCACGTGATGGATGATGGCACCAACGAATACAAGATCATCATGCTGAACAAGCGCTATCTAATCTTCAGAGTCATTAAAGTAAGATAATATTAATGGGGTGTATGAGACCACCTGTTATAGGAAGAGATGTAATAAGTGGGGAGAATAGGCAATTATTACTTTCTAGTATGAAATTTGTGTTTTGATTTTTTTATATTTCTTTTTAAATGCTGTGGTTGTGTTAAGCAATTCTCTGATGTTAAATTATTTTAGGTTTTTTAATATTTTGATTAAGGAAATCTGCAGGACTTGCAGACTAGGGAAGAAATTTAAAAAAACAATTATATTTTATGTTTTATTCATAATTGTGAGAAGTGTATCACTCGCTACCTTGTTACATCTCACTTCCTACAGCATACTAATAACAGTTTTTATCTATTTCTTGTGTATAAGCAATTTTTTAATTTGTTTATGCCAACACTTAGAAGTAGAATAAATAATGATATAATATATGCATGAATGTATTTAATAAAGTTAAATACAAAGGTCGCATGTTTCTGAAGTAATTAAATGAATTTTAGTAATTTTTCTAAAAGGGAAAACTTTAATGTATAATTTTAAAATTGTCTAAATCTTGAGGGCATTTGATTAGGATAGAAGTGTGTGCGCGCGCATGTGTCTATATCCTGTTTTCAGTATGCATTTAAAAAGAGTCTGTGGAGAGTCTCAATCATCCAGGTCCTGGTTGTCTCAAGGATGCTTTTTTTCAAAAGGTAATTGGACTTCCTTGGTTTTTTTTTTCTTTTGAAAATGTTTCCCTTTGCATCCAAGAATCTTCAATTCCTCACCAGTTAGTTAGAACCAAAGAAGCTTCTTGGATGAGAAATGAAATGTGTTCAAAGGAAAAAAAAAAACCAAGAAAGTTCAGTTGGCTTTTTTAAAAAAGCACTTTTGGGACGTTTAAAAAATGGTTGTAATCTTTTGTGCAAGTAGATTTATTTGATAAAATCAGTGAATATTTGATGTCATAAGATTCATGTTGTTATAGCTGTCTGATTTGCATTTTTCCTCACTATTTTCCTAAATATCTTCCTGATTTCTGTATTTTTGCAGGTAAATAAGGAATGTGTCCGTGGCCTTTGGGCTGGGCAGCAGCAGGAATTGGTCTTCTTACGCAATCGAAACCCAGAAAGAGGGAGCATCCAAAATGCAAAACAAGCATTGAGGAACATGATTAATTCATCTTGTGATCAGCCTATTGGATACCCAATTTATGTCTCACCTCTGACAACTTCATATTCTGATAGTCATGAACAGCTAAGAGAGATTCTTGGTGGTGCCATCAGTCTGGGAAACATCAAGAACTTCATAGTGTCTACGTGGCACAGGTGAGTAAAAGTAGTATCCAGAGTACAGTTTCTCATTTTAGTATATTTAATTAGAATGATACAGTATAATTTTTTTTTATTTTAACACTTTTCTTTTTGTGATGCAAACTCAGAGTAAGATTCCTGTCAAAAGAAGAATATTGCTTTTATTAGAAATGTAGAAATTCTATTTCAGTATTTTGTCAATGGTCAGTTTAATCTCAGTCAATTTAACAGTCAGTTGAACCTCCTGCAAACATTAACAATGGATAAAGTTTGCTCTTTGTGAAACTCTGTTTCAGGTACAGAATGCTCCCTTAATATATCCTATTTTTCTCTGGAGTTCCAGAGATGTAAGTTTCTGAAGGTAAATTAGACAATGTAATCTTAATCTGTTTTGTTTCTCCCCTCCCTACAACAGCTGAGAAAATGTGTGTTGTGTTGTGTTGTGTTGTGTTGAATAACTTTTGGACCAGGCTCATCTTATACCTATCTCAAGAAAGTGTTATAAGATTGATGCAAGGATAGAGAACTGTAAATGACATCTTGAATTTCTGGAAGAAAAGTAGAACATAGGAGAAATAACCATGAAAGAAATAGGTCAAGATAAGACTATAAGATTTTGGAAGAATCTGATAACTACTTTCGTAGTCTGCTTGCTGTTGTTTTGTATTTATTATCATTGTTATATTCAGGTTAAGAAAAGGCTGTGGTGCTGGTTGCAACAGTGGAGGAAACATTGAAGATTCGGATGCTGGAGGTGGTACTTCCTGCACAAGTAATAGTGCAACTGTGAATGATTCTCAGAGCAGCGTATCTCAAGGAGGTGGGAATGCAACTATTGGACAGGGATCTGGAGTAGGATTGCAACCCCCTGTCACCTCTCATCCAGTCACTCTAGGTAAAACTGAACTAGTGTCTGAGAGTATATGCATTCAAATACCTCACTGCCAGATTGGGATAATTAATCTTTGAAATGTTGTTTTAACTTCTGTCTTCCCATCAACAGATTTTCCTCCTTTCTTCAGGGCCAGTTCTGGTTAGTATTGATGACGGGGAGGGAAGAGAGAGATCTAGCTCATGAGTCCTTCCCTCAAGGTTAATTGATCTTCCCATTCCTATTTCTCATCTATATGAAGCAGCTTGGCAAACTCATCCAATAATAGGGGTGATATTCAGCTTCTCAGAGTTGCTTCAATCCTGCTTATTCCAGGTCTTTGGGAAGGAATGCCAAATCCATGCCAAATATTTGGCTGACTGTCCCAAAGATACTTTTTTCAGAAAGCAACTGGACTTTCTTGTTTTTTCTTTGAAGATATTTCACTTCTCATCCAAGAAGCTTTTTTAGCTCTGATTGGATGGTGGAGAATAGAAGGATTTATACTCCTTTTGCAGACAACTTTTAGAGCACGAGTGTCAAACTTGCTGTGTCACGTTGTCATCATGTGACGTATGGTCCTTCATGGAGCTGGGGTGGGCATGACCTGCTCCTGATGCATCCAACATGTGGGCCACCAGTGACAGTTTGACACCCCTGTTTTAAGGATTGTTGAGGCACTTGGAGGTTTGTCTGGTTTTCAAAGAAAAAAAGTCAGTTAAATCCTGAAAAAGCACCATTGGACAACCATGATTGAGAATCTCCACAGACTATCTGGCTGACTGTGTGATAAACCAATAATAATAATAATGATAATATAAATAGCATGCTGATGATGCACAGATTTGTATCTGCAGATACAAATCTGGGCATCATCAGCATGCTATTTGCTATACAGAGCTATAAGTGCTATAGTGGTCTGAATGGGGAGAACAGGCTTCAGCTCAACCCTGGCAAGACTGAGGGACCATGGTTTTAAGGTCTTCCAGATCCAGGGTTTTTCCATCTTTGGTTATGGTTTCACTGCCCCAAACAGATCTTCTGTAAAATTTGAGAGGTTCTTCTTGACTCCCAAAAGCAAGTCATAGCTATATCTAGGAGACGTTTTTGTTTTGTAAAGCAGTTGTGCATTTTCCTGCATCAGGAGACAATGCTCATGGTCATTCCTACTTTGGTCATATAATGAGTAGATTACTTCTATGCATAGTCATGGCTGTGTACTCTATCACTATCCAGAAGCTGCAGCTGGTCTAGAATGCAGTGCTGCTGGCAGAAATGGGAGCACCTTAATATGCCCGTATTATACCTCAGTTCCATAAGCTCCACTCTTTTCCAATGTCCATCCAGATGGAATTCAAAGTGTTGGCTCTCTTCAATAAAAACCTACAATTGAAGGTAGCCAGATTATTTGTCAGAATATATTTCACCAGTTGTTTCTACCTGTCCTACTAGGTGTGACAGGAGAGGCATGCTCCTATGCTTTCAGTTAAAGAAAATGATACAGGACTTCGGAAGCATGTCTTTTCTGGAATGGAATGGAATGGAATGGAATGGAATGGAATGGAATAGAATAGAATTCTTTATTGGCCAAGTGTGATTGGACACACAAGGAATTTGCCTTGGTGTAAATACTCTCAGTGTACATAAAAAAAAAGATACATTCGACAAGAGTCGAGAATCATAAGGTACGACACTTAATGATAGTCATAGGGTACAATAAGCAATCAAATCATACTAGGAAACAGTCAAGTTACAGTCCTACAATCACAAGTGGGAGGGGATGGGTGATAAGGAATGGTGAGAAGATTAACAGTAATAGTAGTGTACACTTTGTAAATAGTTGAACAATGTTGACGGAATTATTTGTTTAGCAGAGTGATGGCATTTGGGAAAAAACTGTCCTTGTGCCTAGTTGTTCTGGTGTGCAGTGCTCTATAGTATCGAGGGAAGGAGTTGAAACAGTTTATGTCCAGGATGTGAGGGGTCTGTAAATATTTTCACAGCCCTCTTTTTGACTTTTTGACTTGTGAGTTTACAGGTCCTCAATTGAAGGCAGGTGGGTAGTAATTGCTTTTTCTGCAGTCCTAATTATCCTCTGAAGTCTGTGTCTGTCCTGTTAGGTTGCAGAAACCAGGCAGTTATAGAGGTGCAGATGACAGACTCAATAATTCCTCTGTAAAACTGTATCAGCAGCTCCTTGGGCAGTTTGAGCTTTCTGAGTTGGTGCTGAAAGAACATTCTTTGTTGTGCTTTTTTGATGACCTTTTTGATGTTAGGTGTCCATTTTAGGTCATGTGATATAGTAGAACCTAGAAATTTGAAGGTCTCTGCTGTTGATACTGTGTTGTCTAGTATTGTAAGATGTGGTAGTATGGGAGGGTTTCTTCTAAAGTCTACCACCATTTCTATGGTTTTGAGTATGTTCAGTTCCAGATTGTCCCGGTTACACCATGAGGCAAGTTGTATCACCGCCTATCTGTATGCAGATTCGTCGTTGTCTCAAATGAGACCAATCACTGTTGTGTCATCAGCACCTACTCTATGGAAAGCCATATTCCCCAAGACCAGATTGGCTCCAACTTTCCAAAAGGCCAGCACTAAAAAGTGCTAAAACTAGAATGTACTTCAGGTTTTGGGGGTTGAGAGGTTAGATGGCCTTTTGAGTAGTTTCTGTTTTTATTGGGTCCATTCTTGGTAGTCCTTGTTTGTTTTTCATTTCCCTTATGCTGTTTTTATTGTTTGAACCCAACAACTCATCATATTTTTCATATGTAAATCAATTTAATGATTAATTAATTAATTACATTATATGACATTTGCATTTCATTAACCAGTGAAAGGTCTGAATTTATTCTGCACATTATGTCAAGACTATCTTAAATAGTTTATTAGGGTTATTTTTCACTATGTGGGAAGTTTTTTGTAGAAACCAACTACACAAATTAAACAGATTTATTTATGCCTTATTGCTCCTCATATGATAATATCCAAAACTAAAATGTCCGGAACAAAAAAAATTCTGATGATGACATTTTGACAACTATCTTACAGAGCAAGAGTCAATCAATCAGAATAGAGCTGGAAGTGACCTTAGAGGTCTTTTAGTCTAACCCTCTGCTCAAACAGGAAACCCTATACTATTTCAGACAAGTGACTGTCAGTCTCTTCTTAAAATACTCCAGTGATGAAACAGCCTGACTTCCAGTGATTAAGAGCATCAGACTTAAAAGACCTGGAAAGGGGGGGGGGGTAGTTAGATTAATTGTTAAAGAAAGTTGAAGGGACTTCTATTTAGTTATCAAACACATTTTCTCCAGTGTATATGAAATCAGTTAATAGGCATTGCTGCTTTTAAAAGGAATTGATCCAGAATCTAATTTGAATTTTAAACAACATCCAAGCCAATAGTTTTTCCAATTTTCCATTCAAATTTACATCCTTGGAATAAACAAGCTATAGCCTATAATAAATATACATACATACACACATACATGCATGCATGCATACATACATACATACATACATACATCATTATACAGCATATAATAACTTCATTTATTCTTGCTCATATATTTTATTTTTAGGCACCAGCCAGAGTGCTCATTCTGTTCAGTCAAGCCTTATCAGACATTCTCCTGCTCGTGCTTCTGTTGCCAGCCAGTCAACTTACTGCTACAGCAGTCGTCACTCATCCCTCCGGACATCCACCACAGGCTTTGTGCCTTGCCGACGGTCTTCCACCAGCCAGCTTTCCCTTCGCAATCTTCCATCATCCATACAGTCCCGTCTGTCCATGGTGAACCAGATGGAACCCGCTAACCAGACTGGTGTTGCCAATATGCAGCATGGTCTCCCTTCTTCAAGCAGTTCCAGTCAGAGCATCCCAGCCAGCAAGCAGCATGCCCTTGTTGGCTTTTTAGGGACCGAAGGAATGACAAATGTCACTGATTCACAGGCAGGCACAAATGTGAGCCCTGTGAACCAGACACAAACCAAAAGGGATGATGTTGTTTACAGAATTCAGGTACATGAAATGTAGGAATTGATCTGGTTTATATTTCCCTTTATTATCTAATGACTGTTTTTATGCCTGGACAGTTAAGTATTTAATTTTTTAATCTTCCCTACACTTCTGGAATGCAACCTAATGAAATGTGGAATGAAAAACTAATTCTAATTTCAGCGTTTTTACATTAAATAGTTTAATGTTTGTTTGTCTAGTGTTGGTTTGAGGTCCAAGCTTGATGACCCAAGTCTGGAAGCTAAGAAAAGCATTAATGGGAAACATTGAATTATATCACATTTCCTCTGTGTTCTGCTCAAACTAGGTGTAGGAGTATGAAACCTGTGGCTCTCCAAAGGTTGTGGAAACATATCTCCCTTCTTATTTTGCTGTCTGTGGTTTATAGTGTTTGGAATCAAATTATACTTGGGAGGTATATGCAAAATATTTCGAGATGAAAAAGTTTTGAACTACTTCAAAATGGGGCATTTCAAACTCATTAATTTTAAGCTACTTCTTTTTTAGATAATAGATCCTAGCCAGGTTTTGGAAGGGATCAACTTATCCAAAAGAAAAGAACTGCAATGGCCAGATGAAATAATAAGACTAAGAGCTGGAAGAAACAGCTGGAAAGACTGGAATCCTCAGGAAGGCATGGAGGGCCATGTAAGTTTCATTTCTCAGCCACCTTTGCTGTTGGCATGCTCAGCAGTTATACTGATTATGTGTAAATTCAAAAAGTGGATAAGCAAGAAAAAGCTAATTTTACAAATTCTAAATTATAACGATAGATAAGAATTTGCATCATAACTTAAGACCCAATCAATCCTGCATAGTTTCTTGGGAGGTAAGAGCATAGTATATTAAATCCACGAGGGAAATATAGATAAAGAAATGCACTATGTATGACATTTCCTGTCCCTTGTTTCAGTTCTGAATGCTTTTTAGAAGGTATTTTCTTCTGTGAAATATGAGAATATTTCTATTATTATGTTATTCTCAGTATTTATAGAAGAGGAAGTTCTTGCCAATAACTTTCAAGAGTAGAATCAAAATAGTTTCTGTGCTGGAGCAACAACATAGATAAGTAAGACCTGAAAGCCTAATCTTGATTCTCTCACATATCCTGCATGTACTCTTCAGAATGATAAAAATATAGTATTACTACTGAATATATATATGTATATATATATATATATATTTGCTTGCTATCCCTGTTAGGTGATTCACCGTTGGGTGCCTTGCAGCAGAGATCCAGGGCATAGGTCCCATATAGACAAAACCATCTTGCTCGTCCAAATTGAAGACAAATATGTTGCAGTGATTGAAACTGGAGTCCTGGAACTTGGGGCTGAAGTGTGACCTTCTTCGACAATTAACATCTAGTCATCTCCATAATGTTTAGAAATAAAATAAGGAGCCTCAGAAGGATACTCTAACAGCTCAAGTAATAGGAAGAGACTTGAACATGAAGTTAAGAGTAGATGTCAGTCTCCAAAAGAATTAAGAGGGTGCTTATGATATTTTTCAAGTTAGCTACTGAAGAAAATATTGTGCATGAAGGGTAAACAGGATATATCCTTTGCTTTATCCATTATTTTATCCATTGCAATGCTTTAAAACAACCCCATATTTTCCAAGTTTCAAAACATCATCTCATTTTTCTAATTGTCTTGCCAAAAATATTTTGTCTCAATGTAGATTCAGTTCATTTTTTAAAGCAGCTGAAAATTGTTTAAATGTCGAGGTCTGTGTGAAGCTGAATAGAATGTTTCATTTACTGCAA
>BLBF01000005.1:50018466-50035758 GCA_015471245.1 Laticauda colubrina | reverse complement strand
ATATATATATATATATATACACATGTATATGTATATATATATATATGTATATATATGTATATATATATATATATAAAGAAAATACCATTATTTAAATTGCCTTTGGGATTAGCCACTTTCCATATTCATATGATGGTAGGAAATACCATTGGTTCTTTTTGGGCTAAAAAAATTGCCCAACAATTTATTTATTCTGTCCTATTTACAATATATGATGGATTCACCAGTAATTATAGAATAAAACTCCAGGGAAGCCTAACTCATGGTGAAACCAATTGATAGTGTAAAGTTTATCTTTTTACATAATAGACTCAATCATACAATTGTGCATTTTCTTCCTCTACATTTGTTACTTTCCAGTATGGAGTCAACAAAAATATATTACTGGGCTCCTTTGCTTTTCTTTTTATGGAAAACTGGATGAGATACATTGTTTTAAATAAGATTGTGACTTTATCTCTGTTCTGGGACTTCCTCCTTTATTAAGCAAAATAGTTTACTTTTTTTAAAAATTAAAGGATAAAAATCAGAAGGCATGTTGTATCATATTATCTGTATCATTTTGCGTTTTAGCTCCCTTTAGTTGCTATTATGTTTTGTGACTTGAATTTATTTTCAATAATTATATATTCTGTAATAATTGTACTTTGCATATAACTGTGAAACTGATTTATGTTGCATATCATCGATTTTTACTGATTGGAATTTTTAGTGTGTGTTTTCAGGGAAACAAGTTACTCAAACACCAACAGAGAAAGGGGACAAAGTTGCAATTTTTTATCTTGCTGTTTCTGTGACTTGCTCACAATGTTAATGGAAAGTTTTACATGTAGTGGTTGTTTCCTTCTGAAACTCTGATCTGAAACTCTGAGCTCAGTGGGAAACAGAACAATTTGCAGTTGTAGCTTTTAGAAGCAGCCATCTTTTATCTTTGAACTATTCCTATGCATGGGTGATCTTACAAGCAAGAAATTGCAGTGAAACATAACCATTGTACACTTGTATATAGTCAAATGTCACAACAGGAACAATTTGATACCATAAAAAACAGCTTTTGCAGCTTGCTAAGTATATTAAAGTAAAGTAAAATCCAAATGCCATTCTCACTGTATTACAATCTTGACCATACTTTGCAAAGCTGTTCACTGCTGCAGATAATATCTTGCAAGTATCTGAAACCCACAAAATTTGGCGAGGGGAACAGCATTTATAATAAAATATAGAAAAAAGCTTCAAAAAGATTTTGCTGTTCTGGTAAAATATACATCCACCCACTAACGTCTGAATGCCCTCAGTTTAAACCCTGATGCTATCACATTTTCATCATTTTATGAACAAGAGAAAAACTGTTTTCTGAGTTTTTGTCAGACATCTTTCTTCACATTTCAGTTGACAATTAAATATTCATTTATCTTTTTGACTTTCTCAATAATAGAAAGAAAATGCAATCTCCCTTTCAAAAAGATTAATCAGTAATTTTGAATATATTAAATCCATTGATAAAGAGTGTTTTTGAAGGTTAACTTGAATGAGGCAATGAACACTGTAATATGGAAAATTGAATTTTTCTGATAAGATTTTTATTTCCTATTTTTAATTATTAATAAGAATAAAAATGGTACTCTATGACATAGGATACTCCACACTTACTGACTACATTTGAAACTAAATAGGTACTGTTATATTGAAAGAAAAGATAATTTCGAGATTTCTGGTATGATTATACCTACATACATTTAGAATGTGATAAATTTAATTTAAACAATTGAAAATAAATTACTTGATAAGCACAATCTCAATCACATCTTTGTTAGATATAAATCTCATCTAATTAGCATTTATGATAATATATATATAGTTTTATTTCAAGATTTTTAAGATGTTCATCTCCCAATAAATTGGTGGATGATCTTTTATGTAGGATTAACTATTTAGTGTTTTTGAAACTTTTTTCTTTGCTTGTTGTGGTATATGAGTTTGGAAGCCAAATTAATTGTTTTGCAGCTTTTCATATATGGACTTGGTAGCTTTCTTCATTTATTTTCTCCAAATAGTTATCACAAGCATTCTGAAAAGTACATTTTTTTTTTGCATTTGATTCTAAGTCTTGTACAAAACTAGTAACACCCTAAATTAATTTCTAGATTAAGCTATAATATTTATGTTGAAAAAGTTTATGAAAGTTAATTTGCCTATTATCAATGTTTATAAATATATGCATAATAAACTGATAATCCAACTAGGCGCTAATTTAATGTAAAATCACAGACATATACTGAGCTTCCCAGTTAATATTTTGGGAAATTAAAGGAGAAATTTCTTTTACCTCATGAAATGCTTTAATTTTCATAAAGTACAAAATCTTATTGCTCAATATTCCGTAGACGTTATTGTAACCTAAGAAATAGATATGGAGGGAAGGAAATGTTTTTGAAAAATTATAACTTTTACAAGGTGGTGTTTTGTTTCATTTGTTGCTTTTTCTACCCATGCTTGCTGCTGTTGGAGAATGACTAGTTGCATAGTTGCAATGTTATATGAAAATACTGAATAGATGGTACAGAGTGTTATGGAAGAGGCCTTTGAAAATGTAGTTTTGGGAACACGTTTTACCCAAACTGACATTGAAATGCCTTCTTAACAGATGACATGAAGCAGTGATGCCAGCCCTTCAGTTCTATATATTTTAAGTTGTAATAACTCTCCCAATTGACTAGTGCATTTGAAAGAGCTTTTCAAAGCATACCTAAATATTTCATATTAGTTGTAGGTTCAGCCACCAGGTTTTATATACCTAATTTTATTAAGAGAGATTTTTCTTACCTATTATATAGGTTCGACTTGTCTAGTCCTACTTGGTGACTGGTAACTTGATGCCATTAGCCCTGCAATGCTAGACAGTATAAGAATTATAGCAGTATTTAATGTGTGCCTTAGTAAAATGGTGGTGAGTACATAAGACCTTGGTGGGAGCTACTGCCCACATGTAGTTTTCCTCAATTTTTTTAAAAGATGGCTGCTCTAAAAAGCTTCATAAATTTGTATACACCATCAGCAAACATATTTGAAAATACCATTTAGATATTTATGCTAACTTTACAGACAACCCAAATGGATGACAAAAGTCACAAAGGTTACAAATCAGACTTGTTACTTCTTTGTGAACTTGGCCAGATAATGAACTGCTAATTATTACCTTAAATAATGGGAGGGTGAAGATAAAATGAGTTGGAAAATGGAATATGTGCTTTGCATTTACCAGCATATGGAGAACTTGCCAGGGATAGGGTTATGTGTACTTTGTATGTGTCAGTGAGAGTATGAGTGTGTGGGTGTGTGTATGTTGTTTGAAACAGCCTGTAAATATTGTCGCTGTTTAAAACTGGGAAAAGTTGACAGGATTTGTTTGTAACATGTTGCTTTGAAAAGACAGTATTGACAGTGAAGAAACAATGAAATTTAAAAAAAATCTTCTTGTCTCTTGTTTTATTTTCATGTTCATTTTTTAATATCGAAGACTTTTAAACAACTATACATGGATGCTGTATGTTTCATTACTCTCTTTCCCTTGAAGAACAATGATGAAAATGTTCTGGTTAATATACCTTCTCTTCTGTTCTTTGAATAGAAATAACCTTATATATTCTTCTATTGCCAAACTCCAAAGCTGTCACTTATTGTTTTGCATTTTTCAGACGTGCAGTTTATTGTACCCATGCTATATACTTTAGCTCCTGCAATTATCATTGTTCTCATTAAGTTCATGATTAATTTCAGAAGGGCATATCCCTTTCTAACCCCTTTAAGCCCAAAATTGAGGTTGGTCTGATATAAGATTATAGTAATTAAAGTAATCAATAACACACACACACACACACACACACAGACTCACACACATAGGCTGAGGTAAGATCACTTGACAACCAATGTAAAAAGAGACCCTCTGATAGTGACCTTTTCTAAAAGCGGGTATATTTGAGGGGATTTTCTGTATACAACACTTTGAATTATGATTGAAATCACGAATATATGGATTTGAGAAACATGCCAAAAGAAATAAAGTGTGCCAATCCTACTTAAATAGAATGACTTAGAATACAGAAAGATTGAAAATCAATCATTCAAAACCTGGATAGATAGATTTCCTAGTTTTATTTTTATCATTGCTTTTGTCCCATCGGTAAGAATTTTTGCAAATGTATACAAAATATGAAACCAGATAAACCTAGGAATCAAGATTGTTTATGGCCATTAGCCATGCAGTAATTCTCTGATTAAATTAAGAACTGATGCAGAGACTTCACAGACTTCTCATTTTTACCAGATAGATCATTCTTCCACAATAAATGATCTCCAGAGATTTTGATCACAGCCCAGAAGCTGATTTAAGGAGCTAGTGCCAATAAGTAAAATTTCAGGAAGGAATGTTGGATATAGAGTGGAAAGGCAAAGCATTTTAGAAATTGTATTGTTGGAACAATGAAAGATGTAAATAATTCTGAAAGTGAAATGAGATAATGGAAGATGAGAGAAAGAAGGTTGTGTTAGACGAAGTCCAATATTTTAATAGAGAAACTGATGTCATTTGGCAATACAATACACTTTGGAGCACAATGAAGCAGACATAATTACTGTACATTGGGTGAGAAATAAAAAAGCAAGATAGAGTGATTGGGATAGAATGGAAAATAGGAGTGAAGACAACTGTCAAAAAGATATAAACAAAAAGCATGTAGAGTGTTATGAATAATACATGTATATAATTGGGAGGTTGGGGTGGAAATGAGAAAAGACATGTAAATCATTTGCCCTAAGAGATATCAAAACTATATTTAACATCCGCATGCTTTTGTTTTACCTATCAGCCAGAATAGGTCATTTTACATTTGATGAGGCGGTATCCTGCAAATTTAACAAAAATTAGAAGGCATAATAGTTCTTGGGAATATTTTGAAAATATTTTCTATCACATTCTGATGGGAAAAAGTACCTTTTTGGGAAAATAGTTTTGACTAAATTGAAAGGTTCATGAAAATATAATGAGCATATCCAAAAGTACTACACTGGGCCATGTTAAAAATTTAAAAAAAAATAGTGATGTGGTCAATTAAAGACTTGTTTAATGGTGATTCTTACTAGGACTGAACATTTATTTTAATTCATTTCATCTATAGATTTAGATGAAGCCCTTTTTCTAGGAGCTTACCATAGTACATATACCATAGTATATGTACCATGCAATAACTCTGACATTGGGGTTAAACAGTCCAAAGAGCCCAATTAGCCTTCATGGTTAAAATTGACCCTGAACATGGTTCTCCATAATCCCAATATAATATCTAGGAGCTGCGGTGGCACAGTAGTTAGAACACAATATTACAGGCTAACACTCCACAGTCAGGAGTTCAATCCTGAGCAGCTCAAGATCGACTCAGCCTTCCATCCTTCCAAAGTTGGTAAAATGACCCAAATTGTTGGGAGCAATATTCTGACATTTGTAAACCGCTCAGAGGATGCTGTAAAGTAAAGCACTTTGGAATGTATATAAGTTTAAGTGCTATTGCTATTGCTGTCTTCATAAACCTATCACATTGACACTGGTGTTGGCCACAACTGTAATCTGTTTTGGAAAAGCTTCCAGAGCTCCATGTAGGCTAGACCAGTGGTCGCCAACTGGTGAGCCGGGGACCACTGGTGACCGTGAGAAAATTTTGGTGGTCCGCAGAGACATGTCCCCCCAAAGCCCTCCCCCCAAAGCAATTAATTCCCAGGCTGCGCAGGAACACATGGCCCCTGGGAACCCTCCCCACACACTCCTTACTGGGCAAACTTGCCTGCTAAATTGCTGTTTTTCCTTTTTCAGCTGTTCTGCCCTGCCAGGAGATTTAGATTAGCTAGAAAGCAGGAAATTGTTGGATTTCTTGCTTTCTAGCTAACCTTTAGATGAGCTGAACCTTCCTTAGGACTGAAGCTGTGCAGACTTAGCTAGCCGATGGCAGAAACACAGATCTCTAAGTGATTCAGTGATTCTGTGAGCAACTCAGTCTGCCTTCCTGCTTTGCCTGATTTTGGGTAAAAGTTGCTCTTTTTTTATAAAAAAATCAATATTTATATAAATTTTTGTAATATTTACATATAAGACCACCAAGCCACACCCACAAATTAAACTACACCCACTGAACTGGTTAGTGGTCCCTGGGATTTAAAATTATGAGTTTGGTGGTCCCTGAAGTCCAAAAGGTTGGCAACCCCTGGCCTAGACCTTCATCTTACTGAGAGAGACACAGGAAATAGTTGCATTTAGCACAAACGTTAAGCCAAAATTCTTTTAGTGCAGTAATCCATATTTGTCCAAGTTGCATATAAAAGTAAACTACAAGGGAGGGATATGCTTTTCTTAAGCTATAATTTTTATGACTTAGTCCTGTATGCATGTGATAAGCCTGTGTCCCCTTATGAAATTACTTTATATCTCCAATTTTTCTTTTTGCTAAAGGGGAAAAAAAGCATAGAAAGTATAAAATTGATTTTTCCTGATTTATAGATTAAATTATGGTGGAAGGTTTTTACCAAAGTCTCCAATTCTTGTGCTTTATAAAAGTACTGAATTAATAATATCTTACTATGTACTTTTATCATTCTCCAGTATTTTTTATTATTTCTTTCTCTCTCAAGGACAAACCTGAGAGCTGAAGACTTTGTCCCCTTGTCAGAGATGGGTAGCTAACAAATTTAATAAATAAATAAAATAAAATAAATTTGGTGGCATTTGAATTAAAAACAAACCTCTTCTGATTTTAATGATTTAATGGAGAGTGGGGGAAGGAATGAAGTTAATAAAGCAGGAACAGTAATAGTTCCCATACTACAAAGTACCATCATACCAACAATGATCACGTGCCTTCTACGGCCATCTAAAGTTGTTATCGGTTTAGAAAGGTAGCAGGAAAAAGGTTAGAATTGAAAACCAGCAGTATAGTCTTCTATAAAGGCTTTGATTACTTTGTTCTGCCATTGTTCTGAAATCTTCCCAGTGTTTATGGATTCATTTCTTTTCTATTACAATAAGGATACTAATCTTGCCAAATCATGTGCAAGACTTCTGCCAAGTAAGCCAATTTCAAAATAAGGTTTTCACAGTATCTGCGTATCTGATATCTATGACTATGCTTATTTGAAGCCTGCCATCTTGGCTAAGATATACCTGTGATTTATAGATAGTTTGTACAAATTACCATGCACACAATTGCACACACAATTTAAAATAACAGGAGATTAAAGCCCATGTCACACTGCACCAATGGATGGAAAGAGGATGTAAAACGGAGAGAAACACTTGCCATCCGTTGGTTAACGCGATGCATCTGTTTTGTACTCACTGCATCCGTTTTTCTTCCTCTCTATCCATCCAGCATCCGTCGACTGAGGTTCCATCCGCTCAAAAAGTTTTGAGCTGCTCAAAACTTTTTGAGCGGAAAATGTATCCAACGCGGCCGTTCTGCATCCGCAACGCGTACGGGGAACATCCGTTCTATATCTGTCGTCATCTGTTACGTGTCCACTATATCCACTAGGTATCCGCTGCGCATCCGCGCAACTCAAATCCGCTCCAGCGGAAAACAGACACAGGGAGGAAGCGAAATGGACGCGGAACGGACACGCAGCGTTAGTAGCATGGATGGAGAAAGGATGAAAGCGGATGCAGCTCGCAAAGAAAGCATTTAAAATGGAAAAAACGTTCACAGAGGGGACCTATCTCGGATATTTAGGATGTCTGCAGGATACCTAGAGGATGCAAAAGGACACCGAGCGGAAAATCTATATTTCCTATAAAAAGGGGGAGGAACTCACCTGGATCTCACTTTCAGTCCAGCAGACGTGGTGTGCAGACCTCTGCAGCCTTCATCTGGCTCTTGCTCTTCCACAGCATCTATTGATGTCCACCATGGATCATAAAACAGTCCTTTTGGTAGCCACCATCATTCTGCAACAGTGCGAAGCCATCTACAGGCTCTTTCAACTGTTCTACAGGAAGAAAAGGAGGCGGCCAAGAAGTGTCTGGGTCCGAAGATGGATCGGGAGAAGAGCAGAGTACGGACTGTACAACAAGCTGATGGTGGAGCTGAGGAACGAAGACCCTCGTGCATTCCAGAACTTCATGAGGATGCCTCCAGCCATGTTTGATGAAGTTGTGGAGCGGCTGAGACCCAGGTTGACCAAGGCAAACACCAACTTCCGGCCCAATCTGGAACTTGGGCTGAAGGTGGCACTGACTCTGCGCCACCTGGTCTCAGGGATCACCTACAGGAGCATGCAGTACGGCTGGAGGGTGCCACACAACACCATCAGCATTGTGGTCAGAGAAGTGGTGCAGGCCATCTTCGAAGAATACAAGGAGGAGCTCCTCCAGTGCCCCTCCACTGAAGAAGGATGGAAGAAAGTTGCAGAGCAGTGGTATCAGAAGTGGAACTTACCACACACCGTTGGAGCCATTGATGGGAAGCACGTGGCCTGCAAAGCTCCAGCCAAGTCAGGTCCACTTATTTCAACTACAAGGGTTTCTTCAGCATCATCCTCTTCGCCATGGTCGATGCTGACTACAAGTTCATGTACATCGATGCTTCAGGCAACGGGTCAGCTTCAGATGCCCAGGTATACAACGCCAGTGACCTCAAGGAGGGGCTGGAACGCAACCTCATCATGGGCTTCCCAGACCCAGACCCCCTGCCCAACGACACACAAGATGTGCCCTACTTCATCGTGGGGGATGACGCCTTCTCCCTCAGAACCTACCTCATGAAGCCCTACACTTCCAGACTCCTCACCCGTGAAGAGAGGATCTTCAACTACAGGCTGTCCAGGGCAAGGCTGGTGGTGGAGAACGCCTTTGGCATCCTGGCCAACAGGTTCCAGGTACTTCTCACCACCATGCAGCATCGCCCAGAGACCGTGAGGAGGATCGTGGAAGCTTGCTGCATCCTGCACAATCTCATGTGCACCCGCTACCCAGTGTTGCAGAAGAGGCTCGTGGACCTCCAACAAGGCAATGAGGACTTGGAGCCTGGGGAATGGAGGCAAGGGCGAAACCTGATAGACACTGAGGATGTGCAAGGCCCCAAACGAGCCTCACGTGAAGGGAAGAAGCAGCGCAACCTCCTGAGACACTGGTGCAACTCCCCAGCTGGAGCAGTAGAATGGAAAGACAGGATGGTAGATGATTAATAGATGCTTCCTTCAGCCTGTCTCATCACACTGATGAGATTGGGCCATGTATGTTGGGTGGGCCTACAATGAACAGGGCATTTAATAAAGAGTTCTGTTTATGTTCAAATGTGTGGATCAATGCTTACATTGTTATTGATAATAAAGGGCCATAGGTGTGGCACCTGGGAGGGTGGACCATACAGTCCCACTATGCTTGCACTGGAGGTTTATCTATCCCACAGCTATTACCCATCCAAAGGTATCCCTGCCCATCCACAGCTATCCTTACCCATCCCAAAGGTATCCCTGCCCATCCCACTGCTATCTTAACCAATCCCACAAGCATGCAAAGGCTTAAACCATTTCTAAAAGTTTCCACCAAGACTTTATTTAATAAAATAAATGAAGCAAGTGTGTGAAGCAAAGATAATCTTTATTAATAACAAGCTGTAAAAGAAAAATGACCCAAGTCAAGTGTCCAAAGCAGTCTCTGGCACTCTTCTCAGTCAGTCTGAGGCATTCCCATCGTCTCAGGGGTGAAGGGTCCAGGTGCTGTGGAGGTGGCTGCTGCTGGAGTGCTGGTCTGAGGCACCACTGGGGTGCCTGGCCCTGAGAGGACAACAGGGGACGGTGTGTTGAGGAAGCTCTCAGACAGCTGGCTCAGCCCTGTGATATTGAGAGCCCCTTCCTCCATGACATGGGGTGTCAGCCCCAATACCGATGACAGATGTTCTGAGGCCGGGCTTGGCTGTGGGGTGGAGGAAGGAGCAGTGTAGTGGGGATGTCTGGTCTGCAGCTGGGTGAGGACTGGCATCAGTGGCATTGGTGGCATGGGTGGCATCTGTGGCGTGTCTGGCATTGGTGGCGTGGGGTGCCATCGGTGGCATCAGTTGCACCGGTAGCGTCCGATGTACCTGTGCCTGTGCCTGGACTGGGAAGGGCTGCCTGTGCTGCTGGACCTCCTGGTAGCCGTAGCCTTGGTAGGGGAGGGCCTGTGGAAAGCCTTGAAAGGGCAGTGACATCACCTGGGGTGGAGGAGAAGGCCTGGACTGGGTGGGAGCAGGTTCAGCTTGGTCTGGAGGGTTGTGAAGAAGATCGATGATCCTGTCCTTCACCACCTGGTACTGGGGTTCCGACATGTTCATGAGGGTCTGGTTGACGTAGGTGAGGAAGGGCTTGCGGTTGGAGGATGGGGCGTTGGTGTGTACCAGCTGAGAGAGGAGATCTACGCTGCTCCTGATGGTGTCCCTGATCTCCATCAGGACAGTGTGGCTCTGCCCCTCCGGTCTGCCTCTCTGCCTTTCGGTGGAGATGGAGGTGGGGGTGAATGCGGGTTGGGCTGTGGTGGAAGTGCCCTCTCCTTGCTCCCACTGTGTCAGGGGGTCCTCCACGCGCTCTGCCATGGGTAGTACAGCTGTTGGGGTCTCCGTCATGGCACGCTCCACAGATACCTGCCTGGACACAGGAGCTGACTCTTGGCCAGAAGAGGACTGGCTCTCTGCAGGCTGCCTGAGAGAGAGGGTTGTGAGAGGGGCTGCTCCTCGGTGGCAGATCTCACCCTCCAAGAAGCTGCACTTGGCCATCACGTCGGTCTCTCTGTCCGTCAGCTTGATCGCGGCCTGGCCAGATTTCTTGAGGTGCAGCTTCCCGTACCAGGAGTGCATGTGCTTCCACCAGCCAAGGAGCACCTCCGAAGTGTAGCCCAGGCTCTCCGCCTTCTCTCTCCAAGCAGCCTGCTTCCTCTTGGTGTCTCGATAGAGCCTGTGTCCCTTCCGCCAAAGATATTCATTCTCCCTCAGCCACTCCAGCACCTCCTCCTCATGTTCCTCTTCGATTGTGTATTGCCTCCTCTCCCGTTCACACGTCTGCCTCTTCCTCCCTTTGGCAGGGCCATATGGGCCCTCATCAGAAGGGCTTCGAGGTTGTAGGGGCGGCTCCTCCACACCAGCAGCAGCAGCAGCAGCAGCAACAACAACAGTAGCAGCAAAGCAGGACCAGAAGGACCAGAAGCACCAGCAGGACCAGGAGCAGGACCAGGAGCACCACCAGGACCACCAGGACCAGGAGTACCAGCAGGACCAGGAGCACCAGCAGGACCAGGAGCAGTGCCAGCAGAGTAAGCACCAGCAGAAGCACCAGCACCAGGAGCAGTGCCAGCAGAGTAAGCACCAGCAGAAGCACCAGCACCAGGAGCAGTGCCAGCAGAGTAAGCACCAGCAGAAGCACCAGGAGCAGTGCCAGCAGAGTAAGCACTAGCAGAAGCACCACAGCCAGAAGCAGCAGCACCAGAAACACCACCACCAGAAGCAGCATCAGCAGAAGCATCACCTCCAGAAGCAGCATCAGCAGAAGCCCCAACACCAGAAGAGCGAGCCCGGGCAGCAGGAGCCCCAGCAGAAGCAGAGTCAGGGCCAGGGGGTGGGAGGGTGGCCCTGTCCCTCTTGCCAGGGCTGGCAGCAGATGTCAGACGCTTCCTTTTCTTCCCCATGGTTGTTGGGTTGCTGGCTGGCTGGCTGGCTGGCTGGCAAGCTGTGTCTGGAAGCAGGTGTTTCCTCTGAATGGTGACCTGCTTGCGAGCTGCTTCCCTTTATATCTGCAGGGCTGATGCAATGCATCCTCCCCGCATACGCAGTGAATGCTAGGCATCCGCTAGGCATCCGCTAGGCTTCCGCTCTGCATCCGCTTCATCCACTCGGCATCCGCTCTGCATCCGCTCTTTCTGTTCCGCGTCTGCTTTGCTGTGCTCCCTCGGAAGCCTTGCGGATGTGCCATACACTCCCATCCGTTTCCATCCACTAGGCTTCTGTGGAGCATCCGCTTTCCATCCGCCCTACGTCCTCCCCCCGTCCGTTCCTTTCCGTGTTGTCCACTCTGGTTATGCAAATTCGGGGCACTTTTGAAAGTGGATAACAACAGATGGAACATTTTGCTCGTCCGCTGTGTCCTTTTTACAAACGTTTTGCATCCGTCGGCCAGTGTGACAGGGCCTTAAAGAAAAGCAAATCACATACAATCCATTTTTTTAAGATACTTTTTAATCCACCTTCATTATTTTTTATAAATAACTCAAGACAGCAAATATACTAGTCCTGTTCCTATCTGAAGCATCCCTACTCCACAAATGATAACATACAACTTTATAAACATTTACAGTTTTTTTGGTTATAACTGTTTGTGTACTGGAATATTATTTATTTATAAACTGTCTACATACCTATCTCACCTAAGTGACTTTGGGCCATTTTGCAAGAGTTGCCCTCAAAATACATATGTGTATTTTTCCTGGAAATCTGAAACAAGGCTCTTTTTTTATTGAAAACAAAATCTGAACATTTTAATTTAAAACTTACTAGATCTAATTAGCTCATCATAGTAAAGTTTGTAAACTCCCCCCCCCCACTTTATTTAACTAAAAACTTATAAGAAGCAAAGCAGAAAATACCTGCACATTTTAGTTGGAAATTTGGCATGATTAAGTCCCCTTAAGTTCCTGTGGGAGAATTTTTTTTTAAAAAAAATTATAACTATTTATTTCTATAACTATCAATGGGAAACACAGAATCAGATTTCCGAGTAGTGAGTTTGAACCCTACAGAAATCCCAGGCACATTATGTTATTTTTTATATTTTCCAAATCAATTCCTTTGGTAGAATGCTTACACATTACAGCCGATGTTATACTTATTTCTTAATGAAGAGTTCCCAAGCAAAAAGCACATTTGCTTTATTTTCAAAACAATCCAGTTTTGGATTTTACCTCTTGAATTTTTTTGTGTGTACTAACATGATGCCTCCAGCAGATGGCAACAACAATCCAACCTTGTTTTGTGACTATCACTGCACATTTCCTAGGAATGAGCCCCATAAAGCCCCACAATTGCACAGTAAACAATAGGATTTCACTAAAACTTCAGTTCTTAAAAGAAAGTAAACACAAGCAGGATTCAGGCACAGAGATGAAAGCATTTTAATATCAGGATGATGGATGCAAAATCATCTAAAATTGTGTTGTGTTAATGGTGCAGTGGAATGAAACCATGATGGATAATCAACAGTTCAAAGCAAGCTGTGGGAGTCAAAACATCTACAATACCTTATTACCACAAAAGAATTCACAGACATGAGCAAACCTCCTTGGAAACTGTATCAACTTCCTTAAACCAAAATGTCCTTTTGTCCAAATTAGTTACAAGTTATCAAAGTTTGTATCTTCCCCAAAGCTGAGAAATATGTTCCTATATAAGCGAGCCTGAAAATTGGATGACAGTACGATCCTGTATCTGTACTCTTCTGTTCTCTTGGGAGGAACTCCCTGACAAGAAAATCAAGAGGATGAATTACTTTGTCCATTTCCTGTCTGAGATAATCTTGCACTGCCCTTCTTTTTGTCTCTGATTGCTTAGAACTGTTATTTATAAATAGTCTCTGAATTTCCAGTCTGAAATGTTGAATGTTGAATGTTTTGCATTAACATTTTTTATCTCTTTTCCTCTCCCAGTGCAGAAGTTTATAGCCACTTTGTTTGTCTCCAATGAAAGTATCCAGATGTCTAAAAAGAGTGTGCTATGCTATTTGGGTTATATTTTATTATTACACTTCAATATAATGCATCTATTTACAGTTAAGCATTCTTAACAGGAGTCCTCATGCTTCAGTAAAACTGCCTTCTTTAAACATAATCTAATCAGTCTTCAGAGATCTTGGACTCAAGTTCCCAGAATTCCTCAATCATCATATCCAATAGGAGACTAATAGAGTGCTGTACATTTGGGCAGCACCAGATTGGGAAATGCGTAGTAGAATATCTTACTCCGTTCAAAGCCACTGTTGGTGTTGTTATAAACCTTGAAAGTGCCAGTTTTCTTGACTGAAGTGAATGGTTCACAACACACTTTCACTTCACCATCTTCATTCTGTGTGCCTCCTTCTACCCTTTCCCGTCTCCCAAGCACCGCCCTTCTCTTAATTCCTATATTGTGATTCCCAAGTTGGTATCAGCCTTTTATGTTGGTATCAGCCTTTCATGTGAGTGATGACTGTGATAAGCAAAGGGGAGAACATTATGCTTTCTACCAACCTGTTATGATGTGTCTCCAATGCTGCACAATCACTGTTTCAAAAGGTTGCAAGAATTCCTTACTCAGCTTTTACCATACATGCTTAAAGGGCCAGTTTGTTGAGAAGAGATCTATGATTTTAGTAAGCCATAGGCATAGTCAAGACTGAATCCAAGTAAAGGTATTCAAACAATTTCCAGTTCTTTCTCCAGAACTTGTTATATATACCACACTTTCTTTTATCCTAATCCAGATGGATACTAGCCAGAGATTATCGGACTTGTAGTCTCACACCATGAATGTTAAGGTTGGAAGAAGTTATATGAAGACCACCTTGTGGCCTGGCCCCAACTACCCTAACTTCCCTGAGCTCTTTCTCATAATAAAGCTTCATCCTCTTATGTTTGATTGAACATCTGCCTAACTTCTCACTCCTCATTTCCAACTGAGCATTTCATGACTAAGCCCAATGTTTCTGACTGAACGTTTAACACCCAATATTTTGCAAACTGTTTTCTGCAACCCTGAGCGAAGACTATCTGTCCTCTTCACACATCCTCTGCCTGATGCCTCCTCCTGCCTAGATTTCTAACTGGCAGATTGTGAGGGCAGAAGAGTTACTCATGCAAAAGTCAGAAGTCTGTTTAATCCTGAAATTGCTTCTGCTAACAGATATCCTGCATTTTGGCAATTCAGTCCT
Source organism: Laticauda colubrina (assembly GCA_015471245.1). Classification (NCBI taxonomy): domain Eukaryota; kingdom Metazoa; phylum Chordata; class Lepidosauria; order Squamata; family Elapidae; genus Laticauda; species Laticauda colubrina. Next base: position 50,020,797 of record BLBF01000005.1, on the reverse strand, counting down.
GATGTTTACACACTGAGATAAGTCTATGTAGCAGTTATTAGCTTTGTGATCATCTATGGTTGCTTTAAAATCCGGAAAGATAAGCCATTGAATGAAAAAAAGAAAAGTTCTGGAAAACGATGTCTTGATAAATCTGACCTGTCACACCTCCCAAGTTTTTACGCAACTCCACCCAAGTCAATTTGTGGCTGTGGAAGATTTCAGTTGTTTTTCAGGTATACTATGATGTGCTGCTTTGTCACTTCCCTACTTTTCTTGCATTCCCTGATGAAATACACGATATGAAACCTTTGAAATAAATGATAAAAGCTCTTGTAACATGTTAGGAAGAAAATGAAATGTTGCTCTGTTAATCTGGACTCACAGCTGAAACAAGCAGCAGTTGAGGGGGGGGGGGGGAAAGTGATAAAGAGAACATTTTATTTGGTTTTGCCTGCCTGTCCTGAGGAGAACAGCAGGGCTCAAATATTTTTCTAAGCTCAGAAATCACAAAGAAGTTGTGATTGTTTTAGTACTCATATTTGAAGAGAAACAAATAGGCACAATTTTGAACATGTGATGAAAGAGGCAAATGAAATCTTGTCTCTTAAGTACCTAGGTGCATTGAAAATAACGTCCTCTACTCCAACCCTGAAGATAGGATTAGTTTTAGGAGTAGAATTAGTGAGGAGGGTTGTGACTCTTGCTGTTTTGTCTTTGGAATACAGTCAAATGATACCTTTCCCCATTGTCTCAGTTTCAGAATGTTCAGGACTGAATTCTCCTTCCTTCTAAGCCCTCCTTTCTGCAAACTCTCCTTATCCTTTGACAACATGATTATAAATATCCCACATTTCTGCTTACAAAAGCACCCAAGGCAGTCATCACAAGCCTTGCATCAAGATGCAAACCTGTAAAACACAACAATAAAATCCTTGCAATTAAAATCAGGATAAAAATAACATCAAATCCTGCTAACAGTTAAATACTTGGAAGGATGCCTTTTAGCTGTTTTACAAAGTCATTGGAGAAAGGCCTCTCTCGCCTGGGACGGCTAAAGGTTACCTCCACCTTACTAGACAGCCCAGCTGTCTGGTGGTTAAGGACCATTGGTTTGCTGCATACCTGCTCTTTGTCAAAATATGTTGCATCATCTTGGCCCTATAGCTGGCTTGAATGGGCAGTTGTCATAAGCTGCTTCCTTGGATGTCACAAAACACCCCAGTTGTCATATGTCACTATAGTCATCTTTACAGTCAGAAAGAGGAAATAAAGCCCCTTTTTTATTTCATTCTTAAAATAACTCAGTCTGCTTTGAGTACTACGGTATGTAATTGACTTTTTGAGGTAATAGAGTCAGTGCCATTTTACCTGAAACAACCGAATATTTGAGGCCAAGACTGTTCCTGGCTATGAGTTTTGCTCTTCCAGTATGGCTTCCCTTAGAAATCTAGAGATCTAGTCCCTCACAAGATTTACAGTTTGCTATCCACAGAGGTGTGACAGGTTAAAGTAAAAATAAATCAAGATGGTGGCCAGGCCTGTGTCAACCCATAAAACAATTTGTATCCATATTTTTTTGTTGTCAACAGAAAGCGAGGGGGGGGAGTTTCAAAGAGCAGGCTGCAATGTGGAATGGAAAGTACATTCCATTCATATTTTCTTCAAAGACTGATTAGATGACTGAAGCTTCTGCTGTGCAAAAATCTAATTGGAGAGCATGATTGATGACTCTTGGCTATGGACATGTTTTGTTGGATGTTACAGGATGATACAGAAAGCAGGATTAAGGGTGACAGTGAATGATGTATCTCAGAGTTGGTGACAGTGAATGATGTATCTCAGAGTTGGCTACTCCCAGACATGCTGGAATGTTAACTTCTAATAAATCCTTTTTAGTTTTGGGAGTGTGTCTTGAGGCTTGGAGTAACTGCCGGAATCCTGACCCACAGTGTAATTGAACCATCTGGGCTTTTTCGGTGTGTTGTGTGCAATCCATATAAAAAAAACCCAGCACAGCTTTGATCATGTCATCTTGGCCAACATTTTGACTTTTTGACCATATGCTACAGACATCTCTGTCTATGTATTAAGCCTCATTTGACAATCTTAAATGTGTATTTCAAAAGTAAAATGTCTAACACTTGCTTGACTAATCATTACCCTCGATTTGCAGAAATCCAACTTCATGTCTGGAACATAGAAAAATAGGAACTTGTGTAAGTTATTTTACCCTTCTTAAAAATCAGATCAATATGTTCACCTAACAGTTGTTGGGTGGCATATGATAGATAGATAGATAGATAGATAGATAGATAGATAGATAGATAGATAGATAGATAGATAGATAGA
>BLBF01000005.1:49990796-50018456 GCA_015471245.1 Laticauda colubrina | reverse complement strand
AGATAGATAGATAGATAGATAGATAGATAGATAGATAGATAGATAGACGGACAGACAGACATAACCGGAGTAGGCTTGTCTGCAGAGTAAGGTTAAAAAAAGATGAAGATGGAGACCACAAGAGTGTGAAGAAAAAAAAAGTGCAGTTTCAATCACACTATTATGTTCACCACCTTGACTTTTTTACACCCATACTCTGGCTAAGACGCTGAGCTTGTCGATCAGAAAGGTTGGCAGTTCGGCAGTTCAAATCCCTAGCACCGCGTAACGGAGTGAGCTCCCGTTACTTGTCCCAGCTTCTGCCAACCCAGCAGTTTGAAAGCATGTAAACATACAAGTAGAAAAATAGGGACCATTTTGGTGGGACAGTAACAGTGTTTCGTGCACTTTTGGCATTTAATCATAACAGATATGAGCACTGTCCCCTAGAGCTGGAAATGTCTAACACATATGTGTGAGGGGAATAAATAAAATCACCAACCAGGGCAAAAGTAACCAACTTCACTTATTTACTATACTAACAACAATGAAAAGCAGTATTGTACTCGTGTGTCTCTTTTAGAATATAAGGAAACATAGCACTATAACTCAAATTTACTAGAATATCAATTAATAAGATATTTGAGGATCAAGGAGTAATTCATTTCCAGCCTCAAAATATTAAAGGAATTTTTCAGATTGAAATGTATTTCCAAACAGGTTAAAGCTAATCAAATAATATTGTGGTTGATTATGTATTCTCTAGGTTAATGTCACATTAAGAGAAAACCTTTACGTCTAATTTAATGTTTCTCAAGCCCTGCAACTTTAAGATGTGTGGATTTCAACCCTCCACATACTAGGAGCTGAAGTCCATGCATCTTAAATTTGCTGAGGTTGAGATACACTGCTCTATATCAGGGTAGTAGATCAACTGCAGTTGATCTAACTGCAAGAAACTTTGTGTGAATATGTTTACATCTATTCTTTGACTTATATTTGAATGTCTATAAATGTGCATAAATACTTGTATTTACAAGGAAGCTTGTATTTATCAGGCTTATGGTTAGATGCCAGGATCAGCTAGAGGACACATAATCAGATCAGTGATTGATCTTGATTAAAGCTGGTCAATATTGTTTCACCAATTTTAAATAGCACAGCTTTGGACAGAATACATCCTTGGAAAGTTATGTTTTTCAGGCTCAGCTACAGTTTTGCTGTCTGCCTGTATGATTTTGTGTTGATGAACCACCCATCCACCCCCTTCAATTTGTACTCCAAGAACAAAAAAGCAGACACAACTGATTTTCGTCTATCTTTCTTAATATTAGAGTGAATATGTCATTGTTATAGTGTTGAGAATGTTAAAAATATGCTATATTTTGATAAACATAATAATATATTAAAATCAGGGCCTAGAGAAAAAAAAAAAGAAATGGAGGCATGTTTGCAAACAGGTGTTGCTTAACAGGAATACGTTCTTGAGAATCACTTGGTATCAGTGGTGGGTTGCTGCCTGTTTGCACGGGTTCAAGTGAACCTGCAGTTGTGATCACTGGCTGGGCCGCCTACCTACCCCTGTGCTACCCTTTCCAGATATAACTAACTTTCTGGCTTGTTTCCGAACATGCTGCCCAGCTGAGTTCCATGCCACCCCTGCTGTACTCACTGGAGCTGCCTGAGTTGATCAGCTGCATGTCTGAAGCTCCGTTTCAATCCCAAAGGGACGCGTGCATGCTCACAACCAGCAAACTGGTTGGAAAAGTAAGTGCAGCCCACCTCTTCTTGATATATTGCATCGCATTTCTTTAAAGATTTCTCTACACCAACTTAGTATTTTATTTCTGTTTTAGGCCTTTTGCTGTTATTGTTTTCTTTTAAAAAAAAAAACCTTGATATATATGGAGGTACAAATTATTGGTAGAGATGGTGAGCTGCAGTAGTGGGATTCAAAAATTTTTACTACCAATTCTGTGGCTGTGGCTATGGCTTGGTAGCCATGGCGTAGCTTGGTGGGTGTGGCTTGGTGGCCATGGCAGGGAAAGGATACTGCAAAATCTCCATTCCCTCCCCACCCCACTAACCTGCTTTCCAGTTCCCTTCTCCTGTGCAGGGCAACAAAAGAAGACCCAACTGATCAGTTGGGACTCAGGAGGCAGAGAAATAGATGGGGTCAGGGGCAGTCAGAGGAGTTATTTGCTGGTTCTCCAAACTACTCAAAATTTTTGCTACCGGTTCTCCAGAACTGGTCAGAACCTGCTGAATACCAACTTTGGTGGGCTGGGCTCTCTTCACTGGATGTGCTCAGTTAAAATCTAGAAAGCTATCCATCTGGGATGCTTTCATCAGGATTCCTATGCTGCACGGAATGTTTTACTCTCGGTTGCCAAAATGCTCTTTTCATTGTTATGTCTTTATGAAACTTTCCCTAACCGAAGCACTGGATTTTAAACATAAAGAGCTTTTACAAATTTGGATGCATTGGAAGGATGAGGAGAAATTAAGAAATTAAATGTTTCAAAATAAAAGCTAGTATTAATAAATTGTTCATAAACTTTAATCTCCAGGATGGTAGATGTTTGCTTTTGGTATAGGATCTGGTCAGTTTCCCAACTCTTAAATCTTTATTATTATTATTTTATTTGAGTACTGTCCAACTCGAAGCTACTCTGGGTTGCTCACAACAATAAATAACAAAATATACAAAAATTAACCAAAATAAATGCAAAAATAATTACATCATCATAAGATGACACTCCAACAACAAAACAAACATAAAATATTACCAGCAGGGAATTCTCTTTAATATACCAATACCTGTGACTTTTAATTTTAAACCTGTAAGAAATCCTCAAATATCTTGAAGTATTTCATCTTGAAAGTCAATGAGGTGCACATATGAAGGTATGTTGTTACACTGAGATACCTGACCTAAGTGGCAGGTGTTTTTCTAATTATAATTTCAAAACCTGCTGTTAACAGTTAATTATTGCTGGCTTTGCCCCCCCTTTTCTCTTTATCTGCTTTTTACTATAGGTCAAGCACACAGATTACAGTGAAAAACAAATTAAGCCTAAGAATATATGCTGACACTCTCTGTTGGAACAAGACTGGGAAAAGACTTCCAAACAAACATGTTTCTAATTAACCTTGGTAAGAATTCTATGTCCTTACTGGGTAACTTAAGAAAAATGCCTCAAAATTCTGCAGCTGTTGAGATTTGTAGGTACCATCCCATCACAGGATTCAAGTCCATGCTGGAAAATTAGGATGACAATGGATATCATAGACACTTGGCACCTTTTGATATTTCATACAGAGGGATTATTGCAGAGGCCCTAGAAAGAGTGCAGAGAAGAGCAACAAAGATGGTGAGGGGTCTGGAGTCTAAATCATACAATGAATGGCTAAGGGAACTAGGTATCACAAATGAAGGCAAATATATGTGTCCCAGAATAATGTTGCAGGATCCAGTCTGGGTTAGAGTTAGGGTTAGGCCTGGGACTACAGAGAAGTTCCCTGAAGATGGACTCCAGCATGAGTCCAAAAGCTTGGAAGACAAAAATTTTGGTCCCAATGACTGACCCAGATTAATTCCTGTAACTAGATACGCTTAGCCTAATGAAGAGAGAGGACTCAAGAGAAATATGATAGCATTCATCAGTAAGAATATTAAAGCATTGTTATTACAACAAATGAAATAATGGAACACATTAGGAACTTTTGATAAGATAATCTCTTTAACATCTTGCACAAACTTGCTAATCTCTATATTGATATCTCCTTGTTTAAATTAATTTATATTAATTTATATGTGAATCAAACCAAAGTTATTTTCCCATCAAGAGGATTCTAACATTTTTCCACATACTGAAAGCAGAAACAGGACAGTCCCATAAATAATGTGTAAGATCTTCTGTAAGCTTTCTCCTTGTATCATAATGCCTTCAATTAGTTATTAGTTATATTTCTTGCTGTATACCTTACATAACTTGCATACTCCCCAAAAGTATATACACTCACACACGCTCACAAGATAACCTTATAATTTGTTAAGTATATTACCCTTAATATCTGACTGGAATTAGATATGGAATTAGACTATTGTCAAAAATCACCAAGGTATTTATTTAGGGTTTTATGCTTCTCCTCCAAACACCCTTTGTGTTATGTACAGCATACACACACATCCACATACACATATGTGTATATGTAATATGTGCGTGTGTGTGTGTGTGTGAAGATTGAATCATTCCCACTGACATAGATTCCAATTAGCCTCTATTGAAAAAGTCAAAGGGTTTAAATGCCTTTGAATAATCTTCTTCTCATCTATAGCATGGGAAAAAAAACAGAAAACATTGCTGAGCACAAAGCATCTCTAATGCAATAATTCAATTTAAGCCCATGTCACACTGCACCAACGGATGGAAAGAGGATGTAAAACGGAGAGAAACACTTGCCATCTGATGGTTCATCCGTTCTGTACTCACTGCGTCCGTTTTTCTTCCTCTCTATCCATCCAGCATCCGTCGACTGAGGTTCCATCTGCTCAAAAAGTATTGAGCTGCTCAAAACTTTTTGAGCGGAAAATGTATCCAACGCGTCCGTTCTGCATCCGCTGCGCATACAGGGAACATCCATTCTGCATCCGTCATCATCCGTTACGCATCCGCTACATCCACTAGGCATCCGCTGCGCATCCGCGCAACTCAAATCCGCTCCAGTGGTAAACGGACACAGAGAGGAAGCGAAACGGACGCGGAATGGACGCGCAGCATCAGTATAACGGACGGAGAAAGGATGAAAGCGGATGCAGCTCTCAAAAAAAGCATTTAAAACAGAAAAAACGTTCGCAGAGGGGACCTATCTCGGATATTAAGGATGTCTAGAGGATGCCTAGAGGATGCAAAAGGACACATAGTGGAAAACCTATATTGCCTATAAAAAGGGGGAGCAACTCACCTGGATCACACTTTCAGTCCAGCAGCCCTGCTGTGCAGACCTCTGCAGCCTTCATCTGGCTCTTGCTCTTCCACAGTATCCATTGATGTCCACCATGGATCATAACACAGTCCTTTTGGTAGCCACCATCGTTCTGCAACAGTGCAAAGCCATCTACAGGCTCTTTCAACTGTTCTACGGGAAGAAAAGGAGGCGGCCAAGAAGCGTTTGGGTCCAAAGATGGATCGGGAGAAGAGCAGAGTACGGACTGTACAACAAGCTGATGGTGGTGCTCAGGAACGAAGACCCTCGTGCATTCCAGAACTTCATGAGGATGCCTCCAGCCATGTTTGATGAAGTTGTGCAGCGGCTGACACCCAGGTTGACCAAGCAGACCCTGGGCTCAAGGTGGCACTGACTCTGCGCCACCTGGCCTCCGGGACCTCCTACAGGAGCATGCAGTACGGCTGGAGAGTGCCACACAACACCATCAGCATTGTGGTCAGAGAAGTAGTGCAGGCCATCATCGAAGAATACCTGGAGGAGCTCCTCCAGTGCCCCTCCACTGAAGAAGGCTGGAAGAAAGTTGCAGGGCAGTGGTATCAGAAGTGGAACTTCCCCCACACCGTTGGAGCCATAGATGGCAAGCATGTGGCCTGCAAAGCTCCAGCCAAGTCAGGGTCCACTTATCACAACTGCAAGGGCTTCTTCAGCATCATCCTCTTCGCCATGGTCGATGCTGACTACAAGTTCATGTACATCGATGCTTCAGGCAACGGGTCAGCTTCAGATGCCCAGGTATACAATGCCAGTGACCTCAAGGAGGGGCTGGAACGCAACCTCATCATGGGCTTCCCAGATCCAGACCCCCTGCCCAACGACACAAAGATGTGCCCAACTTCATCGTGGGGGATGATGCCTTCTCCCTCAGAACCTACCTCATGAAGCCCTACACCTCCAGATGCCTCACCCATGAAGAGAGGATCTTCAACTACAGGCTGTCCAGGGCAAGGCGGGTGGTGGAAAATGCCTTTGGCATCCTGGCCAACAGGTTCCAGGTACTTCTCACCACCATGCAGCATTGCCCAGAGACCGTGAGGAGGATTGTGGAAGCTTGCTGCATCCTGCACAATCTCATGCACACCCGCCACCCAGTGTTGCAGAACAGACTCGTGGACCTCCAACATGGCAATGGGGACATGGAGCCTGGGGAATGGAGGCAAGGGCGAAAACTTATAGACACTAAGGATGTGCAAGGCCCCAACAGAGCCTCACGTGAAGGGAAGAAGCAGCGCAACCTCCTGAGACACTGGTGCAACTCCCCAGCTGGAGCAGTGGAGTGGCAAGACAGGATGATAGATGATTAATGGATGCTTCCTTCAGCCTGTCTCATCACACTGATGAGATTGGGCCATGTATGTTGGGTGGGCCTACAATGAACAGGGCATTTAATAAAGAGTTCTGTTTATGTTCAAATGTGTGGATCAATGTTTACATTGTTATTGATAATGAAGGGCCAAAGGTGTGGCACCAGGTAGGGTGGACCATACAGTCCCACTATGCTTGCACTGGAGGTTTATCTATCCCACAGCTATCTTAACCCATCCCAAAGGTATCCCTGCCCATCCCACAGCTATCTTAAGCCATCCCACAAGCATGCAAAGGCTTAAACCATTTCTAAAAGTTTCCACCAAGACTTTATTTAATAAAATAAATGAAGCAAGTGTGTGAAGCAAAGATAATCTTTATTAATAACAAGCTGTAAAAGAAAAAAATGACCCAAGTCAAGTGTCCAAAGCAAAAATAAAGTCAACAGGTAGCCACCCAGTCTCTGGCACTCTTCTTGGTCACTCGGAGGTGTGCCCAGTCTCAGGGTCCAGGTGCTGTGGAGGTAGCTGCTGCTGGAGTGCTGGTCTGAAGCACCACTGGGGTGCCTGGCCCCGAGAGGAGAGCAGGGGACGGTGTGTTGAGGAAGCTCTCAGACAGCTGGCTCAGCCCCGTGATGTTGAGAGCCCCTTCCTCCATGACGTATTGGCTAAAATTATATATTTTAGAAGACTGATCCCTTCATTCTTGCTTATTGCTTTTCCCCTTCCTAGAAGAATGAAGTTAATTTTGACTTAAATTAGCTTTGCTCCAGCTTGAATTTTAGACACAAAACACAGCATATTCTTGATAACAATTTCCAGAAAGATCAAAGTTATTTTCTTCTACTACTGTAGAGATGATTGAAACAGAAGACCTTTCTCTCTCGTCAAACATCTGATCTTTATTGTGTCTTTTTTTGCACTGGAGAGTGCTTTTTAACAATATAATTTCCTAACATCTAGGAATCTTGTGTGAAGTACAGTATTATAAGGTTGCCTTTGCCCCAGCTTCAAAGGATCAACTGAATCAGCTTCCCATAGCTTCTTGTGTGAGTGCTGCAGTTCTACAACTAATCATGCTTTTACTCATCAGAGTCAGACATATGAAGAAAACACCATTCCCCCCACCCCCATTAGTGGATTCATTTATAACACAGGTGTCAAACTTGTGGCGTCATGTTGTGGTCATGTGACATTTCCCCCTTTGTGGAGGTGGGGTAGGCGTGGCCTGCATGTGACGCAACTGGTCCATGGGCCGCCAGTTTGACAACCCTGATTTATAAGTACAGCCAATTCTACTCAGTACTGATTAGATAAGGGAGACATGGTAATTGATAATTAGGTAGTTAGATTTTGATTTTTAAGAACTTAACGTTTGCTCTCTTAACTTTTGTGTGGTTGTGCTTTGCTTTTTGGTCTCTAGTGGTAGGCAAACTTACAAACAAATTAAGGAAAGCTCCCTGGCTTGCTGTTCATTAGACAGGGGTGGATTCAAAAATCTGAACAACTGGTTCGCTGCCAATTGCTGGGTGGGCATAGCCATGCTGGGCGTGGCTTACTGGAACTTCCTGTTTCCAGCTTCCGGTGGGCCTCCAGAGCCCAAGGAAGGCCATTTTCACCCTTCCAAGGGTCCAGAGGTTTCCACCAGGCCTCTGAGAGCGTGAAAATGGCCTTTCCTGGGCTCTGGAGGCCCACTGGAAGCTGGAAACAGGCCCATTTCCATACTTCCAGAAGGCCCGTTTCCCCCTCCCCCCTCCCCCGCAGAACCTCCATGCAGATCTTGCACTTACCTGCATTGCATGGAGACTCCTGGGAAAGGAGGAGCAGGGTGAGTGGGGCCATCCGGTCAGTTGAAATACTGGCTCGGCGAACCAGATATAACTTTAACATCTGGTTTGCCCAAACCGGTCTGAACCAGTAAAATTCCACCCCAGCTTTAAGAAGTAAAATGCATTTACCCCAAAACATCTGACCAAATGGGATCTTATTTTTTCTTCATCCTGTCCCGCCAACATGACCTAGGGAGCTGTTGGGGGTTTTATAGAATGTTTAGTTGTGCCATATCCCTGAAATTCCCAAACTGCTCCGAATATGTCAGCCCTACTAGAAAATCAACTCTACAGGAAGGTTCAACCTATATTTTATTTTATTATTGGCTATATGAACAGAACTTTGCAAGTCTGATTGTGCTTTACCTACTTCTTGCCTTCTTCTACTCAAATGAATCAGGGAGGCTTCTGTATATTATCTTGTTTTGCAAGTCTTAAAGAATGTTTCAGCTCTCTGCTTATCTTCAGTCAGAACTGAAGAAGCTTCTTGGATGAGAAACGAAGGTCTTCAAAAATGAAGCCTTTTGAAAAAAGTAACTTTGGGGTAGTCCTTTTGCTTATGTGTCATTTTGTCAAGGATCCCTCTGCCTTGCAACTGTGGGAAGGAGGCCATGCAGGCTCAGCAACCAACTCTTACCAGGGTTTGATTGAGGATTGGGTTTGAGAGGATTGGAAGATTTGTTTTTGTTATTTTGCTCCACCTGCGTTCTCATCATCTCTTGACTTGCTTCACTGCTTTCAGCTGAGATGATTACCAAGGAGTTGAGTGGGCTGTGCACCAAGAAAGATATTGTTTGCAGACTTCCAGAGGAAGAAATGGCAGGCTGAAGATGGCTCTGTGAAAAGCAGAGCTGATACCACGACAAAAAAAAAACAAGAACCAATGAGTAGATTGGTTCTCTCAACCTGTCAGGTCAAAGAGAGGGTGGAAGATTGCCCACAAGTGTTCCAGACAGCTGGTCCTCTAGAGAAGATCTCAAGACGGAGGTCCCCTGTAGGTTTTGAGCATTGGCAGATGAAGAAATAGCAACCTTGCACACTGCAGTTGGTAAAGGACACTACGTATGTTTGCATACTTTCTTTTCTAATTACATTTGGAAATTGTTTATTAACTATTTTACAGCTGTTAGAAATTGAAATAAACAGCAATAAAGTAATTAAGACTTTCATTTTGGAAAGTTATAAACAGATTAAATAAATCTGAAATGTTTTGGAATTATTAGTTTGTTTTAATTAAAGGTAGTCCTTGCTTGTTGACTTCCCCCTTTAACAACTGCTTGAAGTTACAATGGTGTAAAAAAATCCAGCTTTGTGACCAAAACTTACATTTATGACTGGCCCTATCTGACACTGCAGTCATACGATAACCATTTCTGTCTTTTGCAGCTGGCTTGTAAACAAGCAGAGTTAATACAAAAGGCAAAAATAAAATCATAAATTGAGGTCATATGATGTTTTGTTCAATACCCATAACCAAAGGGGAAGTGAGGTTGTAAGCACATTGTAACATGATGTTTTGTTTAGCAAATACTGCACTTAGTGAGTGATGGTATCTCAATTGTAGCTCTTAAGTGAGGATTGCCATGACTTGACTGTCAAATGCTTTGCTCCTACGTTGGAGGAGTTTTGAAGACAGGGAGCCAAAAATTAGTATCCTCTACAGAGAAAGGAAACATGAGAATCCTATTTCAGCTAAGGAGACCTTTTGTGTGAGCACTCAAACAAATTCCACAAAAGGCCCTTGGAGTCCTCACCTCTCATGTGTCCATGAGTAAAAGACTAAAATGCTGCTCTTGTATCAGGTTTTTAACTTGATTGACATCCATGAAGGAAAACAGCTTTGCAGTTACATTTCAACCTTCTTGTGCTTTGTGTGTGTGTATGTGTCAGTGTAAACTGATCTATTTAAAAAAAACATTCTTTGCCCAGGAACCCATAATATTTTCCCAGAATTGTTTACTGTTTTTTTAGCCTCTCCTTCATGCTCTGAAATTGGAGAAGCCCTTATGCATTCTACTACTAGGAGGAAAATTTAATGGTTCACTTTTTTTAATGTCACTGAGAAAGGGTGGGTTTTTTCTTCATTTCTTGAGTTACACTCTAATTATGTTAACCTATCCTTCATTATAAAATGATTTTCAATATGAACTCTCAGTTTTTAAAAAACCCCACAAACAATTATACAAACAAAGTAAAAAAAAAAAAAGCGTAACAGCATAAGAAATTTAAAATCAGTTGAAAATGCCTTGACTGCCACTGAAAACATGAACCCTCTTTTGGAAAGAATTTAAAGGTGTGGGTATTTCAGAAAAAAGAGTTTCAATTTTATTGAGTCATACCTTCTCCAGCTGAAGTAACTCCTAGAGGAGTATAGTGAAGGTGCAGAAGAAGGATTATGTGGGAGGATGTGATCTTTATAATACTGATACACATAATAAACTAGTCTTTTTCCAAAACAAGCAGCCTTTCTCTTCCTAGGGCGAGATGTTTGGTAAAGAAAAAAAAAACCTGAATTGTTAGGTTTTATAGAATGTCTCAGGATGTTATCCATGTTGAGCAAAATCTATAATGAGGTTCTTTTGAAACAAGCTGGTATGAGTGCTATTCTCAGCTTCATTTATTTTTGTACCTCTGGATTTAACTCTCAGTCTTGTAAATCTTCAGATCTGTGGATTGTCTTACAGTAAACTAACATAGATGTCCTTTAGAAATGTTAAATTAGTATCAGAAAGCATTGGAATGTATTGCAAGTAATGCCAGTTTTAGCTGTGGATTTTCTTCTGGACATGGTGAGAGATAGCACTCTCTCGGATCTTGACAACAAATTACTTTTCCAAAAGTTCAAAAATCCACATTTCACTCATAAGGCTAATTAGCAAGGCCACAAAATACTCAGCATTTTTTCAAATTTTCAAAACCTGTTCATCAGGCTTAGATGGAACCAAAGTAAAAAAGAAATCTCATATCAGGAGGAGATGAGACGGGCTATAGGTCAGAGGTTGTCAGACTGGTCTTGTGGTGTAAGATTCATAACCTCACCCTGAACACCAAAAAGAATTGATTATAGACTTCAAAAGATGCAAAGCAGAGCCTCTCCCACTATATATTAATGGAGACTGTATGGAAAGAGTTCATAGTTTTAAATTTCTAGGAACTCATATTTCCAAGAACCTTACTTGGTCAGTCCACACTATGGCCACTGCAAAGAAGGCCCAACAGCGCCTGCACTTTCTGAGGTTGCTGAAAAAGAGTGGTCTGGGTGAGAAGTTGCTGGTTACTTTTTATTGTTCTACCATCAAGTGCATTTTGGCATACTGTGTAATGGTGTGGTATGCTGGATGCTCTGCAGTGGATAAGAAGATGCTCCAGAGAGTTATAAACACAGCATAAAAAATCATTGGTTGCTCTCTTTTTTCTTTGGAAGATATTGCAAAGACCAGACTCCTCTCTAGAACATTAAAAATCTCCACAGACTGTTCTCATCCTGGACATTCATATTTTGAACTGTTACCATCAGGAGGTGTGATAGGTGTCTTAAAATGAGGACTAATAGATTGAGAAACAGTTTCTTTTCCAAGGCAGTAATTGTCTTTAATCAAATAGTACATTTGTGATTTAGTCCTATTATTATTATAATGATTTTAATTTTTAAATACTCTGCAGTGTGATTGTGATATGGTATTTGGGGCACTGTGCTAGAATAGCTTTCAAATTTCACTGTATTCATGGAATGCAATGACAATAAAGGTATTTTATTCTATTCTAAAACTGAAACTGGCATTTAGTTTTAACTTTTTAAAAAAAAGAGTATATGCAGACATTCAGATAAGATTCTGCCAGGCATGAAAGAAGTTTCAGATCGTACCAAAGAATTTGTTTAGTAAATGAAAAACAGAACAAAGATGCAAGCAGATAGTTGTGGTATTATCAAACATGGATACAATTTTAAATAAGCATATTTATGTTTATCAAAAAAAAGCTGCCTAATGTTGGAAGGAACATACCCCACAGGGAATAAAGTTTGCAACTCAGGTGGTATTAACATTCTTCCTCCAATATAGAAATTCTGGATTGAATTTTAAATAATTAATTCTCCAAATCTTAGTTCTTCCCAAAAGTCAGATTGGCTATTTAAAATCCTCATTTTTATTGAATCAGTTCATAGTCACAACATGCAGAGACTATGTTTCATCAAACTGGGGAAAATTTCAAGACATTGATCTTTTACTTCCTGATACTTTCTTCACTGTATTTTAATCAAGACTCAGTGTTGAGCAAAGCCCCAAAACAACATAGAACAATTCAGTCAGAGTTCAGTTTTTTATTTGCTTACATACAATAGACAGAATCTTGCCAGACTAAACCCGTATCCTAATCCTCTTCCCTCTCTCTGTCCCCTATTGGGCTCTGGGCTATGATTCCTCTTGTCCCCCACCCACCTTTCTGCAATGCACTCCCTCCTTCCTAGGAAACTTCATGTAATCCATTACACCAGTTTTCCCTCCATGAGTACCATATAATATACTCAGGCAGAGTAAATTATTAATGTAGGTTAAAGAGAAGTGCCAGTAACAGGAAAATAGCAACAACAATTAGACTTAACATACCACTTCATAAAGCTTTCCAGCCCTCTCTAAGCAGCTTACAAAGTCAGCATATTGTCCCCAACAATCTAGGTCCTCATTTTACCAACTTTGGAAGGATGAAAGGCAGAGTCAACCCTGAGTCAATGAGAATTGAACTGCTGGCAGTTGGCAGAATTAGCCTGCAATGCTGCATTTTAACCACTGTTCTGAAAGGCTTCAATTTATCAGTTTATTTAAAACATGTTCAAGTTGTTGTGATTTTTCCTGCTTATGCAATTTATAATACACTTCAAAGTATCCTACAGAATCAGAACAGAAAGGCAGGCTCCTGTTCACCAAAGCATATAGTTCAAATCTAATATCTGTCCAGAATATTTGGAGCTTAGTTAAGATCACAATAATCGAAATTCAGTTAGAATTTCAATTAGAAAAAGTGATGATAAAGTGATGTATATTTCCACTCAGAATACTTAGCCATCCTCTTAGACTTGGGAGCCACAGTCCCAAAACAACAGGAAGATATTGTGTTGAGGAAGCATTGTGTGCTCTGTTGCTTTAAATGAGTCAAGTATCATGCTGATAAGTTGAGATTGTCCACTGTCTTCTTTGCTATCATTTTTAAAAATATATTTTTATTGTTTACATATAAATATATTGAATACAGTGTAGTTGGCCATGGCATTCCAATTGCGATAAAACAGAAGTAAAAACAAAATAACATATATACAAATGTATACATACAAATTTTTGTCCAAAAATTTCTGACTATCATTTAACATGTCAATTCTATCATTCTAATACTTAGATTCTTTTATCAATAATACTCTTTCCAAGTCCTCCTCGCCTGATTCTTTCATCTTCCAACTTCTACCTCGTGTTTCTAACCATTGATAAAACCTATTCCATATTAAATAGTATTCTGTATCTCTTTTATTTTTAATATTAATGTCTGTCCATTTCCACACAGTCTAGTATCTTCCTTATAATCTCATACTCTACTGGGTGTTTTTGTTCTCCCACTGCTGCGCATATACAATTCTTGCTGCAATCAAAATATGTATTAAATATATTGTCCCTTTGTCATAATACTCTGATGTGATACCTAGTAAAAACAATTCTGGTTTGAAATCTATATGTTGCTTGATCTTTTCTTCTAGCCCTGTATGTATTTTGAATTCAAAATTTCCTTGCCTTTATACAGGTCTACCACATGTGATAATATGTGCCAGGTGATGGTTTACATTTCCAACAGATTGGCGACCTATTTTTATAAATTTTAGCAAATCTCATTGGGGCAGATGCCACCTATAGAATTGTCTTTATCATTTTAATACTGAACACCAATTTGGAATTTTCAACTTTCCCTTTTTACTTGCATAATGAGCTTTTTAAAATCTTTGCTATCAGCTAACAAGATGATGTCATTTGCTGATCTTCAGTGGTTAGTATTTAGATCTCCAATTTCCAGCTGTCATTCCTTCCAACCTTGTTACACTCATAATATAATCACTCAACAGACATTATGCTCTTTATCTCAATTTGGCTTACTCTTTTGAACCATTCTGTTTCTCTAAGCTCAGTTCTCAAAGTTGTTTTTGTTCCAATGTAAAAATGATGTGAAATGTTCTGGCACACTTTAGATTTACCATAGTTAGTCACTCAAGCCCCTGTCACACTGCACCAACGGATGCAAAGAGGATGTAAAACAGACAAAAAAGCTTGCCATCCGTTGGTTAACGCGATGTACTCACTGCCTCCGTTTTGCTTCCTCTCTATCCGTCCAGCATCCGTCTATTGACGTTTCATCCGCTCAGAAAGTTTTGGGTTGCCCAAAACTTTTGCGTGGAAAATGTATCCAATTCATCCGTTCATCCGCTACGCATCCGCTATATCCGCTAGGCATCCGCTGCGCATCCGTGCAACTCGCATCCGCTCATACGCAGGGAGGAAGCGGAACGGACGCAGAACAGATGCAGAACGGATGCAGAACGGATGCAGAACGGATGCCTAGCGGATGCAGCATGGAAACAAAGCGTTTAAAATGGAAAAAACGTTTGCAGAGGGGACCTATCTCAGATATTAAGGATGTCTACAGGATGCCTAGAGGATGCCTAGAGGATGCAAAGGGACACCTATACTGCCTATAAAAAGGGGGAGCAACTCATCTGCATCTCACTTTCAGACCAGCAGCCCAGCTGTGCAGACCTCTGCAGCCTTCATCTGACTCTTGCTCTTCCACAGCATCCAGTCATGTCAACCGTGGATCGTAACACAGTCCTTTTGGCAGCCACCATCCTTCTGCAACAGTCCAAAGCCATCTACAGGCTCTGTGAACTCTACTACAGGAAGAAAAGGAGGCGGCCAAGAAGCGTCTGGGTACGAAGATGGATCGGGAGAAGAGCAGAGTACGGACTGTACAACAAGCTGATGGTGGAGCTCAGGAACGAAGACCCTCGGGCATTCCAGAACTTCATGAGGATGCCTCCAGCCATGATTGACGAAGTTGTGCAGCGCCTGACACCCAGGTTGACCAAGGCAAACACCAACTTCCGGCCCAGCCTGGAACCTGGGCTCAAGGTGGCACTCACTCTGCGCCACCTGGCCTCAGGGACCACCTACAGGAGCATGCAGTACGGCTGGAGGGTGCCACACAACACCATCAGCATTGTGGTCAGAGAAGTGGTGCAGGCCATCATCGAAGAACACTTGGAGGAGCTCCTCCAGTGCCCCTCCACTGATGAAGGATGGAAGAAAGTTGCAGAGCAGTGGTACCAGAGGTGGAATTTCCCACACACCGTTGGAGCCATCAATGGCAAGCACGTGGCCTGCAAAGCACCACCCAAGTCGGGCTCCACTTATTTCAACTACAAGGGCTTCTTCAGCATCGTCCTCTTTGCTATGGTTGATGCTGACTACAAGTTCATGTACATCGATGCTTCAGGCAGCGGCTCATGTTCAGATGCCCAGGTATACAACACCAGTGACCTCAAAGAGGGGCTGGAACGCAACCTCATCATGGGCTTTCCAGATCCAGACCCCCTGCCCAACGACACGCAAGATGTGCCCTACTTCATCGTGGGGGATGACGCCTTCTCCCTCAGAACCTACCTCATGAAGCCCTACACTTCAAGACACCTCACCCGTGAAGAGAGGATCTTCAACTACAGGCTGTCCAGGGCAAGGCGGGTGGTGGAGAACGCCTTTGGCATCCTGGCCAATAGGTTCCAGGTACTTCTCACCACCATGCAGCATCGCCCAGAGACCGTGAAAAACATCGTGGAAGCTTGCTGCTCCTGCACAATCTCATGTGCACCCGTTACCCAGTCTTGCAGAACAGGCTCATGGACCTCCAACAAGGCAATGAGGACATGGAGCCTGGGGAATGAAGGCAAGGGCGAAACCTGATAGACAGTCAGGATGTGCAAGGCCCCAGCAGAGCCTCACGTGAAGGGAAGAAGCAGCGCAACCTCCTGAGACACTGGTGCAACTCCCCAGCTGGAGCAGTGGAGTGGCAAGACAGGATGATAGATGATTAATGAGTGCTTCCTTCAGCCTGTCTCATCACACTGATGAGATTGGGCCATGTATGTTGGGTGGGCCTACAATGAACAGGGCGTTTAATAAAGAGTTGTGTTTGTGTTGACATGTGTGGATGATTATCACATTATTATTGATAATAAAGGGCCATAGGTGTGGCACCAGGGAGGGTGGACCATACAGTCCCACTATGCTTGCACTGGAGGCTCATCTATCCCACTTCTATCCTTACCCATCCCATAGCTATTACCCATTCCAATGGTATCCCTGCTCATCCCACAGCTATTACCCATCCCACAGGTATCCCTGCCCATCTCACTGCTATCTTAACCCATCCCACAAGCATGGAAAGGCTTAAACCATTTCTAAAAGTTTGCACCAAGACTTTATTAAAAAAAAGAAATGAAACAAGTGTGTGAATCAAAGATTGAACAACAAGCTGTAAAACAAAAATGACCCAAGTCAAGTGTCCAAATAAACTCTACAGGTAGCCAGCTACCCAGTCTCTGGCACTCTTATTGGTCACTCAGAGGTGTGCCCAGTCTGAAGCACCACTGGGGTGCCTGGCCCTGAGAGGACAACAGGTGACGGTGTGTTGAGAAAGCTCTCAGACAGCTGGCTCAGACCCGCGATGCTGAGAGGTCCTTCCTCCATGCCATGGGGTGTCAGCCCCAGTACTGATGACAGATGTACTGAGGCCGGGCTTGGCTGTGGGGTGGAGGAAGGAGTAGTGTAGTGGGGCTGTCTGGTCTGCAGCTGGGTGAGGACTGGTGTGGGTGGCATTGGTGGTGTGGGTGGCATCGCTGTAGTTGGTGGCATTGTTGTGGCTGGCATTGGTGGCATCAGTGGAACCGGTGGCAATGGTGTCGCCCAATGACTCTGTGCCTGGGCTGGGAAGGGCTGCTGCCTGTGCTGCTGGACCTCCTGGTAGCCGTAGCCCTGGTAGGTGAGGGGCTGTGGGAAGCCTTGGTATGGGAGGGACATCACCTGGGGTGGAGGAGCAGACCTGAACTGGGTGGGAGCAGGTTCCTCTGGGTCTGGAGGGTTGTGAAGCAGCTCCGTGATCCGGTCCTTCATCACTTGGTACTGGGGTTCCTCCATGTTCTTGAGGGTCTGGTTGACATAGGTGAGGAAGGGCTTGCGGTTGGAGGATGAGGAGTCAGTGCTGACCAGCTGAGAGAGGAGATCTATACTGGTGTGGATGGTGTCCCTGATCTCCAGCAGGACAGTGTGGCTCTGCCCCTCCTGTTGTCTGGTTCTCTGCCTTTCTGTGGAGGCGGAGCTGGGTGTGTGTGGATGTGGCTATGACTGTGGTGGACTCAATGTCTCGTCTCTCCCACCACACCAGGGAGTCCTCCACGCGCTCCACCACGGTGACAACAGCTGTCCGCGGGTTCTCCACCGTGGCACGCTCCACAGAAACCTGCCTGGAGACAGGGACTGACTATTGGCCGGAAGAGGACTGGGTCGCAGCAGGCTGCTGGAGAGAGAGGGTAGACAGAGGGGCTCCTGGTGCTCCTCGTTGGCGGATCTCACCCCCCAGGAAGCTGCACCTGGCCATGACGTAGGTCTCTCTGTCCGTCAGCTTTACTGTGGCCTGGCCAGATTTCTTCAGGTGCAGCTTCCCGTACCAGGTGTGCATATGTTTCCACCAGCCGAGGAGCACCTCCGAAGTGTAACCCATACTCTCTGCCCTCTCTCTCCAAGCAGCCTGCTTCCTCTTTGTGTCCCTGTACAGACGGTGTCCCTTCCGCCACAGATAGTCATTCTCTCTCAGCCACTCCAGCACCTCATCCTCGTGTTCCTCCTCAATGAAGTATTGCCTCCTCTCCCATTGTCGCATACGCCTCTTCCTCTCTTTGGCAGGACCAGATGGGCCCTCATCAGAGGGGCTCCCAGGTGGTAGGGGCTGCTCCTCCACACCACCACCAGCAGCAGCAGCAGCAGGATCATCATTATTATCATCATCATCATCATCATCATCATCATCATCATCACCAGCAGGATCATAATCAGCATCAGCATCATCAGCATCAGCAGCAGCAGCAGGATCATCATCTTCATCATCAGCAGCAGCAGGATCAGCAGGACTAGGATCAGCAGCAGCAGAGTTATCACCAGGAGCTCCAGCAGCACCAGCACCAGCAGCACCAGGAGCACGAGCAGGACCAGGAGCACGAGCAGGACGAACAGGATGAGCAAGACCAGGAGCATGAGCAGTACGAGCAGTACGAGCAAGTCCAGGAGCACGAGCAGTACAAGCAAGTCCAGGAGCACGAGCAGGACCAGCAGGACCAGCAGCAGCTTCAGCAGAGTACGCAGCAGCAGAAGCACCACCGCCAGGAGCAGCTTCAGAAGAGTACGCAGCAGAAGCACCACTGCCAGGAGCAGCTTCAGCAGAAGCTCCAGCACCAGAAGAGCGAGCCCGAGCAGCAGAAGCCCCAGCAGAAGCAGAGTCAGGGACAGGGGGTGGGAGGGTGGCCCTGTCCCTCTTGCCAGGGATGGCGGCAGGTTGCTGAGACTTTCACTTCTTCCCCATGGTTGTGGGGTTGCTGGCTGGCAGGGAGGCTGGCAGGCACCAAGGCTGGCAGGAAGCCTGGCACCAAGGCTGGCAGGAAGCCTGGCACCAAGGCTGGCAGGAAGCCTGGCATGAAGCCTGGCAGGAAGGCAGGCAGGCAGGCTGGAAGCAAGGCTGGCAAGCAGGCAGGCACCAAGGCTGGCAGGCAGACTGGCTGGCAGGGAGGCTGGAAGGTAGGCTGGCAGCAAGGCTGGCAGGCAGGCAGAGAGCAAGGCTGGCAGGGAGGCTGGCCAGGAGGCTTGGAGGCAGGCTGGCAGCAAGGCTTGCAGGCAGGCATGCAGGCAGGGCAGGTAAGGACTCAATGTATGCTGCAGCAGGTCTTTCCTCCGACTACTGGCCACGTGCGAGCTGCTTCCCTTTATATCCGGGGGGCTTACGCAATGCATCCTCCCCGTATGCACAATTAACGCTCGGCATCCACTAGGCTTCCGCTGTGCATCCGCGAGGCTTCCGCTCTGCATCCGCTTCATCCGCTGTGCATCCGCTCGGCATCCGCTTCATCCGTTCCGCATCCGCTTTGGTGAGGCCCCCCGGAAGCCCTGCGGATGTGCCATCCGCTCCCATCCGCTTCCATCCGCTAGGCTTCCGTTCCGCATCCGCTTTCCATCCGCCCTGCGTCCTCCCCGCGTCCATGTTATCCGCTCCGGTTATGCAAATTTTTGCCTCTTTTGAGAGCGGATAACAACGGATGGAACATTTTGCTCGTCCGTTGTGTCCGTTTTGCATCCGTTGGGCAGTGTGACAGGGCCTTCATTTTTGCATTTGATCTACCTATTTTGGAATTTTTTTTGACAAATATGTATTCCTCATAACAGACATTGCATTATTTTTCATATTTCTATCAGCATTTGCATACCTTGAAATTTCTTCATCCATTTTCCTATTTTTAGTAAACATTCAACTAAAGCAGATAATTTCATATACTAACTAATAACTAATATTTTGTCTAGGTTTTTTTTTACAATTTCTACATACTTGTAATCATTCAAACCATTTTTCCTATAGAGACATCTATTTCGATTGGATGCCTTTATTTTCATATCCATAGTGTTACTGTATTGCCCAATCAATCTAGCATTCACTGCAAAATCTTCAGGTTTCAGTCAATAATATGGCATTGTCTACTTACACAAGTACATCTACTTTCACATCCCTGATTAACAACTCTATTATACCACCAATATTCCTTAGATATTTATCCACTGAATTACACTGAATCATTTCATAATTTGTATTTTTTTCCCCAGTTTCTTCTTTTTTGGGGGGTATAGGTTTTTATACCGATCTCCAATTTTTAAGCAACAAAGTCAGGTTTTATATTTGTTGATGTAGAACCATTAACACTGTATCTCTGCTCTTCCAGCTTCAAATAGTTCAGCCCATGTTTTATCTATATGCTCTGCTCTTTTATTTGACAACTGGATTTTCTGACTGTCATACCTCATTTTTTAATGGAGTCTACTTCTAAATAGACTGTATTTTATCTTTTTGTAAATTTCTTTGTGAAGGACTTTCAGAATTGTCTTTCTGTCTTCCTCTCTCCTCACTTTATTTCTCTCAAATCTCATCTACAGTATAATTGCTCTTGAATATTCCTACCACCGTTGAAATTTTTCTATAATTCCCCTATTTTTTATCACAAGACTTTTGTTGACTTTTTTAATTGTAATTTTTGACATTGTGGCTCAACATTGAAAAATTTGCATTCATTACTTGAATATCTGTCCTTAAAGTATAAAGCTTTCATTCTGTTTTCCTCTGACTATACAAAAGTTGCTTTGAAAGCCATTTGAATTTTTTATTTTGGGAATTGTTCACTTTTCACAATATTTCTCATTTCTTCCTGCAGCTCCTTAGTTTACTTCCACTTATAAAGTATATAACCTGTTTTCCTACAGTGATTTTATAGCCTGATTATATTCTCTCCAGTTGACATTTTAGCATTCCTAATCTTAAAATGCACATTTAACCACAGTAATTCATGGTTTGTTCCATAGTCTATGCTGGAAATTTCCTTGCTGATTGGATTGCGTTCCCCCCCATCTTCTCTTTCCAGTTGTTGATCCAGATATGTCTATTGGCTGCTTGACACAAAAGTCTTAAGCTGCTTGTCTTCTGGGCTGAAACGAGATGGATGTGAAGCCAACTAAAGATTTCATTCCATCTTCTGTTTTGGCAGGTGATGCTGGCCAGGTTTACTGCTCAGATGACAGTTACCGCTTCTCCTGATTGATGGAGTCTCCTATTTCATTAAGGCCTTCTACTTCAGGCCTACATAAGGACAGGGGAAAGAAACAGAGGTGGTATTCAGCAGGTTCTGACCAATTCTGGAGAACTGGTAGCGGAAATTTTGAGTAGTTTGGAGAATCGGCAAATGCCACCTCTAACTGGCCCCGCCCCCATCTATTCTCTGCTTCCTGAGTTCCAGCTGATTGGCTGGGTCTTCTTTTGTTGCCCTGCACAGAAGAACGGAGCTGAAAAGCAGGTTACTGGGGTGGGGAGGGAATGGGGATTTTACAATATCTTTCCCTTGCCATGCCCACCAAGCCACACCCACCAACCCATGCCATGCCCACCAAGCCACACCCACAGAACTGGCAGCAAAAATTTTTGAATCCCAGCACTGGAAGGAAACATTTAACTCCATTCTCAGGGCAGACTTTGGAGGACATAAGTTTCCACTGCTTCATTGGTTCTCTGTCTGGGCAGCTAAGATTTGCTGTAAGCATGGGCTGTCTTTATGCAGTAATCCCTGGAACAGATGCTTAAGACTCTATTCATAAGTCTAAAATGAACATCAACTATCACATGCAGCAGTTCTTGGAAAGCTTCTTTCAAAATAAACAAAGTTTGTCTATTCAAGGCTTCAACAAAATAGACTAGCTAGTGACCAGACATGATAGAAGAGCGTCACTTGGCATAGCACAGTTGAGAATTTCCAAGGAAAACAAAGGCAACTCTCTCAGCCACTTCTTCTGTTTTAACAAAATGCAAGCCTTTTGCCTTTGCAGCAGATACGCTGCTTTTTCTGCTCCAAACACGTAATGATGCATGATGCCTTCAGTTTAAGGGCCATGCCTATGAATTGTTCTGTACGCTTGCATTAAGTTACTGCTCCTCCCTGATTATACCACTTTTGCAGAAAAATGACTATGCTTCATTTGTGCTCTTGCCTACTGCTCCCTTTTTTATCCCAGCCAAGAGAAGCTGTAATTGTAATTCAGCTTTGTTCTCAAAAGAGCACTGGGAGTCTAACAGGAAATTACATTGCTAATTAAACTACTTAAGAATGCATAAGAGTTACCAAGCATAAACTCCTGGCCTCTGCTAAAAATTTCCTTGCTATGCGTTATCATTGCTGGGTTTGGGATTCATTAGGCAGTGATTGAGTAGATTTTAAATCAAAGAGTGTTAAGAATGGAGCAAGCTTAAATGCAATATTTTATCTCTGAAAAAGTTGTGGCATCCATGTGCATGTATGAAAGGCTGGAGCATACACTGCATTGGTGCTTTTTGTCTCTGATTAAAGGATTGAATCCTTCTGGCACCACTGCTATCAAGATTCACCTCTAATTAGTTGTCTTCAAAATCGGTCATGGTTTTCATTGAGCACTGCCTCCTGCTGTGAATTTCATCAAAGTATTTTGGTGATGTTAGCAGTTCACCGGAATCCTAGTTTAGGATCAGCATGTAGATACTCCCATGTTTAATCTATGCCTGCTTACTCTACAGCAAAAATCCAACAGTAATGGGGAGAAAAGAAAGTGAAAAGACCACAGACAAGACTTGTACAAGCAAGGTAGTTCTCAACTTATGACCATTGATTTAATGACCTCTATAAGTTACCATTGTGATTATCATTGTCATCTGACTTTCAGGCTCATTCTCACACTTATAACTGTTGCACTGTCCCTGTGGTCATTTGATCACAATCCATGTGCTTGGCTTCTGGCTTGCATTTACAGCATCCCAAGGTCATGCAATTGCTATTTGTAACTTTCCCAGCCAGTTTCTGACAATCAAAGTAAATACGGAATTAACTTAACAAAACACGGATTCACTTAATAATCATGGCAAAAATGTTCATAAGATGGGTGAGACTGACTTTAACAATTCCATCGCTCAGCAATGGATCTTCCAGTCACAACTGTGGTTGTAAGTCAAGGACTAGGGTTACTATGTTTGGGCTGCAGAAATCTGGATAATCTCTACATGGTGCCAAGCCATATTCTTCTTCGAAGCTTCCGTGCTGCCACATGGGAGCAAAGAGATATTTTGGTATGTTTTTGTTTCCATCAAGATGGGGAGTTTTTTTGTAGCCCAGATATGATAACTTTCAGTGGAATTTGATAAATGCTGCTTTTTGTGTTCTGTTCCATGAAGCTCTTTAAAAGCAAAAGAGATTCTCTATCAACTTGGCATAGAGATATCGTTGCAAGCTGCCAATATTTCCCTAACAGAGTTCCTGTGAATCATAAAAACTGCATGACAAGCAGGAATTCAGCAGATGAAAATTTTCAACTTAACTGCAGCAACATGCCAAGAGGACCGATTATATTGTCACATGGATGCGAAAGTCATTCAACAAGGAAGAAATCTTAAGCAATGAACAAAGTACTGTCATATCTCTGAAACCTTCTTGAAATGCAGTATTTGAAGTATTACACAATATTTGTAAGTATTACAAATATTAGTATTTGAAGTATTTCACAGTATTACACAATATTTTAGGAGAGTATAACAAACTGAAACAAAGCAGAACAATTACTTTATGGGATTTGGCTATTATACTTCTACTGCTGCAGCTTGAAACTACATTTACTTTCTTTGAAGACATATAACATTGCTGGCTGAAATTTAGTTGAGAATCAGCTAGCGTTCCAAGATCTTTTCTGCATCCTGTACCTGTGCATTTGATTTGTGTTTCCTAAAGAAAGAATTTTGCACTTGCCTCTGCTAAATTTCATTCTGTCATTTCAGCCCATTTTCCCCCCACCAGCCCACTGAAATAATTTTAAATTGCACTTCTTCTTCTAGAGTATTAGCTATCCCTTACAATTTGTGTCATTGGCAAATTTATAAGCATTTCTGTCTCTTCTTCTTACAACTCATTAGTGAAAACATTGAAAAGTAGAGGCCACAGAGCTGATCTGTATAGCCTCCCACTTGATACCTGTCTCCAGTGTGATGAGGAATCAATAATGTGCACTCTTTGAATATGATTTCAAAGCCAGTTATTAAAACAATTATCTACTTTTTAAAGAAAGTACCAATGGTACCAGAAACAACCTAAAGGCCAATCTTAGCAAAGTCCATCACACCCGGGCTCCTAAGCTGTTAGCATAGTTATGACTCTGCTAAAATCATAGTAAAAAAGCACAGCGCTGGCTGTCTTTTCCCCTGTAACAAGAAGAAAAAAGTCCAAGTCTTAAGCTCATGTCACACTGCACCAACGGATGGAAAGAGGATGTAAAACGGTGAGAAACACTTGCCATCTGTTGGTTAACGCGATTCATCCGTTCTGTATTCATTGCCTCCGTTTTTCATCCTCTCTATCTGTCCAGCATCCGTTGACTGAGGTTCCATCCGCTCAAAAAGTTTTGAGCTGCTCAAAACTTTTTGAGCGGAAAATGTATCCAATGTGTCCATTTTGCATCCGCAATGCATACGGTGAACATCCGTTCTGCATCCGTCGTCATCTGTTACACATCCGCTGCATCCGCTAGGCATCCGCTGCGCATCCGCGCAACTCAAATCCGCTCCAGCGGAAAGCGGATACAGGAAGGAAGCAAAATGGATGCGGAATAGACGCGCAGCATCAGTAGCACGGACAGAGAAAGGATGAAAGCGGATGCAGCTCACATACAAAGCATTTAAAATGGAAAAAACGTTCGCAGAGGGGACCTATCTCGGATATTAAGGATGTCTAGAGGATGCCTAGAGGATGCAAAAGGACACATAGTGGAAAACCTATATTGCCTATAAAAAGGGGGAGCAACTCACCTGGATCTCACTTTCAGTCCAGTAGCCCTGCTGTGCAGACCTCTGTAACCTTCATCTGGCTCTTGTTCTTCCACAGCATCCATTGATGTCCACCATGGATCGTAACACACTCCTTTTGGTAGCCACCATCGTTCTGCAACAGTGCGAAGCCATCTACAGGCTCTGTGAACTCTACTACGGGAAGAAAAGGAGGCGGCCAAGAAGTGTCTGGGTACGAAGATGGATCAGGAGAAGAGCAGAGTACGGACTGTACAACAAGCTGATGGTGGAGCTGAGGAACAAAGACCCTCGTGCATTCCAGAACTTCATGAGGATGCCTCCAGCCATGTTTGACGAAGTTGTGGAGCGGCTGACACCCAGGTTGACCAAGCAGAGCACCAACTTCTGGCCCAGCCTGGACCCTGGGCTCAAGGTGGCACTGACTCTGCGCCACCTGGCCTCAGCGACCACCTACAGGAGCATGCAGTACGGCTGGAGGGTGCCACACAACACCATCAGCATTGTGGTCAGAGAAGTGGTGCAGGCCATCATCGAAGAATACCTGGAGGAGCTCCTCCAGTGTCCCACCACTGAAGAAGGCTGGAAGAAAGTTGCAGAGCAGTGGTATCAGAAGTGAAACTTCCCCCACACTGTTGGAGCCATAGATGGCAAGCACGTGGCCTGCAAAGTGCCAGCCAAGTCGGGGTCCACTTATTTCAACTCCAAGGGCTTCTTCAGCATCAACCTCTTCGCCATTGTTGATGCTGACTACAAGTTCATGTACATCAATGCTTCAGGCAACGGGTCAGCTTCAGATGCCCAGGTATACAACGCCAGTGACCTCAAGGAGGGGCTGGAACGCAACCTCATCATGGGCTTCCCAGATCCACACCCTCTGCCCAACGACACGCAAGATGTGCCCTACTTCATCGTGGGGGATGACACCTTCTTCCTCAGAACCTACCTCATGAAGCCCTACACCTCCAGAAGCCTCACCCGTGAAGAGAGGATCTTCAACTACAGGCTGTCCAGGGCAAGGCGGGTGGTGGAGAACGCCTTTGGCATCCTGGCCAACAGGTTCCAGGTACTTCTCACCACCATGCAGCATCACCCAGAGACCGTGAGGAGGATCATGGAAGCTTGCTGCATCCTGCACAATCTCATGCGCACCTGCTACCCAGTCTTGCAGAAGAGGCTCGTGGACCTCCAACAAGGCAATGAGGACATGGAGCCTGGGGAATGGAGGCAAGGGCGAAACCTGATAGACACTGAGGATGTGCAAGACCCCAACAGAGCCTCACGTGAAAGGAAGAAGCAGCACAACCTCCTGAAACACTGGTGCAACTCCCCAGCTGGAGCAGTGGAGTGGCAAGACAGGATGGTAGATGATTAATGATTGCCTTCTAGCAGCTCTGTGCATACGTGCACTGGGAACAGGCTCCCCTAGATCCTCTGCCTCACTGGTGCCAGACTCCAAAGGCAACATCCCACTCCCAGATAGTCCTGGCCCCATCTCTTCATCAGACACAGGACCCTTGTCCAAGTCCTCTCCAGACTCCCTGACTGTTCCCCGTTCTTCCCCATTGTCTGATTCCACTGCTGTCTGCACTGGCTGCTGGTGAACCACAACACAGCTATTGTATTTAATAGGGTGGGGGGAAGCCATTGCAAAATAATCGTAGCAATTACTGCTGTAGTTGAGAGGATATTTGCCTTCTTAGCAGTAACACTTTCTTTGCATTAAGAAATTTATTTAATGAGCTTTGACAAGCATCATCTGTAGTCACTCAATTATTGTATAGTTCCAGGCAGAGACTGTACAGCTGATTTGCCTCTTCCAGCTCAGATTTTATTTTATTTTTTGAGGAAAGAATAAGGGCAATGGGAGAGCTTGACTTGCCTCAGACAAGCCTGGATGGTTGCCCTATTGGCAACACCACACAACCTGGCTCAGTTTTCCCATCCGAAGGTCTGGTGCCCAAGTAGCATCAAATTATGAGAACAGTTGCTACAACCACACATTTGTGTTGGCCTGTATGTAAAAGGACAGAAGCTGAGAGTGGTGGTGGAAGGATTTGCTAGCAATTTTGTCTCCTTTTCTTTTGCCACAAATTTCAGAAAAGATAAAAGGGACAAAGATGTATTTATTTATTTATTTTGACCTTTATTGTTTTCACAAAACACTCAAGGCAGCAAACAAATCCAACGCACTTTCTTCCTCCTGTTTTCCCAACAACAACAACCCTGTGAGGTAAGTTGGGCTGAGAGAGAGTGACTGTCCAAAGGTCCCCCAGCTGGCTTTCATGGTTAAGGCAGGACTAGGGTTCATGGTCTCTTGCTTTTTAGCTTTAACCACTAGACCAAACTGGCTCTCTGTGTCAAATATTGTTTTCTCTCTTTCTCAGATATTGCTTTGGATGGGTTGGGTGTTGCCAAGCAGCTTGAGTGCTGGCTCCAGGCTTCATGTGTGCTTTTTTTCAATTGCTTAAATGTCAATGAAATTTTCAGAAGATGTATTTTGGCAGCTATCACACTGAGGTATGAGTGATGCTGCAACTAATTTGCTTTGCTTCTTCACCTATGAGCCAAGTAGATGCCCACTGAAGTGGGGACTGTTTGCACAATTGCGATTGCCTTAGAACAGCTTGGGCCAAGTGGCTATAAAACTCTCCAAATCAGAACCTCATTGTATTATTTCTTTCTCTAGCATTACAATTGATTGAGGGAAATGGACGATAAAGCGATAAACTTGTGGCCTGTTTTGCTTTTAATTCATAACTAGAAAGCACCAGGGATAGTATTCAAACTTCCTCCTCCTCCTCCTCCTCCTCCTCCTCCTCCTCCTCCTCCTCCTC
>BLBF01000005.1:49959092-49990786 GCA_015471245.1 Laticauda colubrina | reverse complement strand
CTCCTCCTCCTCCTCCTCCTCCTCCTCCTCCTCCTCCTCCTCCTCCTTCTTCTTCTTCTTCTTCTTCTTCTTCTTCTTCTTCTTCTTCTTCTTTGCAACAAGACTCCTACCCTTTTTAATTTTGCCTCCTGTGCCTCAGGGAAGCCTCCGGGGGACGTTTTTGTTCCCAGAAGGCTTCCCTGGGGCCCAGGAAGGAAAAACATGGAGAACCCCCCCCCCCCCCCCCCGTGTGCCCCTTTTTGCCTCTTGGGCCTCAGGGAAGCCCTCTGGGCAAAGCAGTAAGACAGCAAGTGGGATCTGGGCACAGCTGATCATCAGAACAGCTGATCATTGGGAGGGGAAAAAAGAAATACCTTAAAGTGTTTCTTAAATACCTTAAGGAGCAGGGGAGAATGCAGTCAGCGATATCGGGCATGTGTGTGATGTCGCGTATGCACAATAAGGACTGGCTGGGAGGGGAGGGGCCAGCCAGAGGCACAATTTGTTGATTCTCTGAACTGCGCAGAATCATAACAATTGGTTCTATAAAACTAGTCCAAAATGGTAGAATCCCACCCCTGGAAAGCGCCATGTCTTAAATGCATTGCTGCTGCTGGAATAATGCCCGAATTTTGACAAGTCTTGAAAGATCTGGGTAAATATTAAATGTTAAAACATTTTTCAAAGATTTTTTAAAAGCATGGTCCAGAAAGTATGGTCTTTTTTGCAAGAGGGAGGGACGTACCTGTATTATCACATGAGCAGCTTCGGAGCTTACAATGGTCTGAAACAAGGATGAAAGTGGTTTAAACATTGTGGATGCTTATGTTCAGGGACATCAATCCTTGCACTGGTTTTTCCTCCTTTACACTATTTATTAACTTTTTTTAAAAGTTTTATTATTTTTTAGACAAACATACACAAACACAACATAAAAACATCAAACCATCTTCCACTTATGTACATACCGTGTGTCAGACTGTTTTGTGCATCCACTTCATAGTCATCACTTACAATTACTTGTATATGTTCTCATATTATCTATCAAATATTCCTAAATACACTGATATCATTAATCAATGATTTGACTATACTATTATTCGTTCATGTTATGCAAAATAATCCATATTTTAATTGATTTATTTTATGACAATTCTATCCCATAATTATATTATGATAAAGATAATACATCTTTATATATTCTTTATATTCTAAAGTTCTAGATATTTCATTACCATATTTTATTGTCTAACCATTGATAAAATAAATCCCAAATCTTATAAAATTTGTTTATCTTCTTGTTCTCTAATTTCAAATGTCAATTTACTCATTTCAGCACATTCCATTATTTTCTTCAAAACTTCCTCTTGCAATGGTATTTTCTCATTTTTCCAGTTTTTAACAATCCTAGCCACTGTTAATACATTTACAATCAAATATTTCAATTCCTTACTGTATATTTCAGGTAAAATTCCCAATAAAAATATCTCTGGTTTGCATATTACATATGGTTATATGAGCTAGGTATCTGATGACATTTCCAACATTTTTCAGATTTGTTCTTGGACATTCTTGATATTCTTATTGGGGGTAGATGCCACCTTTGAAACATCTTATACAAATTTTCTTACACTATTTATTATCTTAAAGATTTATTATCTTCTTCGTTTACAATCCATAGCAGACACTTAGAACAAAATAACAATATTTTCTGTGAATCAAATAATGCAAGCAAAGTAAAGGTATCATTTTTTTGAGTCACAGCATCAAGATCGGAGGCATCTCTTCTAAAAACAAAAGAGATTAGAACAGCAGAGACCTCCACTGACTGAAAGGGAGATAGATAAGGGGTGTTCAACCTTGGCAGTTTTAAGACCTGAGGACTGTAACTCCCATGCTGCCTGGGGAACTCTGCAAGTTAAAGTCCACAAATCTGAAAGTTGCCAATGTTGGACATATCTGAGGTAGATAGATCTCCAACCTTGCAGGAATGGGGCAAGAATTGGCAAAACCTTTCCCCATTCTCCATTCCCAATGTACCCTGGTGAATACAATCCTAAGCAGGAATGCAATCCTGCTCAGAGGAATCTGGAACCTATTCTTGAGTACTATTATCCAGAACAATTTATAATTGTTCTTTTCAAATCCATTTTTTACTTTTAGGTAGCCCTTGACTTGCAACCAGATTTGGGTCCAAAATTTATGTTGTTAAACAAGACAGTTACTGAGTTTTGTCCCATTTTATAACCTTTTGTCAGCGTTCCAGCAAACCTCCACTCCAAGCAATAACTCAGAGACACACATCTTCTCGTTCCCTTTATTTTGGATAGTAACTGGCACAACTGGGGAATCCCGAATCTAAAAGTTCCAGGCTTCTTTGCAATAAGTAAATCCATTCCCTGCACCCATCATCATATCACATGCCCCAATCGCCATCCGTCCCAATTTAAGACTTCCCCTCACTTATGTGCAAAATAACATGACCTTGAATTAGAAGAAGAAAGTTACTATGTCTAACTACATACACTCCAAGAAATTCCCCCTTCCCACTTTCCCAGGATCAAAATGGGGCAGCATGGGAGCATCTGGTCTCAATATGGCTTCCAAAGCTGACACCTTTCTTGCCACAGTTTTTAAGTGAATCATTACAGTTGTTAAGTTAGTAACATGGTTGTTAAATGAATCCAGTTTCCCCTGTTGATTTTACTTGTCAGGTCACAAAAAATGATCACATGACTCCAGGACACTGCAACCGTCATAAATATGAGCCAACTGCCAAGAGTCCAAATTTTGATCATGTGACTATGAGATGCTGCAATAGTTGTAAGTGTGAAAAATGGTCATAATTCATTTTTTTCAATGCTGTTGTAACTTTGAATGGTCACTAAATGAACGATTGTAAGACAAGGTCTACCTATATTTCCTTTTTTAAAAATGAAGCATAAGTTCTATAGGTAAAGCAAACATAAATGTATTGGCTACTAAAAAACTCAAAAGAATGCAAATTCCAGAGATGCAGCAATTGCATGCATAACAGAAGGCAGAAGTTAGGAAGTGAAAAAACTTTCTTTTATTTTCTTTGAGTTCCTCTAATCTGTTATTTAACAGGGTTGAATGAAATTTTGACAACATTGTGAAACTTAAGCCACAATAGCCTTTTATTTGCTGGTTGTTGACTTTCATTCATGATTTGTATTTGGTGACAAAATTCTATAAGTGTACAGTGATACGGAAGATGTGATTTATTTCCACATGCTAACTCAGAAAAAATCTATAGAATACTGTGATTTTTCTTCTCAAGGCCTGGCTGCCAAATATGGGAAAAATAAACAAATGAGAAATGTTACACACAAATAAACATTTCCTGTCTGTGTAAATGAAGGTGGGCCTGATTGAAAATCTCCTATGTACATTAGCACATAATTCACAGAGATGTTAGTGTCCATATTTCAATATTTCAATATTTTCAATATTTAATGTAAATAAGCAGGTGAGTGTATGTATGTATGCAAGTATGTATGTATGATGTATATATGCACCAATAAGTATATTTGGGTAGGTTACATAGGAAAATAAATGTATATATTGGTGAGAGCTCATACAAATACATATATCTTAGGAAAAGATTTCTACAAAATGTGTTTATGTTACACACAACAGTTGTATGTAACTGTTTTACATAATTGACATATAATTTTAACAGTATTTTTTTTAAAAAAATTGGAAAAATGATGGACACAACTAAAACCTGAATGAATACTGACATGGACTGGAGTTTTATACATCCATAGCATATGATATTTGTAAAATTGGATTAGTATTTAATATGCTTAAATTTATTTAAAAAGAAAAATTAGTACTTAAAGCCTTGAGAGAATTCTAAGAGATCTCATTAGATAGCAGTAGACGGCTGATTTAGCAACCTTGAAGTGACTGGAGTAAGATACACTGCCGTTGTAAGAGGAAAGTCTCAATGAGATGACTATATCCAGAATCTAGCATTACCTGACAGTTCTACTGTTCCCACCTAAGTAATTAATTAATTAAGTAAGTAAGTACCTTGAATTTTCAAAGCTATCTAGCAAATCTCTGCACTGAACTCTTCCAGCATGTATTAGTGGTTGTATAATTCTAATTAACCAGCATGGAGCTCCTAAAGGTGCTCCAGAGAGTCATCCACATCTGAACTTCTAATCTAACCACACTTGAGATGTTCCACAACATTTGTTTTCCAGGCTACAGCAGATACCTGCAAAATGTTGGCCATTTGAAAAAAAACATATTCATATAAATTATACAATATAGTAGAAAATGAACCAGGAGGTAAAAAGTGCCATGCTCTGTTTTTGTTCCCTTAACCAAATTTCCATCTTTCCTGAAAAGCACAGACTTCAATACCAATCCTGAAATGAACTCACTGCAATGCAATCTCTGTTGCTACTTGGAAAAACTCCGAAAATTTCAGTATAGGATTGTGTGGTGATAGCAAGTCATTGAAATGCGATATTGGAGGTTAAGTGTTAGGCATGCATGGAGAAAGGCTGGAATCATGGGTATCTATGGAGGAAAACATGTAACATGACACAAACTCTATAACTTACATATCCACTCCAGAGGATGGACTATGAATACTTAGACAGAATTTGTGTCATGATGTTATTGTATGTATGTCATCATTCTTACATAATCTCAGTTTGTTGTAAATGCCTGTGGCTGGATTAATTTTCCTAATTATCTTTATGTAAGCTGCTAATGGGGACTCAGTTATAAAGAAGTGTAACGGTTAAGGCAGTGATGGTGAACCTTTTGGGCTCAGCATGTCAAAAATTCAGAACATGTTTAACTGGACTCTGCTGGTATGTCACAATGCCCTCCTCTGAACAAAAGAGATACAATTTCTCCCTCCATCTAGACCAGGGCTGTCAAACTCCTGGGCCATGGGCCAGATACTGGCCACACCCTCACCTGGTTTCGCAAGGGAGAAAAAAGTCCCGATATGTCATGTGATGACACCATGACGACATGAGTTTGACACCCCTGATCTAGGCCTCCTGAGCAGAGGCCCAGGCCTTGACTTCAGCCCAAGCGCGACCACTGTCATTCAAAAAGCTGCCTTATGCAGTTCCTAAGACTTGAGGAACTGCACAACTGCCCTTGAGACCAGGGGTGGGATTCTACCAGTTTGCACCTATTCGCTAGAACTGGTTGTTAACATTCTAAGCAGTTCAGAGAACTGGTTGTTAGAATAAATTACTGGCCTAATCCTGTAAGGAAGGCAGGAAGGAAACATTCTGATGTTGCTTACAGAAACTGCCTCTCCGTTAACTCTGATTACATTCTTGACATGTAATAGTCTTACATTCTAGACTTCTTGTCTCAGGAACATCTCTGGAGTTTTTTCCCCCTCCTTTGCTGGTACTTTGCTTGTGTGGAGTGACCATTTAAAGTTACAATGGCACTGAAAAAAGTGACTTATGACCATTTTTCACACTTACAACTGTTGCAGCATCCCCACAGTCATGAGAGGAAAGGCAAGGAGATGCATGCCACGATGTGAGTGTTATTGAGTTGGCCACACCCAGCCAATAACATGACCATCAAGCCATGTCCACCCAGTCATATGACCACCAAGCCATGCCCACCACCTAAGCCACGCCCACAGCCAGTTGTTAAATTTTTTGAATCCCACCCCTGCTTGAGACTCAGGGTCTTCAGCAGTGGTGGTTTGCTACCAGTTCAGCCCAGTTTGGCTGAACTGGTAGCAAAAAAAAGCCTCCAACAATCAGCTGAGAGGAGAAAGAAGAGAACAGAGCAGGATTGGCCCTCCTACTCGCCCCTGCACTTTTCTCTTCTTTATCCTCTCAGCTAATTGGCACTGCAGACCACAGCTGGTGTATGGAAAGCTACACACGCGCGATCACCCAACTGGTAGTGGAACAGGTAGGATCCCACTGCTGGTCTTCAGGCAATGTTCTCTTTCTGAGACTGCTCCAGACCACACAAGGCCTTTCTTCTTGAAGTGGCCTTGGGGAATGCTCTTCCATGGGCTCTGTAGCCTCTGAAAACCACATGAAAGGATATCCTATTATTGCATGATTTTCAGAAGTTGGGGAGAGGAGATGACATTTTTTCTTAATCTATCAACCACCTTCACCTTGATACTCCCTTGTTGGGGCCCCAAACCACCTAGCAGAAGTCTGTTGTCCTCCATCCATGCCTCCACAGCCTCTAGACATGGTGAGGGGACAGCAATAGCATCCTTTGGATCAAATGGGGGTGGAGTTATAAAGTTGAATGTCATAAGCATATCATTGTACCTTTACTAATGATGGCAGGTGAAGCAGCGACTTCAGGCAGATGTTAAAAAGGAGTGGGAAGAGTATTGAGCCCAGTGGCATGCCACATAGGAGATGGGCCTCTACTGGCCTTGCAGTAAGGAGCCAAACCAGCCCCCCCAAAAGGTTACGATGACTGATGGAATCAAAGGCTGCTGAGAGCTCAAGGAGAGCAAGGATAGTTGCCCTACCTTTATCCTGCTCTCGTCAAATATCATCAACAAGTGTGAGCAATGATGTTTCTGTTCCATAGCTGGGTTTGAATCCGGACTGAAAGGGGGTCTAGATCAGTGGTTACCAACCGGTGGGCTACAGCCCACCAGTGGTCCATGAGAAAATGGTGGTCTGCAGAAAAATGTTATCCCCAAAGCAATTAATCCAGGCTGCATAGGAACACAAGGCTGTGCCGCCTACATGGCCTGAGGGAACACAAGGTTAGTGGCGCTTACATTGCAAACAAGAAAAATTAGTTGGTTGATCAGTTTTGAAAAGCCCTCGAGGTGGTCTTGAACATTTCATAATGACTCAATCCATTATCTCCTGACTTTTGGTAAAACTAATTAGCTGGAAAGAACCAAAAAGCAGATTGTAGTATGATTGTACCTGTTGTTCAAAAATATTACTCTTTTAAAAGATGTTTTATTTTCTTGAATGGCTCAAAAAGATGATTAAAAATAGATATTATGGATCGAGGTATCTGGTTGCAACATACTCCTAGAACAATTTGGCATATATTGCAGAAGTGAATGAAAAAAACTCCTGACTGAGTACTGGGCATTATGCTGTCCTTCTAAGCCAGGGATGTCAAACTCAGGGGCCAGTTCCGGCCTATGGGGTACTTCAATCTGGCCTGTGGGCCCATCCTGGAAACTATGAAGAACTGGCCCGCAGTGCCTCTGCCAGTGAAATCAGAGCTTGGGAGGGCCACACACGGCTCACCCGGGCTCCATTTTTGGCTACAACAGCCTCCTGCAGCCCTCTGCCAACAAAAATGGAGCTCAGGGAGGCCTCACACAGCGTGCCCAGGCTCTGTTTTCAGCTGTGACAGCCTCCTGAAACCCTCTGCCAGTGAAAAGAAGAGCCCAGGCCTATCCAAGCTCCATTTTTGTTGGCAGAGGGCTTCAGGAGGCCATCATGGCCCAAAACGGAGCTTTCATAAGTGACATTGATCTGGCCATGCCTACCCCGGCCATGGCCACCCCTGTTCCCCAAGGTCAAACATAACCCTGATGCAGCTCTCAATGAAATCGAGTTTGACACCCTTGTTCTAAGCTATTTTGGTGGCATAATCACCCATCTGAATTCTTATGGGTTTTGTCTGCCAAGTTAATTGCCATAAACTTTCTTGAAACTAATTTCCTATCCTGGTTCTCCTATTGATATGGGCACTTCAATTACTAGAATTGTCAAGAATGGTTAAACTAGTTGGGAATTTTTGGATGTTGCTCTGTATATCTGGGGGAACCCAGAGCAGTTGAGGCTTTCTTGAAAAACCCACGTACTTAACCAAGGTATAGATTTTATATATTTAGAGGTACAAAATGTTATCCATGTCCTCTGTTTATGCCTCTGGGGAATAAGAACCTGTATTTGTATAGATGGGCACTGGAATGATGGATTATTTAACAGAGATATGGCGTGGGTGCAGTACTTTGCACCTGTTTAAAAATATGTTGTGTATGTGTGCATTTTTATTTTTTATTTTTTTGTTCAGGAGGGATCGTCTTGTGGAAAATTCATCTAGAAACATTAGCTGTTACCATGGAAACAAATTCTTTTACTACGGAGAAACTGGTTTATGACTCACCAGTACCCTAAGTATTCATCATTCTAAAAAATAATTAAAAAGAGCATGCAGGGCAGCATGACTCTACCATTAACAAAGCATAACTTGGTCTTCTTGGACAACTGATAGTGGAGAGTAGCAGTGTTATTCCCTCAACTGTTCTTATGAATTTTCTGGTTGGCCTCCTGGCTTGGTGGTTTTAACCATGTGGGAACTACCCAACTTGTCTGAATCCTATCAGCTCAAACGTTGCCACTGAGTGACAGGGGTGGAGAAGATCAAAACAGCTATTATATGTCCCACTAAGTATTTAAATACCATGTTAATTTGGTGGCATTCCTTGCCATTGAATAACCTCTACCAATTTACTCTTGCCAGGAGGGAATGAAAATTTATTTACTTGAAATTATGCTTTAAATTGTAGTGCTCACATCAGGAGTGGACTGGGAAATGGAAAGGGGACTGGAAATGTACTGTAAACTTTCTATCCCTGTCTGCTGAGTTAGGTGATTTAACCATAGACAAGTATAGGACAGGAACTTTCATGTTTCATATTAATTCTGTGCAAATATTCTATTCTTCATACATTGCCTCTCAAGTCAGAAAATTAACCTCTCCAAGGAACATTGCAGGCTAGAGTCCGTAAGATTTACAGAAACTAAAATACAGTCATAGGGAATTCGTTCAGTCTCAAGGTCATCTTTTAAAATCAGGCATAAAAAAGGTTGAATCTCAAAGGAGCCTTTGGGAGAATATGTTTGTGTTGCCTGGCAGTTATGGCGCTAACATCTTTGTTGAGACCTCGTGGGTAGTAACGGGCATGGCAAATGTCTAAAGCTGCTTTAGTTATTAAGAGCTGCCAGTACCGCAAAGGCACTTGTATCAGCTGGCACATGTTAAAAGAGGCCCTCCAGCAGAAGATCCAGCAGAACAAGGGATGTATCTTCTCAATCAAAGAATAATGAAGTGATGTACCTTCTCATTAAGCAGCAGGTGATCTTTCTTACTAATTTGTATCAGCTTGTGCCAGCTTTCCAGAGATAAGGTACAAAACAATTGCTGCTTTGATGGTGGCTTGATGCTGGTGGGGTCAACATCAAAGAATAGCACCAAAAAAAAAAAAAAAAAAAAAGGGAGAAGGAAGTCTGGTAGAAACATTTTGTGGGATGAACAAGAAGAAAAGAAAGGGAATAAATTCTTCTACTTACTTGTTTTATAAAAGCTGCCTGGTTATGTCATCTTCACTGACTGTGGGGACTTTTGCCTAATTTTTTGAAAGAAATAGTGAGGTGGAGAGATACCAGGAGCAGTCTTTATAACTGTAGAAGGCAAAGGGAAATGTGCAGGGGTGGGATCTGACCGGTGTAACTATCGATTCGGTGATTTATGTTTTGCTGTGCGTGTGTGTGAAACATCATCAGTGCTGCTGTCTCTACTGCCCAGACAGTTGAGCAGCGCTGTGCGTGGGTGCGCAGAGGTTGGAAAAGCCCTTTTTTCCTGCTTTTTCAGCCACAGCTGTGCTGTGCAAAGCAGCTGAGGTTGAAAAAGCAGGAAATAAAGGACAGGTAAGAGCCTGGTTGGGCAGGTAGGCCAAAACAGCAGCAGACACAGGACTGGTTCTGTGTCTGCTGCTCTTCAGAACTACCGGTTTTAGAGAGCTGGACAGAACTGATAGAATCCCACCCCTGGAAATGTGGCATGGGAATGCAGCTAGGTTGCTTAATCAAAAGGATGTTTGATGAGTTTGGACTTTGTGACTAGTTTCACAACTGTTTTGAAGTATTGTTGTTTCACATAATATTGTGTGTGTGAGACCATCTTAGGGTGGGGGAAGTTCATTCAAAATTTGAATAGGTATGTTAATTTGGCTGCATTTCAAAACCCCAAATAAATAGAATTGGAAGGGACCTTGGAGGTCTACTTGTCCAATCCCCTGCTTAGGCAGGAAACCCTATATCATTTCAGAGAAATGGTTGTCCAACCTCTTTTTGAAAACTTCCGGTGTTGGGATACCCACAACTTCTCGAGGCAAGTTGTTCCACTGATTAATTGTTTTAACTGCCAGGAAATTTTTCCTTAATTCTAAGTTGGTTCTCTCTTTGATTCATTTTCATCCTTTGCTTCTTCTCCTGTCTTCAGGTGCCTTGGAGAATAGGTTGACCCCCTTTTCTTTGTGGTGGTCCTTAGACATTGGAACACTGTTATCATGTCCTTCTTTTCATTAGACTAGGCATACCCAGTTCCTGCAACCGTTCTTCATATATTTTACCTCCAGTCCCCTAATCATCTTTGTTGTTCTTCTCTGCACTCTTTCTCCAATCTCAATATCTTTTTAATATTGTGGCAGGCAAAACTGGATGCAGTATTCAAAGTCTGGACTCACCAAGATACTAAAAAGTGGTACGAACACTTCATGTGATCTTGATTCTATCTTTCTGTTAATGCAGCCTAGGACTGTGTTGGCTTTTTTGACAGGTGCAGCACACTGTCGACTCATATTTAAGTCATTGTCCACAAGGACTTCAAGATCCATCCCACAGTTACTACTATAAGCCAGGTACCACCTAGTCTGTAACTGCGCATTTGATTATTCTTGCCTAAATATAGATCCTCACTTTTCTCACCATTTTGTTAGATAGGACTCAGTGTTCAAGTCTGTACAGAAGCTTCTGTATATTGAACCTATTTTCTGAGTGTTGGCTATTCCTGCCAGCTTGATGTTGCCTGCAAATTTGATGAGTTCACCTTCTATCCCCTCATCTAAATCATTGATGAAGATATTTAAGAGTACTGGACCAAAGGCACAGCCTTGGGTTATCCCATTGGATACTTCCCTCAATGTAGATGCAGTTCTGCTAAGGACAACACATTGAGTAGAAGTTTGGTAGGGGGTCATATTTTACTTTTGTTGAACATTTCAACAGCATTTAATATCACTGGTCACAATATCCTTATAAACAACTGGAGTTGGATACACTGTCTTGTAATGTGGAATGTAAAGCAGACCATGAATTACAGATAATCCTCATTTTACAACCATTCATTTAGTGACCATTTGAAGTTACAATGGCACTGAAAAAAGCTGAACATTAGAAACACTTAGAGAATGGATGTCTATAAATTATAGATTTGGAGTTGGTTATTAAGAATGGCATAAGATAATAGGATTTGTTGTTGAGCATTTACAACCGGTGTGGCATCCTCATGGTCATGTTATTAAAATTCAGATTCTTGGCAAACTGGAACAAAATATGAATTACTGGCATTAAATATACAAGTTAAACTTATCAAGCTGAAGAAAGGAAGTGTGCCAGAAAGATATGATTTTGGAAATTTAGACCCAAAATATAAGATTAATGTAAGGAATAGATTTAGTATTAGAACTGGCTTTGAAAAGATCAACAAAAAGGACAGTGAAGGACTGAGCACAGGCTTCAGTATCAGGCAGAAAGGGAAAAAGATAGTTCAATCAAGAATTTCATCCAGTGCAACCAGAATCACAACCTCTGAAAAACCAGAAATCTTTTTAAGAAGATAGAAGAACTCAGAAACACTCATAATAGATAATAATAATAATAATAGATGAGATCTAATAAATACAAATGAGATTAACAATAAATA
Source organism: Laticauda colubrina (assembly GCA_015471245.1). Taxonomy (NCBI): domain Eukaryota; kingdom Metazoa; phylum Chordata; class Lepidosauria; order Squamata; family Elapidae; genus Laticauda; species Laticauda colubrina. The sequence continues at coordinate 49,979,065 of BLBF01000005.1, read as the reverse complement.
GGTCTGAAAGGAATTTTTACACTGGAACAAACACTACTTTGAAAACAGAGTTTGGAGCACTAGAAAAAAGTGGAATAGATAGCACCTGTCTGGACTCGCAACTGGCTGGCAAACCGTATTCAACGAGTAGTCCTTAATGGGTCTAAGTCTACATGGAGGGAAGTAAGCAGTGGGGTGACACAAGTTCCGTCTTAGGCCCAGTACTCTTCAATATCTTCATTAACGACTTAGATTAGGGAATAGAAGGAGAACTTGCCAAATTTGCAGATGATATTAAGCTGGCAGGAATAGCTAACACCCAAGAAGACAGGCTCAAGATCCAGATGGATCTTGGCAGACTAGAACACTGGGCCATATCTAACAAAATGAAATTCAATGTAGAGAAAAGTAAAGTCCTACACTTAGGCAAGAAAAACCAAAAGTACACATGTAGACTGGGTGAAACCAGGCTCAATAGCAGTAACTGTGAGAGGGATCTTGGAGTCTTAGTGGACAACCAGCTAAATATGAGCCAGCAGTGTGCAGCAGCCGCCAAAAAAGCTAATGCAGTCCTAAATTGTATTAACATAGGGGTACAATCAAGATCAAGAGAAGTACTAATACCACTCTATAAAGCCTTAATAAGACCACACTTAACTGAGACCACATCTAACTAAGATAAGGATGCATATGGACTGCACATCTGTTCAGCTATTATATTACAACAATATTAACCATGACAAGATTGGAAGGAATGACAGTGGGACTCATATGAGAGGTCAACACACATGAACAATTTTCAATATTCAGACGATACCAGCTTGCTAGCTGAAAGCAAAGCTCATTAAGCAAGTGGAAAAAATGGAAAGCGAAAAATCCAGGTTAATGTTAACATATCAAGTTGATAAAAATGATGTCAATCTCTGCGTTTAGGGAACTGACAGTTGAAAGTGAAGAAGTGAAGACAGCAGAGTTAGTTTTGTGGGATCAAGAATAGATAAAGATGAGCTGCATATTGCAGAAGTAAGGAGAAGATTAATCCTAGGCATTAAAAGGCTCAGACAGTTCGAGAGACAAAGATAGGGCATTTGAATGACAAATAAAATCAGAACAGCAAAAGCAATAGACTTGCTGGTAATAATATAGAGTTCTGAAAGTTGAACATTAGAAACACTTAGAGAATGACAGATGTCTATAAATTATAGATTTGGAATTGGTTATTAAGAATGGCATAAGATTGTTTATGTTTTTATGTTATGTTTGTTTATGTTTGTTTTAAAATCAATAAAAATAAAAAAAAAAGAATGGCATAACATAATAGGATCTGTCGTTGAACATATTTAAAGAACCATTTATAGAAGACTAGATATAAGAATTTGGCATGATTTAATCTAGTGGTTAAGGCATTTTAGAGTAATAGTGGGGAGAGTTGCAATGACCTGCCAACTAGTTGACCTGTCAACTTTGGACCAATCACTTTGTCTCAGCACTAAGAAGAAGGCAATGGCAAATTATTTTCAAAGATGCCTATAAAATTGCATGGACATTTTATGCAGTTATTAGCACATAAGACTGACTTAAAAGCAAGATAAAATAAAAGTACACTTCCAGAGACAAAGTCCTTATATGTCCAATCACACTTGGCCAATAAATAATTCTATTTAAGAATTCATTTTTACCTTACCTTTATCTTTATAAATGAATATCCATTTATTTCTTAAACATAAGAGTTGTAGATTTCCTCTCTCTTACACATTCCATTGTATCTGGTTGAATCAAAAAGTTACCTATTTAGGTAAACAAAGATTTAGAGTTCAGACAGCACAATGTTTGGATTAATTGTATATTTATTTCAGTAGTATGATGGCTCAAAAGTTAAAGACCGCTGAGCTTGTCAGCTGACAGCCCAGGTTCGAGACCCAAGCATTATGTGATGGGGTGAGCTCCCATTATTTGCCCTAGTTCCTGCCTATCTAGCAGTTCGAAAGCATGCAAATGCGAATAGATAAATATGTACCACTTCGGTGGGAAGATTCTGTGTACCTTTGGTGTATAGTCATACTGGCCACATAGCTGTGGAAATTGTCTTCAGACAATACTGGTTCCTTCAACTAAGAAACTGAGATGAGCACAGCTCCCTAGAGTCAAACATGACTGGATAGGGGAAACCTTTATCTTTATTGTTATTTCATGATCAATATTCATTCTTTACAGATGAACTTGGATTTTTTTTTGGTCCTGGACTGCTGTCTAAAATAATAAAAAGATCTTTAAGAGCGCTGAATTATTCATTGCATTGCTTGAATGAATGGCAATGGCAAAGCATTTTTTCACATGCCTTGAGTGTTTCAGGAACGTAAGGGCTCTTTGGGAATAGAACTACACTAGTAAATCATCCCCATTAAGTGATACCCTATTACAGATCTTCCCAAAGAAGATCCCATCTGTATTGTTAATTTGCTTGATCAATGCCATCTGAAGCTTAATTTCAGTGACAGCCAATAAGAGCTGAGCCTCTCTGAAGTAGAGATGAAAAGGGGGCTGTTTTACAAATTGGCTGCCAATGAGCTGACAGTTTTATCAGATAAGTGGGAACAGAAAGTTTCTCTAATAGCATTTCCTCAATTGCCAGAGGGGAGAATAACTTTTGCGATGCTTTCCTCTGAAAAACACAAAGCAAAACAAAACAACAACCCCCTCCCATCATTAAGGCTGACAGGACCACTTTAAGGATTTTCTGTACCCACATTTGGTTGCTAATGATTTTGTTTTGCTTTTCTAATTCATTCAAAAAAGAGTGTCTTAATATATCTTAGCAACAAATGGAGGGTCAAAAATAGACTGGCACTGCTGATGACTCATGGAGAAATGTATCACCAGCTACTAATGGAGCTTCTTGCCAGGGAGTCTAAACACCCTGGATTGCAAGCAATGGAAATCTTGGAAGTTTTTTTGGGGGTGGGGATGGGGGTGGGTGGGATGACTTCCAGAACAGAGTCTAAGGCTGAAGAGGCCATGCTCAACCCAACTATTAGGCAGGTGGTCCCATTTCTGCAGCAGCATTAAAGGTTGAATACCGATTGTATTGTAGTGGGAGGTGCCTTTTGGTTTCTGGATTCAGGCCAGAGTAGATTGATTTGTGGAAGCTATTCAGGCCCAGCTTCAGATCTGATTCAAAGAAATGTGTTAACAGAATGCTGCTTTTATCAGTTAATTGCAGGCGCCGAGGTAAGAGCAGATTGGGGCTGGCCCAGTTTTGCATTATTTCTACTGACATTTCCTTTCTGCTTCAAGTTACTCTTGAAGTTATTTATTTCCTATAGAGTTTCACAATGCAGCCCAATCTATGTATGGGTTGAAGTAAATCCCATTATGTAAATGGCACTTAGCCATCAGGTTGAATGTGTTCTACAGAAGTTGAAGTCTTTGTCCTCACAAAACAGTTACTAAATTTACCACTATTATGTAATTTGTGTAAATGTATGTATTTCCCATTCAGCTTGGTTAAAATGATGCCTTGCCTTTGCTTTTCTCTCAGTTCACTCATCTTCATTGACATTGTTGTCACTTTCTATTTATTATCAGCATAATTTTATTATGCCCTAACCCCAGGGAGGTTTTCCTATCCCCTTGGTTTCAGAATTGCTGTTTGCATAATATTAGTGATTTGGAGATCTATACTCAAAATGAATGAAAACCAGGGGGTGTAGAAAACACAGTGCCTAGAACATTCTGTTTAAACAAACAAACAAAAAACTGGGATATGGGTTGAACAACCAGTTTCAGATGATCTGCGTGTAAAAGACATGGTCGGTGTGTGTTGGTTGGGGCTGAACTGAATCTGGAATGGAACTGTTTTCTTCAGGACTCAATTCAGAACACAGTCATTCTGGATGTCATGCCCCTGTTGGAGTCTGAATCCGAGGAGGAAGACAAACAGCTGACAGAGAGTGGGAGTGTGGCTCTGTTGTCTGTGGAGGAAACTGGGGAAGGGCAAAGTCCCATTGGGCAGAGCAGGGAAAAGGTAGAACAAGGAAGAGGGAGTTCAGAGGAAGACCCAGGCCCACTCTCTCTTCATCCTAGGGCACACAGGGAGGAATGGAGAAGAGAGCAATGTGGGTTGCATGGCTTATGGGGAGGAAAGGGCTCTGATTCCCTTCATTAACTTGGGAATGAGAGTTTAAAAGAGGTGCAAGCTGAGTGTGGTGTCTGGTGGAAACAAATGTGAGTTTATCTTGTGTTGATTGTGGTTATTTGCATTCCTAGAACCCTCTCAATCAGGTTGATTTACTGCAGTTCCTTCACATCTGGAATTCCTTCTCTTGCCCTACCAGACTAATTATCTCATCTTGCCTTGAATGGATTTATAGTTACAGTTTTTGTTGACCATGTTTTGGACTTGATTCTTTGTAGCCAAAGGCTGTTCGGGGGGGAGTTTTTCTCCAGCCCAGAAGATAACCAGGTCACTGGGGGCAAAGTTGGAGCTAATAAAGGGACTCCTACTGATTATCTGACTGTGTTGCCTTTGTGCCATGCCCCAGGTGATCACATTGGATCACATACATCCACTATAAGTTCCTTTATGTTTTACCAACTGTAATTGGGCATTGTTTGTATCTTGCAGTTTGGGGGTGATCTTTCAAATTTTCCTATGAATCCTATGACATGTCAGCTGTTGGCTTAGACAAGGGGTGTCAAACACAAGGCCCGCAGGCTGGATTCAGCCCATGAGGTGGTTGGATCTGGTCCATGGGGCCATTCTGGAAAATGTAAGGGGCTGACCCGCGTGGCTTCAGCCCAGTCTACCCAGTGCGAAGGAAAAAAATTGGGCCAGAAGTTTGGGGACTGTCATTAAGCTGGCCACACCCACCCAGTCAGACACACCCATCCAGTTGTCCACATCCAGTGAGTGGCATCAAGCTGGCCTTACCCACCCAGTTGGCCATACCACCCAATCAGCCGTGTCTGGCCAGCTGACCCAAGAACAACCACAACCATAACCCTGATGCTGCCCTCAATGAAACTGAGTTTGATACCGCTGGCTTAGTCCATAGGAATGAGGGGTCTTGATAGGGTTTCTCAGGAAAGTAGAAAGTTTTTAAAAGGAGCACATGGCATTGCCAATGGGCCATTGTGGAACTATCTGCCACCAGACAAAGACTGAAAATAAGATGAAAAGGAAATTGAGCACGATCTATGCTCACTTAGTACCAGACTCAAACTTCTGTTGGTAATGATGGCCGAATATATAATTTTCTTCTGCCTTAAGCAGCTTCCATTGTTCCCATGTCATTTTAGTGGAGTTTAATGTTCTAAAAAAAAAAAAAAAAGCTCAGTTCAGCGTTGCGTGTTGAGATGTAGTTTTAGATGGAAAGAAAAGGGGAGATTCCCCCAGTTAGTCCCATTCCCCTGCTTTTTTTAAAATCACCCCTTTTGAATTTAAATGTTTTCTCCACTACTCAAAATACTTCCTCCAAAAAACCCTTTTGGCTGATTTAGACAAACTATTGATTCCAAATAGCTTTATTTGCAGGACCTTGTACTGATAGAGGCTGCCATAAAACAATAAGTTAGAACACCAAAATGCCCAGGAAAAGGAAAACTAGTTCCTGAGTTCATGAAAAGCGAGATTAGGGCTACCAGATCTGGAAAGCAAAAATCCTGGTGGCAGGAAAGGGTTTGGCATCAGGTGTTTTCACTCAGAGAGGTTTGTTCTGAATAACATTATTTCCTTTGTTCAAACCAACCAAAACTCTTTTGAATTCTGGATTCCCAAAACCTAGAATAGGCATTTTGCTTTGCCCTTCCACAATATAGGAATTGAACTCATAGAAGGCAGCATTTTGTTTTGAACACGGTCCAAACACCTTTATTTTCTGCAAATCTGTGAGCAAAATGATTAGTTACAATAAATAAATAAATAAATGTAAGTAAGTAAGTAAGTAAGCAAGTAAGTAAATAAGTAAAGCGGGCTCAATTTCTCCAATCACTGACTTATCATAAGCTAAGGATGAAGCAGGCTTATTTTTGGATGCCTCAGACAGCAGAGTTAAAACTAATGTCTGGAAATTGCAAGGAACCAAACTTCAAGTAACTTTTAAGGAAAAAGAATCCTCAGGCTAAAAGACTGCCTGAAAGATAGTGATGGACTCACCAGAGGCATATGAGCAGAGGCTAGCTAGATGATCTTTAAGATGCAGCATCTGCAAGATTCATGTGGGCATTCTCCCTCCCTCTCTTCCTCCTCCCCACCTCTCAAAATCCTTGCCTTCCAGTGATAAAATACAATTCTCAGAGAATGATACTCATCATATAAAATGCTGATCCAGGAAAAGGACTGAGAAATAATAAGGTAAGAAATGCTGCAGCGGGTACTGCTGCAGCTCAGCCCAGGGGAATTTAAAATTAATATCCTTAGCAAAACTGAAGAACTAGCTTCAGGAGTAAATGAGCAGATGGCATATGTTTTGATTTAAGTAAAGCCATGATGTGTGTAGACTATAGCTCTAATTTAATTGGTATTGTTGTTCTTTAAAAAAAAGAACAAAGGACACTTCTCAATATCTTTTCACTAGTTGCACCTTAAGGACTTCCTGCAAAGCTTAGCAATATAGTCAGAATTTATGACAGGAAGAAGGATAAACTGTAAATAATGTTTGTGTCTGTCAAGCATGACACTAAAGAAGAGTGACATGCAAACATTCATAATGATACATACAAATATATATTGATAGAAAATGACAATCAAGCTCAGTTTGGAACCATTATAGAAAACTGCTGAACAAGTTTGACATTGAATAACCCTTTGTGGATGAAGCTAAAGCACTGACCAATGTACTTCAGTACCTCATTAGAAAATAATATTATTATGTACAGTTAGACTGCACATCAACAAAAAACCTTATTTATAAGGGACAATAGGAACTACAGAGTGGGATGCTGTAGTTCAACGGAATTAATTTTAATTTTAAATTGATGTCTTTTTACATTTTATTTGCTTTTAGCCAAATGTCTACTTAAATACCAATATTCAGAATACAAGAAGAATAAACTATGACATGTTCACTTTAAACAGATTAAAAAAGTTATACAGAAGTTTCAAAACATTATATCATTCAATTTTTGATAGAAACAGGCATGTAATGTTCAAGCTGCTTCTGCAGACTTATGAGGTCCTTGATGACAGAATGAATCTTATTCATTTACAACTTTATCAATAATTTGACAGCACAGGACTGTCTAAGATATAATAATTATTTATAACAATTTATAACCTTTCTAGAACCTTTCTAGAAAACTTGTTAAGTTTTTAGGGAAGGGAAGGGAACTTGGAGGTCTTCTAGTCCAGCCCCCTCAAGCAGGAAACCTGTACTATTTCAGATAAGTGAAATAAGTGAGATAAGTAATGGAGCACCTACAATTTCTGAAGTTAATTGTCTTCACTGTTAGGAAATTTCTCCTTAATTCCCAGTTGCTGGGATTAGTTCCCAACCATTGTTGCTTGTCCTGCACTCTGGTGCTTTGTAGAATAATTTGATCCCCTCTTCTTTATGGCAGCCCCTCAAATACTCAAAGTTTTTAATACAATCTCTTCATATATAGATTCTCTACCAGCTTTTCCCCTATCAGAATGATAGTATGTCACGTTATTTTTCAGACTAAAATAATTTCTGAACAGACTGTATAACTTCCTGAGTGGCACAATCTTACTGCATACTTTCATCTGGTACTGTTCAATGAATTTTATGACTCATCGCAGTCATACCCAAACAAAGCCAACCCAAAAATTTGCTGCTCCTATAAACAGACACGGTACAAAAGAGAGTGAAAGTGGAATTCTCAGTTCAGGATAACTTTCTTGGATCTCCAGGGGCCACCCCATTCTTTATCTTCTACAAGTGGCTTGATCATTGAAACAGAACATGGCTGGCTTCCCAGCCTCAAATGATAGGTCCATCGGTAACCAGAAGGAATTGCCAAAATAAGAAGCAGCTTTGCTCATTGTTAGTGAAATGTTGTCCTTCCTACCTTGCAGTTTGCAACACCCCATTCCTACTGTGTGAGAATGTGCACATTCCTATGCCAATGGATGCAATGTCAGCCCTGGTTCCTTCTGGTTCTTCTCAAGGAGTGTCATTCAGGATAAGCAAGGACCTGCCTCCATCCCATTAGTTTTTCTCCACTTTATCAATTACAGAAGCAGGTTCTGGAAGAGAGAATGAGAATAGGTGTCTGTTTAGCTAAATAATATTTGTTAACCAACTGGAACAGGTCATCTTTATTCTTCTAGGAAAGACTCAAATCCTGAGCATACCTGACTGAATTTTAGCAGCAGTTGCAATATGCAACTATCCAGTTCTCTATCCAGTTCTCTTCTACAGCCCACTTTTGCTATTGTATAGTGAAATTAGCCTTCCAGCTCTTTACAGTTTTTATTATGACCTACCCTTTTCTCTCTCTATTATTTATCATTCTCACTCGCTCTTCAGGACTCAGGAGAGTGAGTCAAAAGTGCCAATAGAGCATTATAAGACAACACCCACTTCTTGGAACATACAAGCAACATTGATAAATGTTCAAAAGAAATGTGGCTTGGACTCCATTCATCACCTGCCTTTTTTGACACCTATCCTCATCCCACAGACATCATGGAGGAAGACCAGGAAAATTTTGGTGAGAGGTGAAACTTTCCAGTGCTTTCATTGGTTAACATTTGCTATTCACCTGAAAAGAGAAACTGACTATCTTACATTTGTACTAATTAATTAAAAACTTTACTATTCTTGACCTGATCTTGTATCTGTCACAATTGTATAATTGTAATATAATTGTAATAAGTGATTGTCTATAATTGTCTATAATTGTAATAAGTGATGGGGGCAGGGAAGACTCTTACTCAGATATGACTGTATCAATACATTTTTATAGACATGCTCTCTTGGATCAATTATAAAATAGATCTTATATATACCAAATGAGAATATTGAATATATTATTGCTATATTATTATAATTAGCACTTCTTTGATATTCAACCAGTGTTTTTCTTAATCAGAGAAATCATTCCTATTGTACATTTTTTGTTCTTTTTTTTTCCTAATTAGTCTAACAAGCAAACTCAACAGAACATGCTATCTGATCATAAGTTTGTCTATAACATTCATCAGGATCATTTTCATATGGATCTACACATAGTCCTCAAGTTACAACAGTCCATTTAGTGATATTTTGAAGTTAAAATGGCACTGTGATTTATGATCATTTTTCACACTTAAAACCGTTGCAGCATCCCCATGGTCATGTGATCAAAATTCAATTGACTCATATTTATAATGATTGCAAGGTCCTAAAGTCAGATTTCCTTTTGCAACCTTCTGACAAGTAAAGTCAATGGGAAAGCCAGATTCACTTAAGAACCATGTTACTAATTTAACAACTACAGCAATTCACTTAACAATGATGGTAAGAAAGGGCGTAAAATGGGACAAAGTTCACTCAGAAAGCTCAAACTGCCCAAGGAGCTGCTGATACAGTTCTACAGAGGAATTATTGAGACTATCATTTGCACCTCTATAACTCTCTGGTTTGGTTCTGCAACCTGACAGGACAGACACAGACTTCAGAGGATAATTAGGACTGCAGAAAAAACAATTACTACCCACCTGCCTTTCATCAAGGACATGTATATTGCACGAGTCAAAAAGGGGGCTGTGAACCCTCACATCCTGGAGATAAACTGTTTCAACTCCTACCCTCAAAATGATGCTCTATAGAGCACTGCACACCAGAACAACTAGGCACAAGAACAGTTTTTCCCCCGAACGCCATCACTCTGCTAAACAAATAATTCCCTCAACACTGTCTAACTATTTACAAGTCTGCACTACTATTACTATTAATCTTCTCATCGCTCCTTCCCTCCCACTAGTGACTGTATGACTGTAACTTTGTTGCTTGTATCCTTACAATTTATATTGACTGTTTCCTGGTATGATTTGATTGTTGATTGTATCCTATAACTATCATTAAGTGTTGTACCTTATGATTCTTGTCTCTTGACAAATGTCTCTTTTCTTTTATGTACACTGAGAGCATTTGCACCAAGACAAATTACTTGTGTGCCCAATCACACTTGGCCAATAAAGAATTCTATTCTATTACCAAATGGCTGACTTAGCAACAGAAATTTGGGGGTTAATTGTACCAAGATCACAGCAGAAGGGAAGTTAGTAGGCAAACAGTGAACTTGAGTTTAATTCAAACACTAGCAATTTAGTTTACTTCCTTTTGGGGCAGATATATTTATTTATTTATTTATAATAACCCAGATGGAAAGACACTGATTGAATTACTTTCCTGATATTACCCTATTGGTTAAGTTGAATGTTCTCTGAGTTTTGAAGTTAGCAGAATTGAAGACAATTATTGATTTCACAGCAATTTGTGAAGAATTGTGGGGGAGTAGTGGTGTGGACATGGTGTTAACAGTCTCCCTAATAGTGCACAATCTATCCTTGTGAGAGTTTTGTGTGTATATTTGTGTCTATAGGTATGCGTGCGAGTGCACGTGTCAAGTCAGTTTTTCACTCCTGACAAGTCCCTGAAATTTTCTTTGCAAGGTTTTTTTGGAAGTGGGTTGTCATTGACTGTTTCCTAGGCCTGAGACAGAATGACTAGCCCAAAGTCACCCAGCTAATTTTGTGCATAGGGCAGAACTAGAACTCATCGTTTCCCAGAACTTGCACACTGCAGTATTTGCAGCCTCTGGATATGTGACTGGACTTACCACATTTGGGTTGCAGGAATCCAGACAACTACTCGAATGAGTCAAAGAGCTGCAATACAGAAAAAATAAATAAATAATGAAGTTGCTTCCCCACTAGTGACTTGAAAGCATCTTTATAACATCATCCAGTCATAATGGAAGTGGGGGGAAAGTCTGTCTTCATTGAGGTTATGTTGGTAGAAAACATTGGTTGATTCTAGAAAATGGTATAAAGTAGAGAATTAACCACAATAATACTAGCAAAGGAGGAAAAGTAAAGTTTTATGAGGAGTCAGAAGTTTTGTAATGCATCTGGATGGTGGAACTGTGGAATGAAAATAACTTTTGTGTGTATTGAGGTATAAACTCATGGAGACAATGCTGGGGTCCAGAGAACTAACTATGCTTAAATAAGGATATCATCAATGCTTTGATCCAGACCAAGTAGTTTCCCCTAGAAAAGCAAAATAACAAGATGACTTTGAATGCTCCTACCCCCTTTATCTTGTTCTCACCACCATTTTGCTTTTCAGATTGAGAAGGAAGGAACCATTGTAAAGCAGATCTGCCAAAACCAAATTAGTCTAATCAGAAACTCTTGGAATTTCTCTTTGCATACCAAATGTGATGCTATTGATATATAAACTGACTTAAGTAGTAGACAAGGTATGGTGATACTTTACATGGTTTCCCTAGCACCAGATTGCAGATCATCACTTGATTTTTTTAAGTGGCTAAATTTAAGAGAATTACAGAAGAGTTCAAGAAGGAAATTAACTATTCCAGATGGACTACTCCAAAGTTTTGGGATTTTTTTCATGATCACAGGATGAATCCACTAACCATCAAGAAAGTACAGGTAAAGTCTCCAGTTGGATATCATAGGAAAATTCAATATAATTGCTGATTTAAAAAGATGGTTAGAATTTTAGTAAATGAATGACACACTTTTTGTCCTTTTTATGGCCTCCTGATTTACACTTAACTTTCTCTTTTTTTCCATGCCTGAAATGTGACAGTAGGGTATCTTCTACAAGAACAAACTTGTCCAAGTTGCAGAAAATGTGACAAATTTTACATGAATTACCTGTCCTATGCCAGATGGATAACAAATGTATCCTGCAGAAGACAAATGAGTCCAGTGTCACTAAAAACTATGCAAGCTGCTGGAAGCAGCAGCTGTTGAAATATGCAGAGCTAAATAGCCTAGTTCGGTGAGCACAGTATTTAGAAGTGCTGTATCAGTAAGAACAGCTTTTTTCAACTAAAGAGAATTGATGTCAATAATATAAAAGGTGCACTACAATAAAATAGATATTGCAAATAAAATAAATACGCAATAAATTAAATAAACACGGTTATTAAACAATAAGAATAGTACAGCCTTTTATTATACTACAATAAATTGTACTATATAGAGCTATCTCCACAAATGCAGCGATTCAACTATTAAAAGTTTGGGACTTTTTTTTCCAAAACAAGTAATTTTTGCTTACCAAGTGTCTTGCGCAGAGACAGTTCAAAAGTTATGAGTGAAAAAAACCCAACTTAACAAACAATTTTTGCATTTATAGCTGTCACAGAATCTCACAATCATGTGTAAGATGCCATACTGTCACACACCAGATGAGGGGGAAAAAAGGGAGAAAGTTAAGTATAAATCAGGAGGCCATAAAATGGACAAAAAAGTGTATGCCATTCATTTACAAAAATTATAACCATCTTTTTAAAACAACAATTATATTGAATTTTCTTATATTCACATTAATGCACCTTCTTTAATTAATGATTAAAGGGGAACTAAGGTTGTAAGTCCATCATGGTCACATGATTTTCAACTTAGTGACTGGGTTTACAGTCCCAATTTTGGTTAATAAGTGAAGATGACCTGAGGTTTTCTCTTACCATCCTGTTACAGCAACTGGCACGTCTCTATTATTTAATGATTTTCTTGAAAAAGTGACAAGTAAAACAAGGACTGGGATTTCTACATGTCGTGGGATTGCAATGAGAATCAACCCCCAGATAATATGGTAATCTAGGATAGTGAAAACTAGAGCTGATGTCTTTTAATATTTTATTTAAAAGGTGTGAGAAACATTGTCTTCTTTATTTGAATTTTTTCCTTCTATTTTGGCATGTAAATACAATAAAGATATTCCAAAATTGCACATCGTATGCAAGTGGTTTCTGCTGTCACTATGCAGCTAATACGAATGAAGTGTCCCAGGATAATGCTGTCAGCATTCTAGCAAACCTCCACCCCAACCAATAACTTCAAGAGCTCAAAATGTGGCTTGGGAGCATCTGGTCTCAATATGGCTTCCAAAGCTGACAAATGTATTGTTACAATCCATTTGTAAAGATCGCTTGGAGGTGGGAGATACTTCTAATGTAATCTCCCGAATCCCCTGCATGGATTGGTCCTGTGGCTATGTAGGACAGATGGGGAGGAAGCTAACCACCAGATTGCAAGAACACAGGCAAGTGGTCAGACGAGGAAACATGAACTCATTGGTAGCCTCACACTGCAATGAACAAGGATACACATTCAGTTTTGTAGCTACTAAGATTGTTGGACAAACAAAAACAACCAGGGAAGTGATTGAAGCCTGGGAAACAGGCTCCTCATCAGTTAACAGGAGTGGTGACCAGCCTATCAAGTACTTAAGGCCCTGTCCCACTGCACTTACGGATGCAAAGAGGATGTAAAACATTAAAAAAAGCTTGCCATCCGTTGGAAAATGCTATGCATCCATTGTGTACTCATTGCATATGTGTTTCATACGCTCTATCCATCGAGCATCCGTCCACTGCGATTTCATCCGCACAAGAAGTTTTGAGCTGCACAAAACTTTGTGAATGGATGAACTTTCTGCCACGTACGCTTTACAACCGCAACATATACGGACAACAAATGTTCTATGTCCGTTATCATCCGTTAAACGTCCGCTGTATCCTCTCTGCATCCTCCGGCCATCCCCTCAACTCACATCCACTGCAGCTGAAAACGGAAAGAGGGAGGAAACAAAAGGTGCACAGAACATTTACACAGTGTTAGTAGCACGGAAATAGAAAGGATGTAAGCATATGCATCTCATATATAAAGGATTAAAATGGACAAAATGTTTGTATCTGGGATGTATCTCAGATATTTAGGATGTCTGCAGTATGTCTAGAGTATGTAGAAGGACACCTAGCGGACTACCGATATTTCCGATAAAAAGGGGGAGAAAATCATCTGGATCTCAATATGAGTCCAGCAACTGTGGTTTACAGACCTCTTCACCCTTGGTCTTGGTCTTCCACATCATCCATTGTTCTCCACCATGGATCATGACACAGTCCGCATGGTAGCTGTGCTCATTCATCACCAGAACCAAAACCTGTTCAGACTGTTTCACCTTTTATACACAAGGAGAAGAAGGAGACGTCCAAGAGTTGTGTGGGTCCAAGGATGGATCGTGAGAAGAATGGAGTTTGGACTGTATGACCAGTTGATGGTGGAGCTGAGGAATGAAGATCCTCGTGCATTCCATCACTTCATGAGGATGCCACCAGCCATGTTTGACGAACTTGTAGAGCATCTGAGATCCAGGTTGACCAAGCCTAGCACCAACTTCCGTCCCAACCTGGACCCTGGACTAAAGGTGGCACTGACTCTGTGGCACCTGGCCTCTGGAACCACATACAGAAACATGCAGTATGCGTGGAGGGTGCCACACAACACCATCAGCAAAGTGGTCAGAGAAGTGGTACAGGTCATCATCGAAGAATACGTGGAGGAGCTCCTCAAGTGCCCCATAACTGAACAAAGCTGGAGGAAACTTGCAGAAGAGTGGTATCAGAGGTGGAACTTTCCCCATACCTTTGGAGCCATAAATGGGAAGCACGTGGCCTGCAAAGCTCCAGCCAACTCAGGGTCCACTTATTTCAACTACAAGGGCTTCTTCAGTATCATCCTCTTTGCCATGGTTGATGCTGATGACAAGTTCATCTACATCGATGCTTCAGGCAACAGGTCAGCTTCAGATGGCCAGGTATACAACGCCAGTGACCTCAAGGATGGACTGGAACGCAACCTCATCATGGGTTTTCCAGATCCAAAATGAACCAAGTATCTTAAGGAAAGATAACCTTTATTAACTGTCTTAGGTAAACTTTATGACTTTATTAAATAAGCAAAATGAACCAAGTAAACTGAATTAAGTGTGTTAAGCAAAGATAACCTTTATTAACTGTCTTAGGTAAACTTTATGACTTTATTAAAAAAGCAAAATGAACTCAGTAAACTGAATTAAGCAAAGATAAACTGAACAAGTACAACTCAGTTTCTGACACTATTCTCAGTCACTCTGAGTCATGTCCATGGTCTCAGCTGTTAAGCGGGCAGGGACTGTGGAGGTGGCTGTGGCTTGAGTGCTGGTCTGAGGCGCCATTGGGGTGCTTGGCCCCGAGAGTACAACAGAGGATGGTGTGTTCAGGAAGCTCTCAGAGAGCTGACTCAGTCCTGTGAGGTTGAGAGGCCCTTCATCAAGGACCTGAGATGTGAGGCCCAAGACTGATGACAGATTGTACATTGACAGGCTTGGCTGTGGGGTGGAGGGAGGAGGAGTGTAGTGAGGCTGTCTGGTCTGCAGCTGGGTGAGGACTGGCGTCTGTGGCATCCAAGGAACCTGGGCCTGGACTGGGAAGGTCTGCTTCTGCTGTGGGAAGTCCTGGTAGTCATAGCCTTGGTAGGTGAGGGGCTGTTGAAAGCCATGCAAGGGCTGTGACATCACCTGAGGTGGAGGAGCAGACCTGGACTGGGTAGCAGCAGCTTCAGCTGGGCCTTGAGGGTTGTGCAGAAGTGCTGTGATCTTCTGCTTCATCACCTGGTACTGGGCCTCGGGCAGGTCCCTGAGGGTGTGGCTCACATAGGTGATGAAGGTGTGGCGGCCCGAGGATCCTCTGTCCAAGTGGACCAGCTGAGAGAGAAGTTCTGTGCTGGTCTCATTGTGTCCCTGATCTCCAACAGGACACTGTGGTTCTGGCCCTCCAGTTTGCCTCTCTGCCTGCATCCTGTGGAGCTGGGGGTGGGGGTGGGTTGGCCTCTGGTGGCTGCTGCTTCTTCCTCCATTTGTGACAGGAGATCCTCCAAGTCTGCCGGCATGGGGAGTGCAACTGTCGGGGGGGTCTCTGCCGTGGGGCCCTCTGAAGACACCTGCCTGGACAGGGTAGCTGGCTCCTGGTTGGAAGAGGACTGGCTGTCTGTGGGCTGTCTGAGGGAGAGGGGTCTCAGAGGGGCTGCTCCTCGGTGGCGAATCTCACCCTTCAGGAAACTGCACTTGGCCATGACGTACATTACCCGGTCAGTGAGCTTGACAGCGGCCTGCCCGGATTTTTTGAGGTGTAGCTTGCCATACCAGGTGTGCATGTTCTTCCACCATCCCAGGAGTACATCTGCAGTGTACCCCAGGCTCTCTGTCTTGTCTCTCCAAGCTGCCTGCTTCTTGGTGTCGTGATAGAGTCTGTGGCCCTTTCTCCAGAGGTACTTGTTCTTCCTCAGCCATTCCAGCACCTCATCCTCATGCTTCTCTGAAATGGTGTACTGTTTCCTCTCTCCCTTCTGCTTCCCTTGCCTCTTCCTCCCTCTGGCAGGGGCTTCAGCAGGGCCTTCAGGGGCTTGAGCAGCAGGACCTTCAGGGGCTTGAGCAGCAGGGCCTTCTGCAGCAGGGATTTAAGGGGCTTGAGGGCCTTGGGGCTGGTCCACCACAGAATCAGCATCAGCATCAGAAGCTTCAGAGTCAGTGCCAGGGGGTGGGATGCTGGTTCTGTCCTTCTTGCGAGGGCTGGAACAAGTAGGCACCGGCTTCCTCTTCTTGCCTGACTGACGAACCATGGTGTTCCTGCTAGATGTATGTGGCAGCAGGTCTTTCCCCTGAATGCTGACTGCATGCGTGCTGCATCCTTTTATATCCGCGGAGCTGACGCAATTCATACTCCCCGCATGTGCAATGAATGCTTTGCATCCGATATACATCTGCGCGGCATCCTATCTTCCTATAGGCATCCGTGATGCATCCGCCCCTTCCGCTATGCATCCACTTCTCAATTCTCCCCCGGAACCCCTTTGGATGTGTCATCTGCTTCCATCTGCTGTCATCCACTAGGCTTCCTATGAACATCCGCTTAACATCCCCGCTACGTACTACCCACGTCTGTTCTTTTCCGTCTGTTCTTTTCCGTTCTTTTCCGTTCTGTTTATGCAAATTTTCACCATTTTTTTGAGCGGATGACAACGGATGGAGCCACCCCCAAAATTTTGCTCATCCACTGTGTTCTTTATGCATACTTTTTGCGTCCGTCGGCCAGTGGGACCTAGCCTTTAGAAGGTGATGGCTGGGCAGCAAATGATAGTTATTGACTTAAAAGCCAGCCATTAATACACACCAATCAACATCTAAAAAGCCACTTACAATAGACAGTATACATACCGCACAGAGAATGGCACATACTTTGCTAGAGAGAAATTCCCTGAGGATGGACTTCAGCATGAGTCCAAAATCTTGGAAGACAAAATCTAACCGACCCAGATTCCATCATGCAGTTAATAGCTGGAGGAAATGTTTTTATGCAAAGCTTTGCACTAGTAAACTGTTTTATTGTTTTTGTCCTGTTTCACTATTTATTATTTTGCTGTTGTTCTTGTTCTTACCTTTTCAAAGCAATGTTTAATATTTTGAAAAATCAATAAAAATATCTATACCAAGAAAGAATTTTTTTATATTGTAACTTGATTTTATGAACAGAAGGTAAATAAATGACACATTATGGAATAGATACATTTCTTTTTTAAAAGGCAGAAGCCCAACTGCAATTAGGAAGGCATAAACAACAAATTTCTAGTCTTCAATTCTTGCCTGTAACTAGACATCAGAAACTAAAGAGAAACTCTTTTGTATGGCATTTAATTCCTGCTTCCCAGGATGTAGTCTGACTGAAACTTTCACAAATAGCTAAAGAAACGGCTCCCTCTGAAGAATTCGTTTTTAATTGACTGAAACATTTCAAAAAGTTACTACAAAATTTATATTGAGCAAATTTGATCTTCATAATTGTCCTATTATGAATATTTCCGATTAAATATTTTGAGGAATATTTAAAAAGGCAGATTACTACATTTCCCAAAGGGAGAAATGGAGAAACATGGTCTTAGAGACAGTAAGCAGTCCCCACCTTTTCTTAATAGCTCACAAAAGATGTCAGCACTTAAGAGATAAAGAGCTTATTGAAAGAAGACAAATATCTAAATAGCTTTATTCATAAGCAAATAGCCATCACCCAAGATCCAACATAGGAAAAAGTCATTAAGCCACAAAAGGAATTACCCAACACCCTTTCAGAACACATGAAGCCCCTTCATTGCATCACCCTCAGAAACTTCAACCAAACTTAGCTCAGACAAACATCTAGGATTTGTACTTTGCGTATAGAGCCAGCTATGACCCTTACATAACCCCTACATGGTCCTATGGGAGTCTGACAATAGCCAATAGAATGCACATTCTTGCACAGGAACAGGAAGCTCAGGTGCAAAGCCTAAAGAAGGTATAAAACCCCTCGCTCTCTATTCCACTTTGTCAGCTGTCCAGAACCCTTGTGCTTCTGTTTCATCATGAAACCATCTTTTCAATCAGCCTCCATGTTTCCAGTTTCTTTCTCCCAGCTTGGAACTGAACCAGATGGATATTTCTTCAAGTCATCATATGAAAGGCAGAAGTAATGGGAGGAAATTTTAGGGAGAATTCTTTCTTTTCTGAAGGGGGACCTTTTACGGAGTGGGAGAACATGGAGAAAGTGTTTCTTTCAGTCCCCAAGATCTTTAATATACAGGACCTCACAACTGAGAGTGGGAAAATTACCTCTGTTTCCTTGGAGACTCATTAGTCAGAACTGAGTTAAATAGCCCACTGGTTCGGACTATATCTTTCACATACAGTGATTTCATATGCATAGCAATTTCAAGCTTGGCACAGAACTATAAACAATTATTTCCTTGTTTTTTTAATCACCAACACAACAGCCAAAGCACTAGAAGCCACAAGGTTAAAAACAGGAACTTGAAATTATTGCTTCCACCACTTGTATCTGGTTGCCAGTGATGTGCTGTAACAAGGTTGTAACAAGATGAAGAGCCACCATTCCTGGCCTCTTTCCCTCATTTCAATGACAGCTGTAAATTTAATCCCAAGACCAATTATGAGAAACAGCAGAGAATCTGAAATCTAGAATGTCATTGTTATTTTAAATCAATGTATGGATTCCTAGATAATCCTTCCTTGCACTAATCCATTTGGGTCCCACTTCATTTCTGCCCATTTGGTACCCCTTAACATCACTGCCTTAAATAGTTCTTCCAAGTCTCCAGCAGTTCTTCCCGGTCTCCAGTTTCCCTGAAACATACATCTATGGTTCCTAATTCTAGGGGCACTACTATATTTCCATCTCAGGCAATCATAATGTTTAGTCTACTTTATAAATATTATTTTTGGTTCAGTGTGCATGTTAAATCAGGTTAGAACATGAAAAGCATCGCACTCAGAACTTGTTGAAAGAATTGTGATTAATATAAGTACTGCTAGATGATATACCATTTTCCTTTTCTTGTCCCAATTATTTGGGGCTACTGGAAACTTTTATGAGTTAATCTTAAAGAATTTCTGAAGTGTGTTTTTCAAGAGTTCCCTGAAAAAAAGCTGTAAAAGCTTTCAAAAATTGCAGATAGTCACCAATAATGTTATCATGCACATTCCATATAAAAATAATATCTGTATTATCTGCCTTGGCAAGCAGATTAATTTCAATTCATATACAATTTCATGAGATGTAAGGTTACAACTGCCTTTTCTGTCTGTTGTTACATACTTATTATCTAGCTTGTAGGACTCCACATTTTGGGCATACGGAATAACTTAACAAAGATACTAATGAGGTTATTGAAAGCAAAAGAGCCAAAGTTTATCATTATCCTAAATTTCGTAGTCATTCAAAGAAAAAATGTCAGTGTTTTTTCCTTTCCTCTCTACCTAGCTGACATATGCTGCATCCTTGTTCTCATTTTCTAATTTTTAACACATCCTTTTATAGCTAAGATTTTGCTATCAGTTTTAGAAAGGTGTATGAGAAACAATAGTAATTTTCTCCTTCCTTCCTTCCTTCCTTCCTTCCTTCCTTCCTTCCTTCCTTCC
>BLBF01000005.1:49943012-49956383 GCA_015471245.1 Laticauda colubrina | reverse complement strand
TATCTGTATCTGTATCTGTATCTGTATCTGTATCTGTATCTGTATCTATCTATCTACATCTATCTGTCTATCTATCTATCTATCTATCTATCTATCTATCTATCTATCAATCTATCTATCTATCTTTACATTGCATATATGTGAGCAGTGGGGAGAGACAATGGGAAAATGCTTGGGAGAAATTTCTACTCTGACAACATTTCATGCTGAATTATTTCTATAGCTGCCTTTAGAAAAGCCATGGCCCCAATTAAGTGTGCATTAGGTCTCACCCGCAGCCCATTATGATATGGTCAATGGACTGTGGCAAATTCCCTCTCAGGTTGAAAAAGAGCCTTATCTAGAGAAAGAATGAAAGATAAGAATCAAGTCTGCACAAAATGAAGCTTTTGGCTTTCCCTCAGCATTCCAGGCATGCCTCATTAGGTTGATTTAGAACCAGGTTTTTTTTTTTTTTTTTAAAAAGCTGCCTCAACCATTTCCTTGTCCTTCCCCAAATCCTTGAAAATAAAGGGTGCAGCTACAAATGTTTTGTCTAGCTTGTGGAGTCTTTCCAACCTCTGGATATATGCCACTTGGCATGCAGAGTCATTGCATAAAACATACATAGGTCTGATCTAGATCAGGAGCCTCCAACCTTGGCAACTTTAAGTCTGGTGGACTTCAACTCCCAGAATTCCCCAGACAGCTTTTTTGGGAATTCTGGGAATTGAAGTCCACCAGGCTTAAAGTCGCCAAGGTTAGAAACCCCTAATCTAGAGGGTGTATGGAGACTGGGACTATGTCAGGTTCTTCTTTGCATCCCTCCCCTTATCATTTTACCAAAATTTCCCACTTAAGTTGGGTGCATTGCAGATTCTACGCAACTACCGATACACTGGAGCGGACCCAACGTAACTGATCAGATATTGGGATCTGGTAAGTTTCTTGAATTCTGTAAAAAGTCTACTACTTTGGATAAAGGGTAACTTTTTTTTAACTTTTCAAAAATGGTTTAAAATGTTGTTGTTAGTTGTGAAGTTGTGTCCGACCATCATGCCCCCATGGACAATGTACCTCCAGGCCTTCCTGTCCTCTACCATCCCCCAGAGTCCATTTAAGCTCATGCTGACTGTTTCAGTGATTCCATCCATCCACCTCATTCTCTGTCATTCCCTTCTTCTATTGCCTTCAATCTTTCCCAGCATTAGGCTCTTCTCTAGTGAGTCCTTCCTTCTCATTAGATGGCCAAAATATTTGAGTTTCATCTTTAGGATCTGGCCTTCTAAAGAGCAGTCATGGTTGACCTCCTCCTAAACAGGTTTCAAGTCACAGCTTCCATCATATTTCATCAATGGCCATGCTAGGTGATTTAAACAGGAGTCATATGCCAAATGTCTGGTGAAAATTCAAGTTGGTAAAAGACTGCTCCTTGAGTAGAGATCTGTTCTAACTTACAGCCTATGGCAGGGGTCCCCAACCCCCAACATACAGACAAGTACCAGTCTGCAGCCTGTTGGGAACTGGTCCATGCAAGCAATAGGTGAGTGAATGAGACTCCATCTGTGCATGCAGGGGATCACATGTGAAACCATTCCCCTTCCCTTCCAAACCAGTCCCTGGAACTAGGAAGATTGGGGACCACCGGCCTAAGATTATATCAAGTGGACAATTGAAATATGAAGTTTTCCCACTTCAGAAATGTTCCTACAACACAAGCACAAATGGGCCTATGGGATTTTAGGTGGCATGCAGAGCCCTCTCTGTGGGCATGCAAGCCGCCACCTCAGCTCAGCTCAGCTACAGATGCACACTCACCAGTGGTGGGATTCAAATTTTTTTTACTACTGGTTCTGTGGGCGTGGCTTGGTGGGCATGGCAGGGGAAGGATACTGTAAAATCTCCAGTCAGAGGTGGATTGGCCGGTTCTCCGAACTACTCAAAATTTCCACTACCAGCTCTCCAGAACTGGTCAGAACCTGCTGAATATCACCTCTGACACACTTCCTGCCAGCTTGCTGGTCTTTGGGTCTCTGCTGCGCATGCGTGGGGAGTAGGGTGCATGCATGGGGTGGGCAGGATGCATGCATGGGGGCACGCACATGCATAGTGGGTGGGCGCATGCACAGGAGATGCATGCACATTGCATTTTGGGATGTGCATGCACATGAGCATTTTGGGCACAGTGTCAAAAAGGTTAGCCATCAGTGGTCTAGAGCATGGTACAAGCTCATCTTGCATAACTCAAATTATGATTCAATGTGTTGTGCAAATGGCTTGGAAGAAAAAAAAAATGACGAATTTAAAGATGGGGAAGCATGTTGTATGAATATGGCCAATGTTTATCCCAAGGTCCTTTAGCAGTACAGTATGCATTTTGGGAGTTGGGTGAGAAAATCTCTCCTGTACTCGATGTAAATAGCAACAGCAGCAACACACAAGCAGCTTTGGTTCATGAATATTATAGCCCAGGATGTTGCATGAATCCAGCTGCTAATGTGCAATAAATTGTGGTGTTCAGTGTGTATGTTGAAAAGGCAATATTTAACTTAGAGTATAGGGATGAAACAAATAAAAGAAGACAGAGAATAGAGTAAGGCTCTAATCTTCTGGGGTGCTATCCTGGAAAATGAAGATAAATTGCCAATTAGATTCATGTAGACCGAGAAATTTGATTCGATTGTCGTACAAGAAACATTCACTATCACCATACAGAAATAATTTGAAGACTGATCAAGCAAGATGTGGATGAGGAGGAAAACAACAGCCATGCATAATGAGGAGGACTTACCCTGATTCTTTTTGATCTCTCTTTAACACATCATGAAACACACAGCAGGGTTTGCCATTTGTCAAAAGGCACACAAACCCCCAGTAAAGCCATGCATGTTTCTGCAATCATTGCTAAAGAAAAGGAGAAGACCAAGCATAGCAGTGTTGTGGTGTGAAAGCAATGTGGTGAATACAACGTCATAATTGCTCCAAGCTCACCTTCTCTGCCTCTGCTGGGAATGCATATAAATTCAAGGTCAATTCTTAGCAGCAAATCTCAGCGAAGCCTGGATTAATGGAGTGAAACTGAATGTGGTTGAGTTGCTTTTTTCCTTTCAGTTCTTTCAGGTCTGCCATGAATGAGAAGGATTGCGACCAGCCTCTTGGGCAAAAGTTCAATTCAATCATGCCTTTAAGTGGCAGGGCACATCAAAAAGCCACAGCTCTATAAAGGATGGCAGCAATTTCTTTTGTTCTTTTGTGGCTTTAGGACCACAAGAAAAGAATTCCGGGTTGTGAGAAGTTTCTTGAAGAGATTTTTTTTTTTTTGAGTGTGTGCCGTTTAGTTGAAAAAAATGAAACGTAGTTTATCGGAAGAGGCTGAAAAGTGAAGAGTGATGGCAATTCCCACCTACGCACTCTTTTTATACAACACACTAAATCAAAAAGTCTAGTTATTGACGGTATGTGTGCATTGTATTCAGTGGTGAGATTCAAATTTTTTTACTACCGGTTCTGTGGGTGTGGCTTGGTGGGCGTGGCAGGGGAGGGATACTGTAAAATCTTCAGTCAGAGATCGTATTTACTGGTTCTCCAAACTACTCAAAATTTCTGCTACCGGTTCTCCAGAACTGATCAGAATCTGCTAAATTCCACTTCTCATTGTATTTCTCGCCACTACCATCCCCCCACTCCCATTGAATATAATTCTTGAACCAGAATAGCAATAGTAATAGCACTTAAACTTATATACCACTTCACAGTGCTTTTACAGCCCTCTCTATGTGGTTTACAGAGTCAGCATATTGCCCGCAACAATCTGGATCTTCATTTTACCCACCTCGGAAGGATGGAAGGCTGAGTCAACCTTGAGCCTGGTGAGATTCGACCTGCCAAATTGCAGGCAGCCAGCAAGCAGCAGAAGTAGTCTGCAGTACTGCACTCTAACCACTGCGCCACCGCGGCTCTTAGAATGGTAAGTTTACCATATTGTTCAAATCTGGAGAATCTGTGTGAAAATTGGAGGTGTGTGAAAATTATCAGAACACTAAATCGCATTTACCAAAAAGGACAACTCTTTTTTCCCTCAAATAATGGCTGAAACAATCCATCGGGAAGCAATTTGTATTTTTGCTATTGGACCTTGTGTTTTATATGGTTTTTGGTGATGAGGATGATGAGATTCTCATTTATATTTGAAGTAAGCTGGGATGTGACCTATGGGACCAAAAGGGAGTCTGTTCTCTAGCGACAGCGGCACAAATCGCCACTTGCAGCAGGCCATAACTTTTCTAGTCTGATCATGTTCAGGAGAAAGCAGCCACACAGAGCAGTTAGAACAAATTGTGAATTGCAGAGAAGACTGTCCCAAAAATGGGGAAAGAAAACAATGGTGATGATGACATTATCCATTCAGTTGTGTCTGACACTTGGCAATTCTGTGGGCCAGTCAGGTCTCTCCATGTCTTCCAACCTTGCATTACTTGTTCTATGTCAACATTGATGGTGTCCATCCCCTGTGGTCTTTGGGGCCCTAGTTTTCTTTTACTGCTCTTGCAAGCAAAATTGCTTTCTCCAGTGAATTCTTCCTCCGCATGGCACAGAAAACAATTGTGGATATAAAGTTGCTTGTCATTTGGAAATCCTGAACTCTAGATGTGCGTTCATATTTGGAAATAATTGCCCCTCAGCAGGTGGCAGCATTGAGGCATCCTTATTAGGACTCCAAAACTAAATAAGCAGGGGGATTCACAGGGAGGAACTAAAAAAAGCCAAAACCTGCTTTCCATATGTTGCTGCTTTCCTTACACAGTACAGAATTTGGGGACATGGGGAGGAGACATTGCTCCTTTCTCCTTACACTGTCATCAACAGCAAACTGACAGCTGGGTGCTTGAAAAGATCTTCATGGTGATGCATCCTGGATTTATTTATTTTTTATTTACCAAATTTAGAAACCGCCCATCTTCCTCACAGAGAGAGGAAAATGCCTCTGCCCAGCAGGTCTGCCAGGCACCCCTTGTGCTTTTATACTTATTCAGTGCAAAGAAAAGACCATTTGACTTTGCTGATTCGTTCACTTGCATTCATTACAGCTTTTCCTTCCATTTTAGCCTCCCTGTGGTCTTCTTTTTATATTTAAGGCTCCAGCATAAATCTCCTCTTCTGACTCTAATTTTTCTTTGTTGGTGGGTAGGGGTTGGCAAGGGATGGGGAAGTCCCAAACTACCTGGAGGATTTGGGCCTTTAATTTCTGCAAACACTTTTTAAAAAGAGGAACAAAATCAGTGGTGGGATTCAAACTTTTTTACTACTGGTTCTGTGGCATGGCTTGGTAGGCGTGGCAGGGGAAGGATGCGGTTCTCTGAACTCCTCAAAATTCCTTTGCTGGTTCTCCAGAACTGGTCAGAACCTGCTGAATACCACATTTGAACAAAATGGTGGAGTTTTCACATTTTTAGTTTTCTGGATGCCAGTTCAGAAAAAGATAAAGGTAAGATAAAGTGAAGACTGGAGTTCGAAACCAGACTTAGACCAGACTCAGCGAAATCACAAAGGCTAACAGATTTTTGTATTCAGGGCAACAACAACTATAACAATAGCTTAAAAGATGTTCCAATACTTTGTGGGTGCTGCTTCTGCTATGTGCTCCTTTTAAAGTCTCCCTGTGACAGATTAAAAAAAAACCTTTATTAGCCACTTAAGAAGAAAAAGACTACTGGGCTACATCTCCTCTGAACAAATGGTTAATAACAAAATGCAATACTAGGAAATTTTGCAAATTGGGATGCTAAGAATACTCAGACTTAAAGACACCATAATTGATAAACCTTTATGACAAGAGAAATGGTAATGCAATTAAAATAAACAGTCAAATATAATTGATCTTAGAACATCGGTCTGCTTAAGATTTCTTGTTAAGCAAATATATTGTAATCTGCTTTTTTCATCATATTTAGTGTAAACAAGCCAGATTCTGGGAAGTAAAAATGTTAACTGTGCAAAGAAACGACTGGTTCCAATCAAAAGATAAATGTGGGCAAAATACTTGAAGAATGAATTCCGAGCTTCAGTCCATGAGCAGCTATTTGAATGTTTAGCTTTTCAACCCTAGACCAATTGAAAAATATGTACATATGTGCACTGTAAAAGAGCCAGAAGTCTGGGTAATTTTAAGCTTACTGGAATAATAGTTGTAATCATATTAAGTTGGGTGCATCTTCTTATTTTTTTGTGGGGGGGTGGAGAGGAGAAGAGTTAAGTATTTGGACTATTTATAGTTTACCATCCAAGAGCCGTGGTGGTGCAGTAATTAGAGTGCAGTATTGCAAGCTAACTCTGCTCACTGTCTGGCTAGCTCAAGGTTGACTCAGCCTTCCATCCTTCTAAAGTCAATAAAATGAGGACTCAGATTATTCGGGGCAATAGACCAACTCTATAAACTACTTGTGGTGGTGGTGTTAAAAGCACAATGAAGCAGTATATAGGTGCTAATTGCTGTTGCTCTTGCTATTGTATGATAAATATAAAAAGTTGGAAATGAAACAAAATGTTGAGTTCTTGGTGAACAGAAACCGAGCCTTGCTGTGTTCCAGTGTTCAAAATGTATGTCCCATAGACCAGGAGCTCTCCATCCTCAGCACAATGTCCTGTCCCATGAGGAATGGAATAGTGATCATCAATGCCAGAGGTGATAGCTTTTATTTGCTGAGAATTCGGGGACAACTAGTCCCACTTCTGTCCTTGACAGAACAAGGTGATCCAATGGGACCAGAAGAGCCTTTCTCCTCATCCATGTTCATGTACATTTCTTGTGCCTTTGCGTGAGAAGAAAATGTGCCACTATAAATTGTGTTGTCCCTACATCACATCTTATCAATGAGGCTAGGCAGTGTTGTTGCCTTCCCACAGTTTAGTGAGGGGTAATTTCACAATAGCAAATGATGGGTTCCATGCTGTTTCTTCCGCTGTCTCCTAACATCACCCATGAATGAAAAAAAAAAAATCATGATTCCTTGAAACTGACAGTCTTCTGAAATGACTTTATAGACAACCTCTAGGTGGCAGCTTCTATTAAACTGTTCTAGGGAGCTTAAGATTAGTACATCTAGTCAAGTCTTCCCCCTACTCTGAAATCTGTCTGATTGATTTGAAATACAAAACAGAAAAACAAGAAGCAGAGAACTGTTCATGTTATTATTCCTCTGTATCTTTCTTTTTCCCCCTCCTGTACCACATTTTCCCCAAGGATAATTTTTGCTCAAGCAAAGACCTTTGTTCTACATTTGTGTATATGTGGATGTTGTGTGATTTCCCTACTTTATGGCCTCTTTAGCACATATGCATTTACACACATACTTTCCACAAAATATACATACAATAACACCAAATAGCAATTGAATGATACTCAATTGAATTTTAATAGTTCAGTGTAAAGAGAAAAAGACCAAGTCTCCATCCATTCTTGCAGCCAAGCTAAATTTCCCATGGAGTCCCAGAATGCAACATCCCAATGAAGAATATTTCTATAGTAGATGATGGATCAAAGGAAGTTGAACATATTACTTATAGATGCCAATATCACAATACCCTTATATACCTCAAGATGGAACTGCATCTGGAATATTGTATGCAGTTCTGGTTGCCACACTTCAAAAAGGAAGAACAGAAATTTCAGAGGAGGGCAACTAATATGATCAAAAGGTTATAGCAACTTCCTTAAGAAGAAAGGTTGTGAAATTTGAGGTGGGAGGAGTTTCCTAAAAAAGAGGTAATTAAGAAGGAATGTGGCTAAGGTATACAAAATCACGCATGGCGGTCAAGCTATTTCTCCTTTCCAAAAATACTAGAACCAGAGACTGTTGTATCAACTTGAATTTTGGAAGAATCAGGATAGACAAAATGACTTTAAAAAACAACAACATAGAATTCCTAATTCATCTTTGATGTCATGACCGTGAGATGTAGTGCTACAACTTGGTTGGTTTCAAAAAGAATTGGACCAATTCATGAAAGATATGGGCATCAATGACTCTTAGTTTGAAAACAGGGTAACTGCAAAGATGTTATTCAGCAAGTTCTGACCAGTTCTGGAGAACCAGTTCTGGAAATTTTGAGCAGTTCAGAGAACTGGCAAATATCATCTCTGATTGAAGATTTTACAGTATCCTTCCCCTGGCATGCCCATCAACCCACGCCCACAGAACCGGTAGTAAAAAAATTTGAATCCCACCACTGGGTAGCTTCCTCTGAAAGTCATGTGCAGGAGATAAAATGGGCTTCGTTGTGTAGTTGATTGGGCATTGTGAGAACAGACAGTAGAACTAGATGGATCAGGGGTTCAATCTAGGAGGACGCTGCTTATGCTCTTTTGCATTGCCTATCTCTGCTTTGTCCCCAAAGTACACAAGGTTGTCTTCCTGAGAAATTTTGAGCATGGAAGAAGAGCAAAAAACATACGATGACTTTAAGTATCTCAGCATGATAGGTAATATCGTGAGAAGCTGTCTTCATGTTGTGGCAAGCAGAACTAGATCATAGTCAGAAAATAGGCATTGCCTACCACACACACACCCAAATCCACATACAGAAAACCCGAATGTATGTTAGAAAATGAAAATGCTATTTTAATTCTCTGCATTGTGGTAATGCTGTTTAAAATATTGTGAACATATGGTGAACCACTGAAGAGTGTTTGTATTAATTCAGTGGTCTTTTCTCCATTTAAAACTATAGTTAAATATTATGTGGCATAAAGAGTACAACTGAATTAAATAGCGCTTCTTTCTGCTGGAATTTTCTAAAATAAAAAAGAGATAGTTTCATTCTACTGTGCATAAAAATAACTTTTTGGAATCTTTGTTACCTCCAAAACATTCCAATTCAGAAAATTGTATAGTTGAATCAGCTGGTAGCATTTGAATATTCTATTAGTTTGTCATTTTATTTCACTTTACGATCCACTTTTTCATTTTTAGGCATTGTAGATATTAAAAGGCAACCAACTATTAAAGAGTCAGCCAGTTAATTTTTTTGAAAATCTAAAGCAGGGGTCCTCAACCCTCAGTCCATGGACCGGCACCCATCCATGGCATGCCAGCAACCGAGCCGCGCAAACAAGCAAAGCCCCATCTGCTGGATGCCCGCCACTCAGGTCTGCGGAAAAACTTCTCTCTATGGAACCGGTCCCTGGTGCCCCAAAAGTGGGAGGGGTGTGTGTGTGTGATCTAAATAACATCTCAAATCAACAATCTCACTCAAAAGATTTCTTTGTAACATTGTTACATTATTGACTTTGTAAAATGTGAGGAAATAAGGAGATTTCCCAACTTTTGCTGGAAGCTAGTTGGATGTAAAGCCTGAATCAGCCAAGAAGGAATGAGTACTGCCTTTGTATAAAGCGAGAGCAGATACCATTTGATCCCAAGCAGGGGTGGGATTCAAATTTTCTAACAAGTTCTGTGGGTGTGGCTTGGTGGTCATGTTATTGGCTGGGTGTGGCCAACTCAAAGTCACTCACATCGAGGCATGCATCTCCTCACCTGGCCTCTCGTGATTGTGGGGATGCTGCAATAGTTCTAAGTGTGAAAAAAGGCCATGTCACTTTTTTCAGTGCCATTGTAACTTTGAATGGCCACTCCACACAAGCAAAGTACCAGCAAAGGAGGGAAAAAAAACTCCAGAGAAGTTCCTGAGACAGGAAGTCTAGTCCTGCCAAGAATGTAATAAGGGTTAACGGAGAGGCAGTTTCTGTAAGCAACCCCAGAATGTTTCCTTCCTGCCTTCCTTGCAAGATTCGCCTAGTGATTTCTTCTAACAACCGGTTCTCCAAACTGCTTAGAAGGTTAACAACCGATTCTAGAGAATAGGTGCAAACTGGTAGAATCCCACCCCTGATCCCAAGGCCGAGAAGTGAATAGCCGAAAGGCTGTTGATCCAAAAAGGTAAGACGAAAAAGGCTTAAGATTAAAACCCTGAGATTGACAATATATTTAGGGCTTTGACTCCTGTGTTCTGCATTAGGCAGATCTATAGATTTTATATATACAGTGCATTATTTCATACCTGCCATACTGAATCTTGAAAATTTCTAATCCTGAATGCAAAATCAGGTTCTAAAGAGACGTAGAGTCATGACTTACAGTCTTGGAGTATGACAAAATCCATTGAATTTCACATGCAGCTGCAATGTTTTTGCTATGGAACTGGTTCTAAGTGATTGCTTCCTGAACCCTCTGTAATATTTTTTTTTTTAAAAATCATTACTTCAAGTTGCTATAACATATAAAGTATATGCATAATTTGTGCTATGTAAATGGCAGCTAAGGGGAGCCTGTAGATCTCCAAATCTATAGAAGCTTTCTTTGATATTTAAATAGCAACTCCAGGGAGATTGTATTCATTGGCATAGTACAGGGAGATAAAAATCTGAATTTCCTTTTCTTAGGGCTCCTTATAACTACTATTTACTCAACAATAAAAAATGCTTGCTAATTTAAATAGTGCAATTAAGATTATATATAGTTTTACCTCAAGTCACCAGAAAATTATGCCAGATGAACTATTGCTTGAAAAAAAGATTTGATTTAAATATTTGGGTTAATAATCAGCTACAATAGTCTTACATTGCAAACTGATGACACAGATGTTCAGCCAATTGATCTGCTTTGTCAGCCTATAATGTTGATTCTTCTGCCACTGGAAAACCCCAATGTCAGGTGATTTGAACATATTATTTGATGATAAAGGGACATTCTGGAGCAGGGGTCGCCAACCTTTTGGACCTCAAGGACCACCAAACTCATAATTTTAGATCCCAGGGACCATTAACTGGTTCGGTGGGTGTGACCTAATTTGTGGGTGTGGGATTGGTGGTCATGTGACTGGCTGGGCATGGCTTGTATGTAAATATTATAAATATTGATATGAATATTGATTTTTTTTTTCAAAAAAGGGCAACTTTTACCCAAAATCAGGCAAAGTAGGCAGGCAGATTGAGTTGCTCACAGAATCACAGATTCATTCAAAGATCTATCTATGTGCCATCGGCTGGCTCAGTCTGTCACATAACATTTGCTTGCAAGCAAACTCATAAAATTAACTCACAACACACCATGTATGTAAATATACAATTTTTTTATTAAAAAAAGAGCAACCTTTACCCAAAATCAGGCAAAGCAGACAGGCAGATTGAGTTGCTCACAGAATCATTCAATGATCTCTCTATCTGCCATCAGCGAGCTCAGTCTCTCAAATTTGCTTGCCGTGAGTCTGCACAGAATTTGCTTGCAAGCAAAACTTCAGTCCTAAGGTTCGGCTGTACTTAAAAGCAGAGCCAAAGATCTAAAGACGAGCTAGAAAGCAAGAAATCTAACCATTTCCTGCTTCCTAGCTAATCTAAATCTCCCAGCACAGCAGAACAGATGATGGTCAGAAAAAGGAAAAATAGAAATTTAGCAGGCAAGTTTACCAGGTAAAGGCCCTGTCACACTGCCCAACGGATGCAAAACGGACACAACGGATGAGAAAAATGTTCCATCCGTTGTTATCCGCTCTCAGAAGGGGCAAAAATTTGCATAACTGGAGCGGATAACACGGACGCGGGGAGGACGCAGGGCGGATGGAAAGCGGATGCGGAACGGAAGCCCAGTGGATGGAAGCGGATGGGAGAGGATGGCACATCCGCTAGGCTTCCGGGGGGGCGCAGCAAAGTGGATGCGGAACGGATACAACAGATGCAGAACGGATGCACAGCGGATGAAGCGGATGCACAGCGGGTGCACAGCGGATGCACAGCGGAAGCCTAGTGGATGCCGAGCGTTAATTGCGCATGCGGGGAGGATGCATTGCGTCAGCCCCGCGGATATAACGGAAGCAGCTCGGAAGCAGGTTGCCATTCAGAGGAAAGACCTGCTTCCAGACACATCGACTGCCTTGCCTGTCCTGCCTGTATGTCTGCCTGCAAGCCTTGCTGCCAGCCTCGCTGCCAGCCTCCCTGCCAGCCTCCCTGCCAGCCTTGCTGTCTGCCTGCCTGCCAGCCTCCCTGCCAGCCTTGCTGTCTGCCTGCCTGACAGCCTTGCTGCCAGCCAGTCTGCCTGCCAGCCTTGGTGCCTGCCTGCCTGCAAGCCTTGGTTCATGCCTGCCTGCAAACCTTGGTGCCTGCATGCCTGCCAGCCTTCCTTCCAGCCTTGGTGCCGGCATCCCTGCCAGCCTTCCTGCCAGCCTTGGTGCCTGCCTGCCTGCCTGCCAGCCTTCCTGCCAGCCTTGGTGCCTGTCTGCCTGCCAGACTTCCTGCCAGCCTTGGTGCCTGCCTCCCTGCCAGCCTCCCTGCCAGCCGTGGTTCCTGCCAGCCTCCCTGGCAGCCAGAAACCCCACAACCATGCTGAAGCACAGCAAGCCTCAGCCATCTGCTGCCAGCCCTTGCAAGAGGGACAGGGCTACCATCTCACCCCCTGGCCCTCACTCTGGTTCTGCTGGGGCTTCTGCAGCACAGGCTCACTCTTCTGGGGCTGGCGCTTCTGCTGCTTCTGCTTCTGGAGGAGCTGACGACAAGCACTCCAGCACCAGCCACCTCCACAGCACCTGCACCCTTCACCCCTGAGACTGAGTGACCAAGAGGAGTGCCAGAGACTCATTTTTGTTTTATAGCTTCTTGTTAATAAAGTCTATTTTTGATTCATGCACTTGCTTCGTTTCTTTTTTTGAATAAAGTCTTGGTGGAAACTTTTAGAAATGGTTTAAGCCTTTGCAAGATTATGGGATGGGTTAAGATAGCAGTGGGTTGGGCAGGGATACCTTTGGGATGGGTAATTGCTATGGGATAGATAAACCTCCAGTGCAAGCATAGTGGGACTGTATGGTCCACCCTCCCAGGTGCCACACCTTTGGCCCTTTATTATCAATAACAATGTAAGCATTGATCCACACCTTTGAACATAAACACAACTCTTTATTAAATGCCCTGTTCATTGTAGGCCCACCCAACATACATGGCCCAATCTCATCCGTGTGATGAGACAGGCTGAAGGAAGCATCCATTAAGCATCTACCATCCTGTCTTGCCACTCCACTGCTCCAGCTGGGGAGTTGCACCAGTGTCTCAGGAGGTTGCACTGCTTCTTCGCTTCATTTGAGTCTCTGTTGGGGCCTTGCACATCCTCAGTGTCTATCAGGTTTCGCCCTTGCCTCCATTCCCCAGGCTCCATGTCCCCATTGCTTTGTTGGAGGTCCACGAGCCTGTTCTGTAAGACTGGGTAGCGGGTGCGCATGAGATTGTGCAGGATGCGGCAAGCTTCCATGATCCTCCTCACGGTCTCTGGGCGATGCTGCATGGTGGTGAGAAGTACCTGGAACCTGTTGGCCAGGATGCCAAAGGCGTTCTCCACCATCCGCCTTGCCCTG
>BLBF01000005.1:49922320-49939423 GCA_015471245.1 Laticauda colubrina | reverse complement strand
CAACAGAAAAATGTAACACCTCCAGCTCACTTCCCAGACTCATCCCGTCCTCCCCTCCCCCCCCGTTTCTTATGACAGCCGAAAGATGCAAAGCAATAGTAGAAGTCTTGAAGGCTGACACATTCAAAGTTACAATGGTACTGAAAAAAGTGACTTATGATCATTTTTTCACACCTACGACTGTTGTAGCATACTCACAGTCATGCAAGGCCAGGCGAGGAGATAGTGCCTCGATGTGAGTGATATTAAGTTGGCTACGCCCAGCCATTAACATGACCACCAAGCCATGCCCCCCAACTAAGCTGCGCCTACAGAACCGGTTGTTAAAAAATTGAGTCCCACCCCTGCTGCCTGGGGAATTCCAGAAGTTAAACTCCACACATCTTCCAGTTGCCAAGGTTCAGAAACATGATCTAAACTTTTGGAATAATTTTGCTGGATTTCTTTCACTCTTGGAGTATTGTTCCAGGTTCACCTATCATTTAGTATAGTCGCAAGTAGTTCATATACGACACAAAGGCATAAATAACATGGAGACAATAACTTGATCCTCGAACACCAATAAGACCAAGAAGCTTATAGTGGACTATAGAAGGAACAGATCAGACATCCAGTCCTTGCTTATCAATGGAGACTGATTGGAGCAAGTGGCCAGTTTGAAGTTTCTGTGTGTTACCATAAAAGAGGACCTGACCTGGGGCGCTCACATTGCAGCATTGGTCAAAAGGGCCCAGCAGAGATTATACTACCTGAGACTTCTCAGGAAACAACTGAATGAAAACTGCTGATGACCTTCTAGCACTGCACCATAGAGAATATCTTAACTTACTGCACCTGTGTATGGTTTGTCAATTGCACAGTGGCAGATAGGACAGCACTCCAAAGGTGGTTGATGTCATTGCCCAGAAGATCATTGGTTGCCCTCTCCCCTCTTTGGAAGAGCTTTATAGCTCCCGCTGACTTAAGAAAGTTCAAAACATCTCAAAGATCCATCTCATCCTGGGCACCCTTTTTTTTGAACTATTACCATCTGGCAGAAGGTACAGAATAATAAAAACAAGGACAAATAGGATGAAAAACAGCTTCTATCCCAGAGCAGTAACTCTCTTGAATTCTACCGTATAGCACTGCAGATGGTATTTAATTTCATTGTACAATGTGCAATGACAGTAAAGTAAACTAAACTAAATTGAACTAAATTGTGGTTTAAACAGTCCCATGCATTCTGTCCTTCTGTTCAGGAAGAAGGTGAGCTCAGTCTTAGAATCCTAAGGATTTTTAGGATCCAATCTGGGTCGGGTATTGGGACCAGAGGTTTAGACTCCCAAGGATTCAGACTCATGCTGGAGCCCATCCTGAGGGACCTTCTCTCTCACCAGAATGTGAGAAGAAGACTAAACCTCTAGTCCCGGTGACTGACCCAGATTGGATCCTGCAACATTATCCTGCAACATGTATATTTGCCTTCGTTAATCAGGATTTGATTTGTAAATTATGCAAAACCTCAATGGAAAGTCCAGTCCTTGGCCTTTGCTAAATCCAGTTCAAGAAGACAAAGAATGGTTCAAGAGGAAATGTTAGAGATGAGTGATTTGAGGCAAAGGAAAACCCCTAAGTGGGTTTGTACAGAAAGATCAGGATGCTTTGTTAAAAAATATGATTGTAAACTGCTAGTGCAGGTAGTCCTCAAGTTTCAACAGTTTGAAGTTCCAGCACTGGCGAAAGTGACTTATGCCCATTTTTCACACTTTTATAACCTTTGCAGCAGGGATGGGATTCTACCAGTTTGCACCTATTCGCTAGAACCAGTTGTTAATATCCTAAGCAGTTCGGAGAACCAGTTGTTAGAAGAAATTACTGGCCTAATCCTGTAAGGAAGGCAGGAAGGAAACATTCTGGTGTTGCTTATAGAAACTGCCTCTCCGTTAACCCTTATTACATTCTTGGCAGGACTAGACTTCCTGTCTCAGGAATATCTCTGGAGATTTTTTCCCCTTCTTTGTTGGTACTTTGCTTGTGTGGAGTGACCATTCAAAGTTACAATGGCACTGAAAAAAGTGACTTATGACCATTTTTCACACTTACGACTGTTGCAGCATCCCCACAGTCATGAGAGACCAAGCGAGGAGATGCGTGCCTCTATATGAGTGATGTTGAGTTGGCCAATAACATGACCACCAAGCCACGTCCACCCAGTCACGTGACCACCAAGCCACACCTACCACCTAAGCCACGTCCACAGAACAAGTTGTTAAAAATTTTGAATACCACCCCTACTTTGCAGCATCCTCATGGCCACGCAATCAAAATTTTCATGCTTGGCAACTAGTTCATATTTATGACAATTGCAATCATAGGATCCCCTTTTCCAACCTTCTGACAAGCAAAATCAACGTGGAAGCCAGGTTCACTTATGGCAAATCACTTAACAGGTGTGGTAAGAAAAGTCATAAGATGGGGCAAAACTTACTTAGCAAATGTCCCACTTAGCAACATAAATTCTGGACTGAATTGTTGTCATAAGTTAAGGACTACCTGTATTAATGAAATCATACAGACTCCATTAGGACATCCTGCCATTAACAGCTACAGAAGGTGAGGATATGAAATGGTCAGGTAAAATGTAACCACCCCTTGCACTGAGTCTATAGGCTGCAGAAACTGCTGCTGTTTTCAGATGTGATCCTTAGTATCTTATTCTCTAATAGACAATTGTTCCTTCATTCCTGTAACATTTGTTCAGTGTGGCTGATATGTATGTATTAATTTCCTCCACTTGCAAGAATTATTGTTTGCACTGCTGAGCAAAGTGTAATAACGTTTGCTCCTTTTTAACATGGCCAAATATATGCAAAGTGTACCCTACCCATACAAATCCATCCAGATTGCAATTTCCTGTATGCTTCTGTAATCCTTATAAGCCTATCAAAAGGAAATATTTCTCTGAAGCATCTACATTCCCCTCGCTTTTCCACAGAAGGAAAATTCTGAAACAAATTTGATTCACATGTAATACTAATCATACCACTTTGTTTCCCATATCATAGGGCTGTCAAAC
The DNA here is from genome assembly GCA_015471245.1 of Laticauda colubrina. Classification (NCBI taxonomy): domain Eukaryota; kingdom Metazoa; phylum Chordata; class Lepidosauria; order Squamata; family Elapidae; genus Laticauda; species Laticauda colubrina. Next base: position 49,936,365 of record BLBF01000005.1, on the reverse strand, counting down.
TCCTGGCCTATGACTTGGGTACATTGTGCACTGGCCATGACCAAGCCTGTTTTAGCAAAGGGGGTGAAAGTCCCGATATGTCATGTGATATGACATGATGAGGTGAGTTTGGCACCCCTGCTATATCACATTAAATCATAAACACAGGTGGCTGAGTTCGCACATTGGCTGAGCATGATGTGTAAAACCAAGCAGTAAAGATTTACCCAGTAAATCATACATTTATGAACTAGATGAACCTAATTTACAGATTAGTATAAATCAGCGGTCACCAACCGGTGGGCCGTGAGAAAATTTTGGTGGGCCACAGAGAAATGTCACCTCCAGAGCATGCCCCCAAAGCAATTAATCCAGGCTGCTCAGAAACACAAGGCTGAGCTGCCCGCATGGCCTGCGGGAACCCTCCCCGCCCACTCACTCCTTACCCAGCAAACTTGCCTGCTAAATTGTTATTTTTCCTTTTTCCGACCATCATCTGTTCTGCTGTGCCAGGAGATTTAGATTTGCTAGGAAGCAGGAAATGGTTGGATTACTTGCTTTCTTGCTGTCTTTAGATCTTTGGCTCTGCTTTTAACCACAGCTGAACCTCCCTTTGGACTGAAGTTTCCATTATTCAATGCAGACTCACAGCAAGCAAATTTTATGTGACAGACTTAGCTAGCTGATAGCAGATAGATAGATCACTGAATGATTCTGTGAGCAACTCAATCTGTCTGCCTGCTTTGCCTGATTTTGGGTAAAAGTTGCTCTTTTTTTTATAAAAAGTTCAATATTTACATACATGGTGTGTTGTGAGTTAATTTTGTGAGTTTGCTTGCAAGCAAATTTTATGTGACAGACTGAGCTAGCCAATAGCAGATAGATTTCTGAATGAATCTGTGATTCTGTGAGCAACTCAATCTGCCTGCCTGCTTTGCCTGATTTTGGGTAAAAGTTGCTCTTTTCTTTATAAAAAAATTCAATATTTATATAAATATTTATAATATTTACGTACAAGCCATGCCCAGCCAGTCACATGACCACCAAGCCACACCCACAAATTAGGCCACACCTACAGAACTGATTAGTGAACCCTGGGATTTAAAATTATGAGTTTGGTGGTCCCTGAGGTCCAAAAGGTTGGCAACCCCTGGTATAAATACATAAGCCACAATAGTTGTTCCCTGAACAACTGTTGTGTCCCGGCTTATTGTTAGTTGTCTTGACCTTCTCTTTCCATTCCATAGGATGCCAGATAATGGCATCTGTATGAAAGGGTTTTTTCTGAGAACAATATACTGAAAAACTGGTGAGCCAAGAGAAAGGAAGCCAGCAACAACTTTCCAAATTCAGTCTCCCTGTTTGTTGATTTCAAAATCCAACAGACAGACAGAATCTGTGCACCTGGAATGTAAGTCTTTGTGGTTAACTACCTCCTTCGCACCCAGGTATTTGGATGGGCTCCTAGAATAAAAAGTGAAAGAAAGAAAGGAGGGCTTGGAAGCTGTCTACATACTGATAATTCACTACCTGCATCAAATTGTTGATGACTCTGTGATTTAAAGTACACACTTTGCAGTTAAATGTGTTTGGGCAAGTTATGTAAAAATATAAATTATATGTCCTACTCAGATTTACTTAACAGAACCCAGATGCCTTTTCTTTTTCAAGAAAAGTCATTCAGAAATGAAGTGATCTGGAATGGAAAATGCTGGCAAATTTTGATTTTTCCTAACTTACTTCTTCCTCTAAAAGGGTAGCATCTCATTTGAATCAGACATGACTCCTTGTGATTTTATAGACTTGGCATATAAAAATATAGCTCATATTGGAATTATATATTTTTATTGGCAGGAACATAAAAATGGCTTATTATCTTTTTTTCAAGATTTTTGTTTAGATTTCCCCGGATAGCCTGCAGGTTGCTGGTAACCTATCCAAACATATTCTGGGCCCTATTTTGAATAGTTTCTTGATCAGCCAGGGTTAAATCGATGCTCCATCTAGGTAAGCATCTCAAATGCCTATGGAACTTCTTGTATTTCTTCCCTGAAGCATAATATTTGCCCTTGAAAAAGTATTATTCACTGGTAAATGTTATATAATGTATTCAGCTACAAACACTGCTTTTGGGTCAGCATACAGTAGCTCATAAATCAGGATTTATAGCATAATATGCTGTGTAAAATAAAATGGTGTTTGTTCAACAAATCAATGTTTAAATAAGTTATAGCTTAGTCACATGAATTACATCTATGTCCCAAAAGCCTGCCTGGTTTCTACAAAAGATTCCTCAGGACATTTATAGAAAGACATCTATAGAAAGCCATAATTTTCTGTTGCCCTGTAAGGTGCTGAGTCTGACACTATAGCTAAGGATATAGCTAAGGATCCAACACCTAGCTAAGGATCTGCAGTTACGGTAGTTTCTAAATGGTCTGGAAGAACAATCCGCTGAAAATCAATTTCCAATTAAAATGAATTTCTGCTTCTATCTTTGCTTTGTAGAAGTGGAAGGCAATTCATAGGACTTTGAAGCACAAAGTACATTTATCCCAAAACTTAATTATCTTTGCTGTGATAGTCCAGCTTTTTATATTCTGGGGGTTTGTTTAATTTTGGTTTTTGTTTTGAAGAGTTCAAGGGATGTGAGGTATCTCTCATTTTATCTCCACAACAAGGTTATTCCCTGTGGCTGTCAACCATGACTCATACCTTTATCAACACATTGCTAGATATTTGCAATACAAACAGAGAAATTGGCTCTGTGGTCATGTAGGGACTTGAATCTGAAAATTCTTTGTCCAGGTTTAAGGTCATCCTCTGTAAGCTACATTGATTCTCATAAAAAAGGGCAAAAAAAAATTCTTCCCATCCTTCCTATTACTTATCTCCTCCCACTTATGACTATAATCTTGTTGCTTGTATCGCTATGATTTTTATTGTTTTATTAGTTTCCTAATATGATTTGACTGCTTATTTGGTAACCTATGACTACCACTAAGTGTTGTATCTTATGATTCTTGATGAATGTATTTTTTTCTTTTTATGTACACTGAGAGCATATGCACCAAAGACAAATTCCTTGTGTGTCCAATCACACTTGGCCAATAAAGACTTCTATTCTATTCTATTCTAAAATAGTGGGCAGAAGGAAGGCATAAGAATTACGGACCACAGAGAACGTACAATTTTACAATGCAGCTTTGTGTCATTTAACAGCCTCCCTCTGATGAGAATCTAATCCCCATCTTTCCATTTCTATCCTACTGTTCTTTGCTGAGGAAGTAAGGCAAGCTGATGTGTATCTTTTTCACTATGCTACCCAGCATTGGACTTTCCACTGCAGCTGTCCTTGTGATTAATTAACAGAGTGATATAACACTATCATCAAAAATAAACTGAAATACTCCTCCACATTTTTCCTCTTTCATCCATCTGAAACATGTCATAAAAATACTTGGCACCAGAAATGAAATTCAACTGGAAGCTAATGGAAGTTCTCCTTTCCTTAAGACCCTCTCAACCAGCTCCTTTTCTATCTCTTTTCCCTGCCAACACAGTTAAACTGTCAGACCTGACTAGAATAGCAGAGAGGGACTTTAAAAAAAAAAAAATCCACCAAGCCAGCAGGATGAAAGCATCAGGGCTAAGAGTGAGAGAAGTGAGGCCTGCCAATTCTAAATTTGTGAAGCAGCAAGAGCTATGAACTAGGATTTAGGAAGTTTGGTTCGGATATATTTTGACCTTGCCTGTCCTCCAGGGAACTTAGGAAGCCATGCCAATCTCTGCCCCTCCTAGCCAGAAACCTCATTTCAGGTTCACATAATTTTATGAGGCAGCCTAGGCAGAAAAGCTGAATTCACACATCCCCTTAAGCAATAATTGTTCCATCCGGAAAGAAGCCTGTGAGACCCGGTTCCAAACAACAACAATTTATTAAATTCGCAAGCTAAACGTATACGGAACAACAGCCCAAGCCATGGCAGCCCTTTTTATAGCACCTTTCCTGCGGCTTGTGGCCAATGACACACTTTTGACAGTTCCCGTTGTTTGGCGGGCTTTCCGGATTGGTTCTTAATTAACCAATCCGCGAGTGGCCTTTTCTGCCAATCAGAAAGAGGAACTTGGAACCTACCAAGTTCCATACAGAACACCCCACCCCCCTTAGTTCAGTCCAACGTGCGTTACGTAATCATGCAGGTAGGTGGGGCTTTTTCTAGTCCTGGTTGACCTGCGCAGCTCAGTCGCAGCATGGTCTTCGAGCAGTTTGGACGGGATCGCTGTTTCTCTGGTCCTTCTTCATGGAACCTCCTGGAAGGGTGAGTCAGCCCTGCTGCTCCCGCCTGAGTCTCTTGGGTCGGTTGAGATGGCTCCGCCACTCTCTCCTGGTTTGACCGGGTTGGTCGAGCTGGCCTGGCAGCCTCCTTCCAGGAAGGCCTCGCTTCACTCTCCTGCTCCCAGATTTCTTTCTTGGGGTTCATCTAACCATGAGTGCTCTTTTTGTTTAGTTAAATTGTCTTTTTGTAGTGTTTGTTGTCTTGTTACGGGAGGTTCATCTCTCCCTTTTTTATTTATTTGTATTCCCCCCCCCCCTTGGTTGTTTTTAGGTCGATATTTATTTTTGAGTCTATGGTGTTTTTCCGTTCGAGGTGGCAGGAATGAAGCTGATCTATGTGCTGCTTCCATTCCCTACCATTGTCTAAGAGTAGACGGTAGGACTGGGGGGCTGTAATTTGGATGATGGTGGCGGGAAGCCACAATGGGTCCCCAGTGAGATTTTTCGCATAGACCAGGTCGCCGATTTCGAACATATGGTATTTGCTGGAGGAATCAGGGGGATTGTCCCAGGTGTAAGTGGGGTGCAATCTGTCCAGGTAGGAATGTAGTTTCCTACCCATTAGGCTGGCTTTTTGTTGGTTGTGCTGCTAGGGGTAATATGCTGCAAAGTTAGTAGTCGGTTTAGTTTGTCTTGTATGTCCCCCTTGTCCATTCTTTCTATGCCCTCTTTAGTGTACCGGACCATGTGTTCAGCTCTGCCATTCGCAGCCAGATGGGCCGGCGCAGTCAAGGCATGTCGGATACCCTGGGCAGCCAGATATTGCTCGAATTGCAAAGCTGTAAATTGGGGCCCATTATCCAAAACCAGTACATCTGGTAGCCCATGTGTTGCAAAAGGTTTGTCTAGCTGTTTCATTACAGCTTCGGTGGTTGTGGAAGCCATGAGGATGACTTTCAAACAGTTCAAGTATGTATCCACAACTATCAGAAATGTGTTTCCCTTCGTTGGCCCGGCAAAGTCAATATGTACTCTAGACCATGGACCCCAGGGAGTTTCCCAGTCTCTTACTGGTGCCTGTGGGGGGTTAGGCCTCGATTTTTGACAGGCATGGCATGTTGCAACCCAGCATTCAATGTCTTTATCCAGTCCTGGCCACCAGATGTAACTCCTGGCCAGGGCTTTCATTTTGACTATGCCTGGGTGTCCCTCGTGCAACATGCCCAGAACATCTTCCTGGTGACTGTTCAGAATCACCACCTTGTCACCCCATAGAATGCACCCTTTTTCTATGGACAGTTCGGTCTGTCTGGTACGAAATGGTTTAAAAGTCTCAGTTTTGTTCTCCTCTGGCCAGCCTTTACTTACCCAGTTTAAAATGTATGCTGTCAAAGGGTCTTTAGCTGTGGCTCTTGAGACGTCTGCTGCAGTCAGTGGCACATCCAGGCAGGTCTCAAGCTGAAGTGTGGAAGTATTGCTATACAGGATGAGAACGGTATTGGACGTTAATAGATCTTTGATACCCTGGAAGGCTTTTTGTTCCCGATGGCCCCATGTCCAAATGGTTTTTTTATCTAGCAGTCGATGTAGGGGTTCTGCTATTGTTGCCTTATGGGGCAGGAACACGTTGTAAAAATTTATGAGGCCTAGGAATGCTTGAAGCTCAGTTTTGTTCCTGGGCCTAGGAGCGTCTTTTATGGCCTTTACTTTTTTCTCGGTGACTTGTTCATCGATTAAATAGCCCAAAAACTCGACCTGGTTGGTGGCTAATTAACACTTCTCTCTTTTAACTTTGAGGCCTGATTTCCTAAATCTTGTTCATACTTCTCTTAATCTGGTTGGCATTTTTTGCTGAAACCAGTACATTGTCAAAGTAAGGGACGACACCTTTGATTCCGTTTAGTAGGCGTTCCATGAGGCTTTGGAACACGTCTGGGGCAACTCTAATGCCAAATTGGAGGCAGTTACACTTGAATGCCCCTCTATGTGTTACAATAGTCTGTGCCTCTGATGTCATGGGATCAACGGGTAGTTGTTGATACGCCTGTGCGAGGTCAAGCTTCGCAAAAAAATTTCCTCCCCTAGTGAGTGTAGTAAATGTTGCACTACTGGTACTGGGTATGCGCTTTGTTGGAGCGCATGGTTCAGGGTTGTCTTATAGACTCCGCAGATGTGCACTGACCCATCTGGCTTCACCGGTGTGACGATAGGTGTTTCCCACCTGGCATGATCGATTGGCTCCAATACCCCTTGAGCTATTAATTTATTCAGTTGCTTGTCAATGTTTTGCTTTAACGCGAATGGGACACGTTTGGCCTTTAAATGGATGGGGGCTATTTTTGGGTCTAGGCTAAATGAAATTGGGGTCTCCTTGTACTTGCCAAGAGTCCCATCGAAAACATCTTGGAATTCTTATAGCAGGCTCTCCTCCCAGTTGGCTGTGGCGATGCGGTTGATCCCGGTCATCCTGATTCCCAGGGGCGTGAACCATTCAATCCCTAGCAGACTAGGGCAGTCTTGGTCGACAATGGTCAGAGGCAAGATTTTGGCATGGTTTTTAAATTTGACTAGGAAATGTCCAAGGCCTACTACCGGGATTTGATTTCCCTGGTAGTCTTTTAGCACTAGTTTTTGTTTCTGTAGTTCTCTCTGTTTAATGTTCGGTATTAGGTGCCGGATGGTATTCCAGGATACCATGGATAGGAATGACCCTGAGTCGACTTCCATTTCACAGGGCCTTCCCTCAATGCTCACCTCTATCCAAACCTTCTTTCCACTCTCCACCCTGGCATTGCCGATGGTGACTGTCTGATACATTTCTTTCCTGTCACCAGTTCTCCTGTTACGGTTCCATCTGCTGCTGGCTTGTCTTTCTTCAAGTCTGGGAGGGTTGCTGCCATGTCTTTTTGGACTATAGCTCTTTTTGTTGTAGCAGACCCTTTCAATGTGCCCCCTTTTCTTACAAGCTCTGCATATTGCGTCGAGGAACCTGCATTCAGCACGTGAGTGGTTGCCTCTGCAGCCTGCACATTGAAACTCCCACCAATTTCTCCTCTTTTCGCACCATTTTTTTTCTGGATGGAGTCTATGGACGTCTTCATCGTTGTCCTCGGTATCACTCTGGGATTTGATGTTTTCATAGTGGGCTGTCGCTGTGGACTGTTTCTTTCCTCCCTCTGCCTTCTTCTCCCTGGGTTGGGTTGGCAGGTCTGGAATTGCATTCATTTGCCGCATGATGGCTGCTGACTTTTTTGCTGCTTCGGCGGTGGTTGCCTCTGCAATGGCCTCGACCACAGTTATGTTTGGCCTACTCAGGAGTTTTCTCTGAAGGATAGTGTCCTTCAGACCAAGGACCACGCGGTCCCTCATGGCCTCGACCATGTTCTGGAACTCACAGGCTCCTCCAATGTGTCTCAAGGCTGCTACAAAATCTCTGATCATTTCATCCTCCTTCTGGTCCCTCTTATAGAATTCGTGCCTTTTTATAACATTCGAGACCATCGGTGCATAGTGTGCTCGGAGCATTCTGTTGAGGTCGGACCAAGTCATCTGTTTGACATCTCTGGGTTTCGCCAACGCCTTTACCATCTTAAAAATGGCTGGTCCGCAGTGTGTAAGGAAGACAGCCCTCTTCCTTTGGTCCGAGATTTCTTCCATCTCGTTGCTTTCTAGAAACATAAGACAGCAATCGATATACGATTCCCAATCCTCCTCATCAGGATTGAATGGTGCGGGCAGCGCGTTGTTACCGGCCATCTCTCTCGCTCGGTTCAGATCACCACGTGCTTCGGTCTCACCTTCTACGACAATCCCACCTTCGTCGCCAGTGTTCCATCCGGAAAGAAGCGCGTGAAACCGGGTTCCAACCAACAACAATTTATTAAACTCGCAAGCTAAACGTATACAGAACAGCCCAAGCCACGGCAGCCCTTTGTATAGCGGCTTGCCTGCGGCTTGTGGCCAATGACACTCTTTTGATAGTTCCCGTTGTTTGGCGGGCTTTCCGGATTGGTTCTTAATTAACCAATCCGGGAGTGGCCTTTTCTGCCAATCAGAAAGAGGAACTTGGAACCTACCAAGTTCCATACAGAACAATAATGTTTTCTGTGTATATGAATATCTCAAAGGTGATATTCAGTAAGTTCTGACTAGTTCTGGAAAACTGGTAGCAGAAATTTTGAGTAAGTTTGGAGAACCAGCAAATACCACCTCTGACTGGCCCTGCCCCCATCTATTCTCTGCCTCCTGAGTCCCAGCTGATTGGCTGGGTCTTCTTTTGTTGCCCTGCACAGGAGAACAGAGCTGGAAAGCAGGTTAGTGGAGTGGGGAAGGAATGAGATTTTGTACTAACCTTCTCCCTGGAGTGAGAAGGGAATGGGGATTTTACAGTATCCTTCCCCTGCCACATCCACCAAACCACGCTCACAGAACTGGTAGTAAATTTTTTTGAATCCCACCACTGAAACCCAGACACTGCCATCTGTAAATCATTGCTTATGGTTACTATGTTATTGTATCATATTAATTGGATTTATACTTCATACTAAACCAGGGTTTTATTAACTACTTTTGTCCAACAACATAAAATTTATTTTCTCTGGATATTATGTTAAATAATATTTTCCTAATAATATTGTACCACTCACTGTACCACTGTATCACTGCACCACTCATCTGACAAAATGTATTGGCTGAAATGTTTGCTCAAAGTTTCAAGAATGCTTAATGATCAGTGCCTGAAGAAATCACACCGAATGTAAAACTTATGATTTTGCAAGACAGTACAGGCAACAAGAAGCCTAATATCAATAATATTGCTCTGAGGTCATACTTTATCATTAGGATTGGACGTTCTGAAACCTAAGTTGATAAGAAAAGTTTGCAACCCAAAGCTGAAAAATCTGAGAAAGTTGGAGACTCAACTGTCATTTTTGCATTTCCACTGGCAGTAGCTATTCTAGATTTGTAAATACCATATGGCTGTATCTTGATAAAAGAGGATAATAATGTACTGGGTTATTGTCATTACTGACTGAATAAGTATGCTTGTGATTACTTTGTTACTTCATTACCTTAGGTTGTAATTCTTGCAGACCCACTGGTGCTCTTCTAGAAATTTCATTAAAGGAAGAGCAGAAAAAACATGTTCCTGACTCCTTATTTGTTTTGTACAAAAGATACAGAAGTAAGCACTAAAAGTAAATCACTAAGAACCAAATAGGGTGGAAAGGAGATAAACTGGAAGCAAATAAAAATTCAAAGGTTTAGAATGATGCCATTTAGATGTGTATATAATATTCAAGCTAATGTGTATATAATATTCAAGCTAAGTTACCATTCATTATTTGTTTATTTTTATGCTTTTGAGTCAGTTGACCTAGTGACTGCCTGACCACATCCCTGCAGTTTTCTTGGCAAGGTTTTTCAGGAGTGGTCTGTCATTGCTGTCTTTCAAGGGCTGAGAGAGAGTAACTGGACCAAAGTCACCCCACAAGCTTCACGCCTAACATGGGACTGGAACTCACAGTCTCCTGGTTTACAGCCAGATGTCTTAACTGCCATTCTAGATGAGGTCTCAAATTACCATTTACTCATCTATAATAAATAATTGAAAAAGTTATTCTGTTTACAATTGAGTTTGTTTAATCAAACCAATGTGGTTGCAGAATGTGAATATTACTGAGAACAAAATCTGTAGAATCATTCAGTTAGTTGTGGTTTCTGGCCTTCAGGTAGCAAAACTGTAACAAAATCCTGGAAAACTGGCAGTATTTCTTGGCTGTTCTAATGGAAGCCATACATTATGCTTTTCAGAGGAGTGGAAAATTCTAGTACACTTCTTTGGCTGAATAGAGATCCAAAAGTGGAGAGAAGATGAAATATCAGCATTAGATTCTTTGGAAAGGGAAAGCGAACCAGATTGGTTCCATCCCACTGATAGGGCATGTAGTTGCAACTAGCAAGTGCCTCTTGTGCAAATCTTGCTCTTCTGTAGCTTCTGGTAGACTGACTTACCCAGATGCTAATCGAAAAGGTTTGCATGTTCCCACTTTTCTGCCAGCAGCAGCTGCTGATATGGAACAAGGACGCAGAATGGCAAAATGTCAAGACGACACAGTACCTAAGGAAGTTTTATTCAATCATATTGGACGGATGAGAGAGTAGAATGTGTAGCTGCTTTTTTCCCCTAGAATAATCAGGCATCATTTCATCAAAAAATAATCAGTTTTCTATAGACAATGTTCCAAAAGATGGCATTGTGGCAATATTCTCTTCCTCTGATGAAATGTTGGCTAGAAGACTTTCATGGAATTATTCAAGTTTTTCTGATTGTTTAGATGCCTTCAGTTTAGTGAATCAGATATGATGTTGGCCACTTTAGTTGTTGCAAAGAGCTAAATGTACAAACAGGATCTGGGGAAAGGTAGCATACTGAAAAGATTAGTAAAAAAAAATGGGCAATGAGTGCAAAGGGACCAGATTATTATTAATAAAATTATACAATTCCTATTCCAGTTAATACAAGAAAAGAGTAAATAAGTAGCGTAAAGTAATTGCATTTACTGAAAAAATGATTCATGAGATGTATGATTCAACAGAGGAACAGACAACTGGTTAGAACACCCAGAAGCAATCAAGCTATGATTAGATCCATACCTTGCAATAAGCCTGGTTCATTTCATCAGGTTACTAATGAAATAACAATTAGTGGGATGAATTAACCATCATTATTGTATTCACTCATTATAATAAACTGTAATGTGGTTTTAGTTTTGACTTAGCATTGTGGGAATTCTAACTATCAAGACTTACTCAATAAACCATGATTACAAAAAACTATAAACTTAGCACAAAGTGTGAAAATTTTCCTTTATAAGTTTTTATAACACAACAAGGGCAGTATAGATCCATTTCCTCAGGCAGATTTTCCAAAATGAAAACTGAAATTTAAGACTCATCTGCAGCCCTGCAGCCACTAAGAGTTCTCCTGCTGCAAATAGCTACTTTCTGAGTTGCTTTTACTTGCAAGGAATTCAGTGAGTATGTGTTTGTATGTCTTTCTACAGTTGCACCTTCTGATGTTTGCACTCTGTTGGATTTTTCTGAGATTTACATTCCCCATCAGAAACAAAGGGAAAGTTGTCAAGAAAGTGACTCCAAAAACTGGAGGAACCAAGGAGTTTCCTCATTAGTCTGAAGAATGCAAGAATAACTTTCTTTTTCAAAATCATCTTGCTCCACAAACTCCCAATTTTTTAAAATGATAACCTAAAGCCCCTGTCACACAGCACCAATGGATGAAAAGAGGATGTAAAACGGAGAGAAACACTTGCCATCCGTTGGTTAACGCGATGCATCCATTCTGTACTCACTGCATCCGTTTTTCTTCCTCTCTATCCGTCCAGTATCCATCTATTGACATTTCATCCGCTCAAAAAGTTTTGAGCTGCACAAAACTTTTTCAGCGGAAAATGTATCCAATGCGTCTGTTAGACATCTGCTACGCATACGGGGAACATCCGTCATCATCCATTATGCATCCACTATATCCGCTAGGCATTGGCTGCGCATCCGTGCAACTTGCATCCGCTCCAGCGGAAAACGGACACAGGGAGGAAGCAAAACGGTCGCGGAATGGACATGCAGCGTTAGTAGCACAGATGGAGAAAGGATGAAAGCGGATGCAGCTTGCATACAAAGCATTAAAACGGAAAAAACGTTCGTATAGGGGACGTATCTCGAATATTTAGGATGTCTGCAGGATGCCCAGAGGATGCAAAAGGACACCTAGTGGAAAACCTATATTTCCTGTAAAAAGGGGGAGAAATCACCTGGATCTCACTTTCAGTCCAGCAGCCCTGCTGTGCAGACCTCTTCAGCCTTCACCTGGCTCTTGCTCTTCCACAGCATCCAGTCATCTCCACCATGGATCATCACACACTCCTTTTGGTAGCCACCATCGTTCTACAACAGTGCGAAGCCATCTACAGGCTCTTTCCCCTGTTCTACACGAAGAAAAGGAGGCATCCAAGAAGTATCTGGGTCCGAAGATGGATGGGGAGAAGAGTAGAGTATGGACTGCATAACAAGCTGATGGTGGAGCTGAGGAACGAAGACATTCGTGCATTCCAGAACTTCATGAGAATGCCGCCAGCCATGTTTGACGAAGTTGTGGAGCGGCTGAGACCGAGGTTGACCAAGCCGAGCACCAACTTCCGGCCCAGCCTGGACCCTGGGCTGAAGGTGGCACTGACTCTGTGCCACCTGGCCTCTGGGACCACGTACAGGAGCATGCAGTACGGCTGGAGGATGCCACACAACACCATCAGCATTGTGGTCAGAGAAGTGGTGCAGGCCATCATCGAAGAATACCTGGAGGAGCTCCTCCAGTGCCCTTCCACTGAAGAAGGATGGAAGAAAGTTGCAAAGCAGTGGTATCAGAAGTGGATCTTCCCCCACACCATTGGAGCCATAGATGAGAAGCACGTGGCCTGCAAAGCTCCAGCCAAGTCAGGGTCCACTTATCACAACTACAAGGGCTTCTTCAGCATCATCCTCTTCGCCATGGTCGATGCTGACTACAAGTTCATGTACATCGATGCTTCAGCCAACGGCTCATCTTCAGATGCCCAGGTATACAACGCCAGTCACCTCAAGGAGGGGCTACCTGCTACCCAGTGTTGCAGAACAGGCTCGTGGACCTCCAACAAGGCAATGGGGACATGGAGCCTGGGGAATGGAGGCAAGGGTGAAACCTGATAGACACTGTGGATGTGCAAGGCCCCAACGGAGCTTCACGTGAAGGGAAGAAGCAGCGCAACCTCCTGAAACACTGGTTCAACTCCCCAGCTGGAGCAGTGGAGTGGCAAGACAGGATGGTAGATGGTTAATGGATGCTTCCTTCAGCCTGTCTCATCACACGGATGAGATTGGGCCATGTATGTTGAGTGACCCTACAATGAACAGGGCATTTAATAAAGAGTTGTGTTTATGTTGAAATGTGTGGATCAATGATTACATTGTTATTGATAATAAAGGCCATAGGTGTGGCACCTGGGAGGGTGGACCATACAGTCCCACTATGCTTGCACTGGAGGTTTATCTATCCCACAGCTAACCCATCCAACAGCGATTACCCCTCCCACAGGTATCCCTGCCCATTCCACAGCTATTACCCATCCCACAGGTATCCCTGTCCATCCCACTGCTATCCTTACCCATCCCACAAGCACGCAAAGGCTTAAATCATTTCTAAAAGTTTCCACCAAGACTTTATTGACTAAAAGAACTGAACCAAGTCTGTGAAGCAAAGATAATCTTTATTAATAACAAACTGTAAAAGAAAATGACCCAAGTGTCCCAAGCAAAGATAAAGTCAACAGGGAGCAACCCAGTCTCTGGCACTCTTCTCAGTCACTCTGAGGCATGCCCATAGTCTCAGGGGTGAAGGGTCCAGGTGCTGTGGAGGTGGCTGCTGCTGGAGTGCTGGTCTGAGGTGCCATTGGGGTGCCTGGCTCCGAGAGGACAACAGGGGATGGTGTGTGGAGGAAGCTCTCAGAGAGCTGGCTCAGTTCTGTGATGTTGAGAGCCCCTTCCTCCCTGACATGGGGTGTCAGTCCCAAGACTGATGACAGATGTTCTGATGTGGATGTGGGGTGGAGGAAGGAGGAGTGTAGTGGGCATGTCTGGTCTGCAGGTGAGCGAGGTGAGGCGTGGGTGGCATCTGTGGCGTGGGTGGCATCTGTGGCATGGGTGGCATCTGTGGCATGGGTGGCATCTGTGGCAT
>BLBF01000005.1:49854665-49921057 GCA_015471245.1 Laticauda colubrina | reverse complement strand
ACCAGCAGCACCAGCAGCACCAGCAGCACCAGCAGCACCAGCAGCACCAGCAGCACCAGCAGCACCAGCAGCACCAGCAGCACCAGCAGGACCAGGAGCACCAGGAGCACCAGCAGGACCAGGAGCAGCGCCAGCAGAGTAAGCACCAGCAGAAGCACCAGCACCAGGAGCAGCGCCAGCAGAGTAAGCACCAGCAGAAGCATCAGTACCAGGAGCAGTGCCAGCAGAGTAAGCACCAGCAGAAGCACCACCACCAGAAGCAGCGCCAGCAGAGTAAGCGCCAGCAGAAGCCCCAGCACCAGGAGCAGCGCCAGCAGAAGCCCCAGCACCAGAAGAGTCAGCCCGAGCAGCAGAAGCCCCAGCAGAAGCAGAGTCAGGGACAGGGGGTGGGAGGGTGGCCCTGTCCTTCTTGCCAGGGCTGGCAGCAGATGGCACAGGCTACCTCTTCTTCCCCATGATTGTTGGCTGGCTGGAGCTGTGTCTGGCAGCAGGCATTTCCTCTGAATGGTGACCTGCTTGCGAGCTGCATCCTTTTATATTTGTGGGGCTGACGCAATGCATCCTCCCCGCATGCACAGTGAACGCTTTGCATTCGCTAGGCATCCACTAGGCATCTGCTAGGCTTCCGCTCTGCATCCGCTTCATCCGCTCGGCATCCGCTCTGCATCCGTTCCTTCCGTTGCGCGTCCACTTCGCTGTGCTCTCCCGGAAGCCCTGCGGATGTGCCATTCGCTTCCATCCGCTAGGCTTCCGTGGAGCAACCGCTTAACATCTTGCCTACATCCTCCCCCCGTCCTTTCCTTTCCGTTGTTGTCCGCTCTGCTTATGCAAATTCAGGGCACTTTAGAGAGCGGATAACAACGGATGGGACATTTTCTCGTCTGCTGTGTCCTTTTTACGTATGTTTTGCATCCATCGGCCTATGTGACAGGCCCTTAAAAAGGGATGTATGGTGTGACCAACTAGACAAGTAATAGGCCCAATTAGGATTGCCCAACCAAAAGATAGGAATTAGAATTTATGTGCTTTCATCTTTTTTTAGAGCAGTTCTTTGTTCCATTTGACCATTGTTAACATTTTTCCCAGTTAATAAAGTGAAGTACAGTCGGTAAAAATGGGATCTTATTATTTACTTTGGGAACTATAAGTTGTAATATTGTTTTCTGTGCTTCTGTATTTGTAATAAAGCTTTTCTTGTATAATCAGAACTATCTTTTGCATTGTTGGGAATACCTATAATGATAACATAATCTAAGTACTGTATATGGTGCTTATCATGTGCTCTCAGATTTTTTACCTGGGAGTGTGTGTGTCTTGACAGATTATATTCATGTTTCTAGATGGAAGACTCCATAGTCTCTTCAACACTTATTTTTTAATCATAATACAACAGAAGATTTTCATCTATGCTACTTTTGTCTTTAACATCTGTAATTTCATTGCTTATTACTTTTGCAGTTTATTACTAAATTTTTCGTTATTTCTTAGGATCTCTAATCCCATCTTAGTATGATTTCTTTTGCAGATCTTCTAATTCTGTGGAAACAAGATCAAAGTAAGTTGAGAAGAAAATGTAATGCCAAAAGTTTTATTAAAGGGAGAGTTCTGGAATACTAATTTCAAACTGTCTGCAGTACAGATGCACTTCATTAAGTTATTCTTAATGAAGAGCTGCTTTGGCAATGTTAAATGTCCAGAAAACCCAAACTTTACAAATGTTTTGAAGAAAAAAAAAATCCAAGCCCTCATTGCTACTTGACAGCAAGCAAAAATGAGAATAGGCAACAACTGAAGAAGCACTAATAGGCCTAATTTGGATTGCCCAAGCAAAGGATAGGAATTAGAATTTATGTGCTTTCACGGGTGATTCAAGATTATCAGAGAAAAGTTGGCATAGAAGTTGTTTTTGAGAAATCAAGAAAACATGATGTGAGATTAGCCTACCCAGCATAGCCAGAAAGGGGGGGGGGGGAATCTGAAGATCAAGGAAAATATCAAAATTCTATTATCCATGTGGGGTTGCCAGCTATATTTTAAGTGAATATCTTAATTAACTCTTTGGGGACTTTTGTAATAACTGCACACTGTAGCAACCACTTAAAATAGGCATAAAGAGGCAGTACAGAAATATTATCACTACAATCACTGAGATAGCTAATGTCCAAGTGGTGGAGACAACAATCATATTTCAATGCTCTTTTAGAAACTGAAGATGTCTGCTTTTTTACTATGTCCAGGTGAAATATTTATCTTGGTAAAACCATCCTCTGTGTGCATCTGTGTGTGTGTATAAAAGACAAATTATCTGTCTAGCTGAATCCTAAGTGGAGCACTCTCTGTGTTAGATAAATGAAGGCAATGAGTTGATAGCGAAGGGGGAGAAAACATTCTAGAAAACCAGATATGAAAAAGTTAATCAAAATTAAACCTGTCAAATGGGCTGAGACCAGCAAAGGACAGGAAACTCGAACTGAGCAGCCAAACAGGAGCAGGGGGGTGGGTTCCCCCCCCCTTTCAGTTAAGCTTTTAGAAGGTGGAGGATGGCATCTCTATTTGGGCTTCCTTTGCCAGTCATCCTTTCTTCTTATTCTGGCTTGTGCCAGGTAAGAGAAGCAGTGATCATAGAGAGAGAGATTGGAGAGTCAGCAGGAAATGGCCATCTCTAAACATATGAAACTAGTCCTAAATGAGGACTATGCAATTAGCTTGGTCAGAGTTCTTTCTTTATATCCTTAATTCTATTTTATTGTGCCTGTAGAGTGCGTCATATGGATGTGGATTGCTGCCTGGAATATTACTATGGGGGATGATCTGTAAAATTCAAAATATGCCTAGAGAAGAGCCTTTTCACCTGTGCTCCCTGCATTTTGGAATATTCTCCAGCTGGAGGTGAGCTCTACCCTTTTAGCCTTTCATTAGAGCCTTAAAACCTGGCTCTGTCTGGAGGCTGGCCTGAGGCCCCAGCGGGGATGCCCTATGTTGGGGATGGCTGATAGGGGTAAAAAAGAACATGCTCCCAACCAAGAAGTTTTTTAGCATCTATTTAATCTCTCTTAATTTTAAGCTTTTGTAATTTTATCACTTTGCAAACAGCCCAGAGTCATTTCAACAGTGAGAGGGACAACATATAAATTTAATAAATATTTCCTCTCTTTTTCCCATTGACTTCAGCACTTAGATCCTTAAACAATTAAAGACAATTTGCATCTTTTTTTCTGAAATGGGCAATCTCATTCTGGTAAAGATTTTAGTTTACCGTGCATTACAGTCACCTATGAGCTACAGAAAGGCAAAGAGAGAACAAGGCAGGGAGAGAGGGAGAGGTTTATTCCTCAAACTTCCTCTTGGGTAAATATGCAAAGGAATATTCTCTCTAAAAATGTGGCTAGTGGCAGTGACTGGCGGTGGGATTCAAAAAAATTTACTACCAGTTCTGTAGGCATGGCTTGGTGGGTGTAGCAGGGGAAGGATACCATAAAATCTCCAATCAGAGGTGGCATTTGCCGGTTCTCTGAACTACTCAAAATTTCCACTACTGGTTCTCTAGAACTGGTCAGAACCTGCTGAATACCATCTCTGTGACTGACCAGATTTTCCAGAGGATTGTGGGAAAGTATAATAAAATAGACGGTGCATGATGAAAAAGGAGTTCTTTTTGAAGAAGCCAACAAGTCCATCCCATTGCAATGGTGTACATATGTGTGTGTCCTCCTTCAGAGAATAATGTAAGTTTAAAACAGGGAGGGTTGGTACTAGTCCATTAAATATGGGTTTTGTATTTCATTTCATGATAATATTACAAGGGGGCTCGGTTCAATAATTTATTTTACTTTATTTTACTTTATTTTGGTAAAGAGACCAAAGTCAAACAATTCAAGCAATGAGAATTTTATATTGGAAAATTGCAGGGTTGGTGTTGAATAGCCTAATTTCATTCATTGAACTATAAAGAGTGATATGCAGATGTTGTTCTGAAAACATAATGTATATAAAAACTACCTGTATCTACCATGTTGCCAAGTCATCATTTCCCACTTAACCCATGGTATTTGACCAACTGACCAATCTGGAAGCTTTATGAGTCCAGTTCTAAAATATAACCCACTGAGGGGTGGGATTCAATTGGTGTTACTGCCGGTTTGGTGACCATGTTTTGTATGCTGTGCACGCATGTAAAAAAAAAGCAGCTGTGTTGCCCAGACAGCTGAAAAGTGTTGTACGTGGGTACACAGCATTTGAAATGCCTCTTTTTCCCTGCTTTTTCAACCTCAGCTATGCCACACAAACAGGGGTGGGGTTCAATTTTTTTAACAACCGGTTCTGTGGACATGGCTTAGTTGGTGGGCGTCACTTGGTGGTCATGTGACTGGGTGGATGTGGCTTGGTGGTCATGTTATTGGCTGGGTGTGGCCAACTCAATATCACTCACATCGAGGCACACATCTCCTCGCCTGGCCTCTCATGATTGTGGGGATGCTGCAACAGTCGTAAGTGTGAAAAATGGTCACACGTCACTTTTTTCAGTGTCATTGTAACTTTGAATGGTCACTCCACACAAGTAAAGTACCAGCAAAGGAGGGGAAAAAAACCTCCAGAGAAGTTCCTGAGACAGGAAGTCTAGTCCTGCCAAGAATGCAATAAGAGTTAATGGAGAGGCAGTTTCTGTAAGCAACACTAGACTGTTTCCTTCCTGCCTTCCTTACAGGATTAGGCCAGTAATTTCTTCTAACAATCAGTTCTCTGAACTGCTTAGAATGTTAACAACCAGTTTTAGCGAATAGGTGCGAACTGGTAGAATCCCACCCCTGCGCACAAAGCAGCTGAGGTTGAACAAGCAGGAAATAAAGAACAGGTAAGAGCCCAGGCAGGCAGGTGGGCCAAACAGCAGCAAACACAGAACTGTGCTCTTCAGAGCTACCAGTTCTATAGAACTGGGAAGAACTGGTAGCATCCTACCCCTGATCCCACCCTTGTATAATTAATACCTTATATATATTATACATATTTGGTGTGTGTGTGTATATACATATACATACACACACACACACACCAAATATTTGCAGGAATTCCATAGTATAGCTTTGTAACATTCCATTTAAATCCAATCTGATAGTGAGGAATCTTCTGTAGGTTTCTTTCAGTCCATAGGACAAATCTATTGAACTCCATTTAATCCACATGAATACAATTCTGATGACTGAATTTTTTAATTTTTGTTCTGAACTCTTTAATTCTTGTCAAATTTGTCCACCAAGGTTCCCTTTTTCTTTCTGGGTACCTAATAGATTCAGTGCTTTTACCACAGCCTCAAGAGAATTGAAGACTTACCTGATCCTCAAGATTCTTCCCTAATTTTCAATTTGAAGCAGTTTCCCTTCATTTAATCCATTGGATTGAAATGTCAGAAAGCCTTTCAAGAGACTTGTATCGTATCTCTGAATTGCTAGTTCTGGACCCATTGGTATTAGTGACCAGACATGCATTTAAAGAATTTAGGAAAGCCGTTTCCAAAATCCTTAGCCAAGTTTAACTGTTCAGCCACCTTCTTAAATTCTATTTTTATCTGAAATTGCTTTGGCTCCAGACTCTATAAATTTTCATCCTCTACTTATAATAAACTACTGGAACCTATTGTATCAGAATACACCTTCCATTTGGCTACTTGCTCACAACAGTGTTTTCAAATGTAGTCAAATGGCTTGAAGTTTTTTATCACTTTTAAGGCAATATCTGAAAACTGGGAAACTCAGAGTGTCAGATTTTCTATACCCACTCTCGAAATAAGGTCTCATGTATGTTGGTTTAGACACTGGTAACTACCTGGCTGTTTCTTCTCTTCTCCTTCTCATCATTTTCACCAGTATTCCATCCTTTCTGACACAAAGCAGTCCTGTGTCACACAATTGTTCTATTCCTTTTCTCCCCATCTCCCTATTGGTGCTAGGATTTTTAAGATTGTAAGTAGCATAGGGCTGAGCTGTTGGTTTCTTGGTGTTTTTTGAACTTCTTTGTTTTCCTGAAAATGTTTTGTTACCAGGCTAGGTAATATCAGTGCATGGGAGAAGGGAATCCGCTTGTTTATACATCCATATGTAGTGGCTTGCCCTGTTAGCCTTGGTTTGGTGTGACTTCTTTTTGATGGTTCCATGATTAGGATATTGTTCTTCTCTAGTTGTTTATCTGGTACTGTTTCCTGCTTTTGTGGGTGTTGGCTGTTGAGACCTTTGCTGTATAATATTTTCGTATGGTATAATGCTTTGTTTATAGGATAAAAATAATAGATTTATGATTTTGGAATAAGTTATAATTGTAACAATTTTACTTGGGGTAATTTATGTACCAAGGCAACCTGTGGTAACTGGGCACTTAAGATCCAGTCAACCATTTTTAGGCTGTAACTGAAGGAATGAGTAGAAATGCATTAGAGTAGCTGAGATGTCAAAAGTAAAGGCCCTGTCACACTGGCTGATGGATGCAAAACGTTTGTAAAAAGGACACAGTGGACGAGAAAAATGTTCCATCCGTTGTTGTCCACTCTCAAAAGGGGCAAAAATTTGCATAACCAGAGTGGACAACACAAAAAGGAATGGACGGGGGGAGGACGCAGGGCGGATGTTAAGCGGATGCTCCATGGAAGCCTAGCGGATGGAAGCGGATGAGAGCGGATGGCACATCCGCAAGGCTTCCGGGGGACCACAGCAAAGCGGACGTGGAACGGAAAGAGCAGATGCAGAGCGGATGCCAAGCGGATGAAGAAGCGGATGCCTAGTGGAAACCTAGCGGATGCCTAGTGGATGCCTAGTGGATGCCTAGCGGATGCCTAGCGGATGCCTAGCATTAACTGCGCATGCAGGGAGGATGCATTGTGTCAGCCCCGTGGATATAAAGGGAGGCAGCTCCCAAGCAGGTCAACATTCAGAGGAAAGACCTGCTTCCAGACACATCAACTGCCTGCCAGCCTGCCAGCCTGCCTGCCTGCTTGCCTGCCAGCCTTGCTTCCAGCCAGCCAGCCTGCCTGCCTGCCTGCCAGCCTGCCTGCCAGCCTGCCAGCCTGCCAGCCTGCCAGCCTGCCAGCCTGCCTGCCAGCCAGCAACCCCACAACCATGGGGAAGAAGAGAAAGCCCCAGCCATCTGCTGCCAGCCCTGGCAAGAGGGACAGAGTCACCCTCCCACCCCTGGCCCTCACTCTGCTTCTGCTGGGGCTTCTGCAGCACGGGCTCGCTCTTCTGGGGCTGGGGCTTCTGCTGCTTCTGCTTCTGGAGGAGCTGATGCTGCTGCTTCTGGCGGTGGTGCTTCTGCTGGTGCTTACTCTGCTGATGCTGCTTCTGGCGGTGGTGCTTCTGCTGGTGCTTACTCTGCTGAAGCTGCTCCTCGTCCTGCTGGTCCTGCTCGTGCTTCTGGTCCTGCTCGTGCTCCTGGTCCTGCTCATGCTCCTGGTCTTGCTTGTGCTCCTGATCCTGCTGGTCCTGCTCGTGCTCCTGGTCCTGCTGGCGCTGCTGGTGCTGCTGGTTCTTACTCTGCTGATGATGATTCTGGTCCTGCTGGTGCTGCTGGTGCTGCTGCTGGTCCTGCTGGTGCTGCTGCTGCTGCTGGTGTGGAGGAGCAGCCCCTACAACCTGGAAGCCCCTCTGATGAGGGTCCATGTGGTCCAGCCAAAGGGAGGAAGAGGCAGACATGAGAACGGGAGAGGAGGCAACACAACATCGAGGAGGAACATGAGGATGAGGTGCTGGAGTGGCTGAGAGAGAATGAGTATCTATGGCGGAAGGGACACAGGCTCTATAGGGACACCAAAAGGAAGCAGGCTGCTTGGAGAGAGAAGGCGGAGAGCCTGGGCTACACTTCGGAGGTGCTCCTCGGCTGGTGGAAGCACATGCACACCTGGTATGGGAAGCTGCACTTCAAGAAATCTGGCCAGGCCGCGGTCAAGCTGACGGACAGAGAGACCTACGTCATGGCCAAGTGCAGCTTACTGGAGGGTGAGATCCGCCACCGAGGAGCAGCCCCTCTCACAACCCTCTCTCTCTGGCAGCCTGCTGAGAGCCAGTCCTCTTCCGGCCGAGAGTCAGCTCCTGTCTCCAGGCAGGTGTCTGTGGAGCGTGCCACGACGAAGAACCCACGGACAGCTGTTCTAACCATGGCGGAGCGCATGGAGGACACCCTAGAGCAGTGGGAGAAAGGAGATGGCACTTCCACCACAGCCCAACCCGCATCCACCCCCAGCTCCACCTCCACAGAAAGGCAGAGAGCCAGACAGGAGGGACAGAGCCACACTGTCCTGCTGGAGATACCATCAGGAGCAGCATAGATATCCTCTCTCAGCTGGTCCACACCAACTCCTCATCCTCCAACCGCAAGCCCTTCCTCACCTATGTAAACCAGACCCTCATGGACATGGTGGAACCCCAGTACCAGGTGGTGAAGGACAGGATCACCGATCTGCTTCACAACTCTCCAGATCCAGATGAACCTGCTCCCACCCAGTCCAGGTCTGCTCCTCCAGCCCAGGTGATGTCCCTCCCATTCCAAGGCTTTCCACAGGCCCTCACCTACCAGGGCTATGGCTACCAGGAGGTCCAGCAGCACAGGCAGCAGCCCTTCCCAGTCCAGGCACAGGTTCATCGGACGAAACTGTTGCCACTGGTTCCACTGATGCCACCGATGCCACCCACGCCACTGCTGCCACCAATGCCACTGATGCCACCCACGCCACTGATGCCACCGAAACCAGCCCTCACCCAGCTGCAGACCAGACAGCCCCACTACACTCCTCCTTCCTCCACCCCACAACCAAGCCCGGCCTCAGTACATCTGTCGTCGGTACTGCGGCTGACACCCCATGGCATGGAGGAAGGAGCTCTCAACATCATGGGGCTGAGCCAGCTGTCTGAGAACTTCCTCAACACACCGTCGCCTGTTGTCCTCTCGGGGCCAGGCATCCCAGTGGCACTTCAGACCAGCACTCCAGCAGCAGCCACCTCCACAGCACCTGGACCCTTCACCCCTGAGACTGGGCACACCACTGAGTGACAGAGAAGAGTGCCAGAGACTGTTTGGCTACCTGTAGACTTTATTTGGACACTTGACTTGGGTCATTTTTCTTTTACATCTTGTTATTAATAAAGATTATCTTTGCTTCACACACTTGCTTCATTTATTTTTGTTAATAAAGTCTTGGTGGAAACTTTTAGAAATGGTTTAAGCCTTTGCATGCTTGTGGGATGGGTAAGGATAGCAGTGGGATGGGCAGGGATACCTTTGGGATGGGTTAAGATAGCTGTGGGATGGGCAGGGATACCTTTGGGATGGGTTAAGATAGCTGTGGGATTGTTAAACCTCCAGTGCAAGCATAGTGGGACTGTATGGTCCACCCTCCCAGCTGCCACACATATGGCCCTTTATTATCAATAACAATTTATTCATTGATCCACACATTTCAACATAATCACAACTCTTTATTAAATGCCCAGTTCATTTTAGGCCCACCCAACATACATCGCCCAATCTCATCAGTGTGATGAGACAGGCTGAAGGAAACATCCATTAATCATCGATCATCCTGTCTTGCCATTCCACTGCTCCAGCTGGGGAGTTGCACCAGTGTTTCAGGAGGTTGCGCTGCTTCTTCCTTTCACGTGAGGCTCTGTTGGGGCCTTGCACATCCTCAGGGTCTATCAGGTTTCACCCTTGCCTCCATTCCCCAGGCTCCATGTCCCCATTGCCTTGTTGGAGGTCCACGAGCCTGTTCTGCAAGACTGGGTGGCGGGTGCACATGAGATTGTGCAGGATGCAGCAAGCTTCCACGATCCTCCTCACGGTCTCTGGGTGATGTTGCATGGTGGTGAGAAGTACCTGGAACCTGTTGGCCAGGATGCCAAAGGCGTTCTCCACCACCCGCCTTGCCCTGGACAGCCTGTAGTTGAAGATCCTCTCTTCACGGGTGAGGCATCTGGAAGTGTAGGGCTTCATGAGGTAGGTTCTGAGGGAGAAGGCATCATCCCCCATGGCAAAGAGGATGATGCTGAAGAAGCCCTTGTAGTTGAAATAAGTGGACCCTGACTTGGCTGGAGCTTTGCAGGCCACGTGCTTTCCATCTATGGCTCCAACGGTGTGGGGGAAGTTCCACTTCTGATACCACTGCTCTGCAACTTTCTTTCAGCCTTCTTCAGCTCCTCCAGGTATTCTTCGATGATGGCCTGCACCACTTCTCTGACCACAATGCTGATGGTGTTGTGTGGCACCCTCCAGCCATACTGCATGCCCTGAGGCCAGGTGGCACAGAGTCAGTGTCACCTTGAGCCCAGGGTCCAGGCTGGGCCAGAAGTTGGTGCTCTGCTTGGTCAACCTGGGTGTCAGCCACTCCACAACTTCATCAAACATGGCTGGAGGCATCCTCATGAAGTTCTGGAATGCACGAGTGTCTTTGTTCCTCAGCTCCACCATCAGCTTGTTGTACAGTCCGTACTCTGCTCTTCTCCCGATCCATCTTCGGACCCAGACGTTTCTTGGCCGCCTCCTTTTCTTCCCGTAGAACAGTTGAAAGAGCCTGTAGATGGCTTCGCACTGTTGCAGAACGATGGTGGCTACCAAAAGGACTGTGTTACGATCCATGGTGGACATGACTGGATGCTGTGGAAGAGCAAGAGCCAGATGAATGCTGCAGAGGTCTGCACAGCAGGGCTGCTGGTCTGAAAGTGAGATCCAGGTGAGTTGCTCCCCCTTTTTATAGGCAATATAGGTTTTCCCCTATGTGTCCTTTTGCATCCTCTAGGCATCCTCTAGACATCCTTAATATCCGAGATAGGTCCCCTCTGTGAATGTTTTTTCCATTTTAAATGCTTTATATGCGAGCTGCATCCGCTTTCCTCCTTTCTCCGTCTGTGCTACTAACGCTGCATGTCCGTTCCGCGTCCGTTCCACTTCCTCCCTGTGTCTGCTTTCTGCTGGAGCGGATTTGAGTTGCGCGGATGTGCAGCGGATGCCTAGCGGATATAGCGGACGCGTAACGGATGACGACGGATGCAGAACGGATGTTCCCCGTATGCGTAGTGGATGCAGAATGGACACTTTGGATACATTTTCTGCTCAAAAAGTTTTGAGCAGCTCAAAACTTTTTGAGCGGATGGAACCTCAGTCGAGGGATACTGGACGGATAGAGAGGAAGAAAAACAGATGCAGTGAGTACAAAACAGATGCATCGCGTTAACCAACGGATGGCAATTGTTTCTCTCCATTTTACATCCTCTTTCCATCCATTGGTGCAGTGTGACATGGGCTTAAGGCTGGGGAAAATTTTTAAATATTAAAAGCAAATTGGCTCAGTCTATACAACAGACATATACATAGGATGCAAAAAAAGAGATTAGATTGTTGTAAGAAAAGTATCAGAGTCTAATATGGATAATTTAAATAATCATCAAGGTGCAACTTTTAATTTGCTGTGCTAAATTAGTGGTGAGATTGAGGAGAAGAGATGATTGACAAACTTGAAGAGCTGGTATACTAGCCCACCATGATCAAAGTATTAGCTTCTTGAAAGTTTGCATTCATTTTATATCAAGATAATAGAGCTGTGTGTTGTAGTGATTAAGGCACTGGACTAGACTAGGAAGACCCAGTATCAACTTTACTTTAGGCACTGAAAAGTTGCCTTGGGTGGTAAGTTTTCTCAGCCTAAATTAGCCCACAAGATTCCCACTGAAATAAAAGGTAGAAGAGAATCGTATTTCTATTAACTTGATCACTTGGAGGAAAAGTTTAATAAGAACCTCATAAATAAATTGCATTGGGGTTCATATAATCCTATGACATTTTATAACTTTCTCCTCTGCAGAGTGGCTTTCATTATACTTTGGGGCAGAAATCTAATTTTCTTTTCCAATTAGAAATATTTTAGGCCTTTATTGGTTCCAGTTCAATTGCCTTGCTGTTGATCTGTTCAGTGGTCTGGAATCAATCAACAATTTGCATTTCCAGACTTGAGAAGGTAAAATTAATTTATTTCCTGAGAGTCTTAAGCAGCCATGGTATCAAATAGGGATGAAATGTAAAAAGAATGGAGATAATATCTTAATTTATTGAGTGTTACCATTAATAATTGCTTTTTTCATTTATCTTCTTGCCAAGTTCCCTGGAATTCAATGTCATGTCATAAAATTTGAAAAGAGAAATTACTGAGAAGTTCATAATTGACACATAGAACTAGTGTGATCTATTGGGTTAAAGTTCTGGATTGGGAACAGGGAGAACCAGATTCTACCTTACAGAAGTTGGATAATAACTTTAGGCCAATCATTCTCTCTCATCCCTACACTGTCTCAGCTCACATTGGATCAGCATGGTGGATTACAATCTATAACCTTCAATGAAGAGACCTTCATCCTTGTCATTGACATAACAAGAACACAACGACATCACATGAATTCTAGCATGACATGAATGTAATGGAAACAGGAACATTTTCACCAGTCAGATTTGGGAGGTGCCTAAAAAGACATTGAATCTGATGTGGATGGCATTATGATTATTGGTTGGCATGTAGAATGTTATTGCTTACAGTGCTATTTTATTATCTCATTGCATTTATATTGTTCTGGTTTAGTTTTATTGCTGTTTTGGGTGCTTGGTAAGCTAATTAGAATCAGGCATGATTGGAGTGGCACAGAGACTTAAATAACATCATTTTGTTTGAGTCGGCAACAAACAGAATGGCTTTTAGCATGAATAATCAAACAACCTTCACCAACCTCTGGTTGGAGTAGCGAGGCATCTATGTACCATTTGGGGCTTTATGGATATATTTTTCCCCTCTGAACATTGCCTTCTAAAGCTATTCTGTTCTGGGCAATGGGAGTGTCTTTCAACCTAGTGTCTCCCTTTCATCTGCTGTGTCTGTGAGCTGATCTTTCACTAAGAGACCTGGTTCAGCTTAAAAACCAACGAACAGTGATTTTGGTGGGGGCACTTATTGTGAAACTGGGAAGGAAGCCTGCTTCATATTCAACTTTACCTGTGCCTGTCAGCTGTTGCTTTTGAGCATGAGTTTAGGGCTCTTTCTGGATAACACTATGTGTGCAAAAGAACTCTGTTTGCTGATATAGTGAGATTGGGTTCTCTTTGAACATAGTCTTTCCAATTACTTGAGTAAAAGCAAGCTATGACAGATAATTAAATTTGTTTACCTTTAAATTTGTTACCTTTGTTAACTTTAAATTTGTTTTTTAAAGTTTCTTACCCCATCCCCCTTCTCCATTAATAATAATTACATTGGATGCGTCCCCAGTCATCGATAGGGTTTGGTGGGAGAACAGAGAAGTAAACTCTGGGGAATCCATAAACTCCTGTCCTTAATGTTCCCTTCTATACTTAGAAATGTTTAGCATCAGCTGCATGTTTCATAACCATGGCATGAGAGGGATTATGAGAGCTGCATATATTATGCCTACATTGTTTTTTACCAATTTAAGGACTGGTGGTAGAACTCTAACTAAGCAATGATGATGACTTATCATCATTGATAAGTAAGCAATGATGATGATGACAATCTTAGCTGCTATAAATATATACCCCAAATAGTTGTCTCTGTTCCCCACCTTACCAGCATATCAATCCTGCTGAAATTAAAAAAAACACCATCCTATATCTACAAAATATTCTTTATTTAACAAACTAGTAACTGCACCACAAAAGGAAATACAATTAGTCTGACCTGTTCTTCAGAAGTCTGTTAATTACTTAACATCCCCAGATTACAGGCTAGAATCTAGATCTTTTCCAAGTACTGAGATCAGGCTGATTTGTTGAGAACTTTCCCCCCACCCCACCCCATTTTGAAATTGGAAAAACAATTTTCCCTTTCTATTCTTTCAATACTTCGCTTGTTTTTAACGACCATAGAATGAAAAAAGCCGTTGCGAAAAATGTTGCAAGTGTATTTGAGGCACTTTATTCTACACCTGAATTCCTCTGGAAAGGTTTAATGTTTCTGAACTTCCTCTTTGTCTATTTCTTCCTTTCACTATTTTGTTTATTTTTGCCAGATCTAGCATGATGTCAGTCATAGAAAGAGAATAAGAAACAATAGAAATTAAGCAGGTGTACTTTGCTGATGCAAACTGACTGAACTCTATTATTGTTCATAGCCGTTTAATTACAGCAGTAAGGTAAAGACAAGCTTATTTCATTGCAACAATCCTCTTAAGGCCCTGTCACATCGGCCGACGGATGCAAAAAGTATGTAAAAAGGACACAGCGGACAAGAAAATTTTCCAAACGTTGTTATCAGCTCTCAAAAGTGCCCCAAATTTGCATAAAGAGAATGGACAACAATGGAACGGACGGGGAGAGGACGTAGCGAGGATGTAAAGCGGATGCTCCATGGAAGCTTGGCAGATGGAAGCGGATGTAAGTGGATGGCACATCCGCAGGGCTTCCAGGGGAGCACAGCGAAGCGGATGCGCAGCGGAAGGAACGGATGCAGAGTGGATGCCAAGCGGATACAACAGATGCATCATGGATGCCTAGCAGATGCCTAGCGGATGCAAAGCGTTCACTGCACATGCGGGGAGGATGCATTGCGTCAGCCCCGCGGATATAAAAGGATGCAGCTCGCAAGCAGGTCACCATTCAGAGGAAAGACCTGCTGCCAGACACATCTCCAGCCAACAAGCATGGGGAAGAAAAGGAAGCCTGTGCCTACTCCTGCCAGCTCTGGCAAGAAGGACAGGGCCACCATCCTATCCCCTGGTGCTGACTCTGCTTCTGCTGGGGCTTCTGCTGCTGGGGCTGACTCTGCTGGTGCTGGGGCTTCTGCTGGTGCTGCTCCTGGTGCTGGTGCTTCTGCTGGTGCTTACTCTGCTGGTGCTGCTCCTGGTGCTGCTGGTGCTGCTGTGTTGCTGGTGCTGCTGGTCCTGCTGGTGCTCCTGGTGCTGCTGGTCCTGCTGGTCTTTCTGGTGCTGCTGGTGCTGCTTTTGCTGCTGCTGTTGTTGCTGCTGCTGCTGGTGGTGGTGTGGTGGAGCAGCCCCTAGAACCTCAAAGCCCTTCTGATGAGGGCCCAGAAGGCCCTGCCAGAGGGAGAAAGAGGCAATCGCGTGATAGGGAGAGGAGACAGTACTCCATCGAAGAGGAACATGAGGATGAGGTGCTCGAATGGCTGAGGGAGAATGAGTACCTCTGGCGCAAGGGACACAGGGTCCATCGAGACACCAAGTGGAAGCAGGCAGCTTGGAGAGAGAAGGCGGAGAGCCTGGGCTATACTTCGGAGGTCCTCCTCGGCTGGTGGAAGCACATGCACACCTGGTACAGGAAGCTGCACCTCAAGAAGTCTGGCCAAGCCGTGGTCAGGTTCACCGACTGGGAGAACTATGTGATGGCCAAGTGCAGCTTCTTGGAGGGTGAGGTCTGCAACCGAGGAGCAGCCCCTCTGTCAACCCTCTCTCTCAGGCAGCCCACAGCTCCTGTGTCCAGGCAGGTATCTGTGGAGCACCCCACGACGGAGACCCACCCGACAGCTGCACTCCCCGTGGCGGAGCACGTGGAGGACCCCCTGACACAGTTGGAGCAAGGAGAGGGTGCTGACACCAGAGACCAACCCACACCCATCCCCAGATCCACCTCGACAGAAAGCAGGCAGTGAGGCAGACCGGAGGGGCAGAGCAACACTGTCCTGCTGGAGATCAGGGACACCATCAAAAGCAGCGTAGATCTTCTCTCTCAGCTGGTACACACCGACATACCATCCTCAAACCGCAAGCCCTTCCTCACCTACGTCAACCAGACCCTCATGGACATGTCCGAATCACAGTACCAGGTGATAAAGGAGAGGATCACCGGTCTTCTGCACAACCCTCCAGGCCCAGCTGAACCTGCTCCCACCCAGTCCAGGTCTCCTCCCCCACCCCAGGTGATGTCACAGCCCTTCCAAGGCTTTCCACAGGCATTCACCAACCAAGGCTATGGCTACCAGGAGTTCCAGCAGCACAGGAAGCCCTTCCCAGTCCAGGCACAGGTACATTGTACCCCACCGATGCCACCAATGCCACAGATGCCATCGACGCCTCACCTCGCTCACCCGCAGACCAGACATCCCCACTACAATCCTCCTTCCTCCACCCCACAGCCAAGCCCAGCCTCAGAACATCTGTCATCGGTCTTGGGACTGAAACCCCATGTCATGGAGGAAGGGGCTCTCGACATCATGGGACTGAGCCAGCTCTCTGAGAGCTTCCTCCACACACCGTCTCCTGTTGTCCTCTCGGGGCCAGGCACCCCTATGGCGCCTCAGACCAGCACTCCAGCAGCAGCCACTTCCACAGCACCTGGACCCTTCACCCCTGAGACTATGGGCACGCCTCAGAGTGATTGAGAAGAGTGCCAGAGACTGGGTTGCTACCTGTTGACTTTATCTTTGCTTGGGACACTTTACCTGGGTCATTTTCTTTCACAATTTGTTATTAATAAAGGTTATCTTTGCATCACAGATTTGGTTCAGTTCTTTTAGTAAATAAAGTCTTGGTGGAAACTTTTAGAAATGGTTTAAGCCTTTGCATGCTTGTGGGATGGGTAAGGATAACAGTGGGATGGGATGGGATATTTGTGGGATGGGTAATAGCTGTGGAATGGGCAGGGATACCAGTGGGATGGGATGGGATACCTTTGGGATGGATAATAGCTGTGGGATGGGTAAGGATAGCAATGGGATGGGCAAGGATACCTGTGGGATGGGTAACAGCTGTGGGATGGGTAAGGATAGCAGTGGGATAGATAAACCTCCAGTGCAAGCATAGTGGGACTGTATGGTTCACCCTCCCAGGTGCCACACCCATGGCCCTTTATTATCAATAACAATTTAATCATTCATCAACACATTTCAACATAAACACAACTCTTTATTAAATGCCCTGTTCACTGTAGGGCCACTCAACATACATGGCACAATCTCATCCGTGTGATGAGACAGGCTGAAGGAAGCATCCATTAAGCATCTACTATCTTGTCTTGCCACTCCACTGCTCTAGCTGGAGAGTTGCACCAGTGTTTCAGGAGGTTGCGCTGCTTCTTCCCTTCACGTGAAGCTCTGTTGAGGCCTTGCACATCCTCAGTGTTTATCAGGTTTCGCCCTTGCCTCCATTCCCCAGGCTCCATGTCCCCATTGCCTTGTTGGAGGTCCACGAGCCTGTTCTGCAACACTGGGTAGCGGGTGCGCATGAGATTGTGCAGGATGCAGCAAGCTTCCATGATCCTCCTCATGGTCTCTGGGCAATGCTGCATGGTGGTGAGAAGTACCTGGAACCTGTTGGCCAGGATGCCAAAGGCGTTCTCCACCACCCGCCTTGCCCTGGACAGCCTGTAGTTGAAGATCCTCTCTTCACGGGTGAGGCATCTGGAGGTGTAGGGCTTCATGAGGTAGGTTCTGAGGGAGAAGGCGTCATCCCCCACGATGAAGTAGGGCACATCTTGCGTGTCTTTGGGCAGGGGTTCTGGATCTGGGAAGCCCATGATGAGGTTGCGTTCCAGCCCCTCTTTCAGGTGACTGGCGTTATATACCTGGCTATCTGAAGCTGACCCGTTGCCTGAAGCATCGATGTACATGAACTTGTAGTCAGCATCGACCATGGCGAAGAGGATGATGCTGAAGAAGCCCTTGGAGTTGTGATAAGTGGACCCCGACTTGGCTGGAGCTTTGCAGGCCATGTGCTTCCCATCTATGGCTCCAACGGTGTGGGGGAAGTTCCACTTCTGATACCACTGCTCTGCAACTTTTTTCCATCCTTCTTCAATGGAGGGGCACTGGAGGAGCTCCTCTAGGTATTCTTCGATGATGGCCTGCACCACTTCTCTGACCACAATGCTGATGGTGTTGTGTGGCACCCTCCAGCTGTACTGCATGCTCCTGTACATGGTCCCGGAGGCCAGGTGGCGCAGAGTCAGTGCCACCTTCAGCCCAGTGTCCAGGCTGGGCCGGATGTTGGTGTTTGCCTTGGTCAAACTAGGTGTCAGCCACTCCACAACTTCATCAAACATGGCTGTTGGCATCCTCATGAAGTTCTGGAATGCACAAATGTTTTCGTTCCTCAGCTCCACCATCTGCTTGTTATACAGTCTGTACTCTGCTCTTCTGGTGATCCATCTTCGGACCCAGACACTTCTTGGCTGCCTCCTTTTCTTTGCGTAGAACAGGTGAAAGAGCCTGTAGATGGCTTCGCACTGTTGTAGAATGATGGCGGCTACCAAAAGGAGTTTGCGACGATCCATGGTGGAGATGACTGGATGCTGTGGAAGAGCAAGAGCAAGATGAAGGCTAAAGAGGTCTGCACAGCAGGGCTGCTGAACTGAAAGTGTGATCCAGCTGATTTCTCCCCCTTTTTAAAGGAAATATAGGTTTTCTGCTAGGTGTCCTTTTGCATCCTCCAGGCATCCTAAAAATCCGAGATATGTCCCCTATACAAACGTTTTTTCCGTTTTAAATGCTTTATTTGCGAGCTGCATCCGCTTTCATCCTTTCTACGTCTGTGCTACTAACGCTGCATGTCCATTCTGCAATCCGTTTCGCTTCCTCCCTGCGTCCGTTTTCCGCTGGAGTGGATGTGAGTTGTGTGGATGCGCAGCAGATGCCTTGCGGATATAGCGGATGCGTAACGGATGATGATGGACCTATAACGGAGGTTCCCTATATGTGTAGCGTATGTAGAATGGACGTGTTGGATACATTTTCTGCTCAAAAAGTTTTGTGCAGCTCAAAACTTTTTGAGCGGATGAAATGTCAATAGACGGATACTGGACAGATAGAGAGTATGAAAAATGGACACAATGAGTACAGAACGGATGCATCGCGTAAACCAATGGATGGCAAGTGTTTCTCTCCATTTTACATCCTCTTTCCATCCATTGGTGCTGTGTGACATGGGCTTTAGATTCAGTTCACACAGTTCAAACATGCTGTTCTACATGTTTTTCCTAGTCAAGGATAGTACTTATATAAGTTGAAAGGGTACTGTCCTTGATAGCAGATCGTTGAGAGAAGTTTGTTTATAATATTCCATTGTTATTGTAATGATCAGAGAAAAATGTTTGCATGTACTCTGCTTGATCAATGATCTGAAGCAAAATTACCCCAGTTTGATAGATCTTGTCTTATCTGATTGTTTAAGCTGATCCACTCACCCAGTCATTAAAATGTGCTGTTTAAGCAATGCCTGATAAATTTCTCATGTGAACATATTGAGTGATGAACAACATTCTCTGCTGTAAATAGATCCATCTGACTTCCTGAAGTGTATGTTGATTTCATCCCACTGTTTAATCAGCTTTCCTCCATTTTCAAATTTGTTGGAACTGTAACTTCAAGAATTATTAGCAAGCATGGCCTCCTGCTTGGGAATATGGATAATTGCCAGATGATTGGAAAAGGCCAATTTAATTTAATAAATTATTAAATGAAACTACAATAATTTTCTCAGAAAGAATTGGTGAATATAATAGAAATACTAGGAGACTGATGAACTATTATTATGGATAGGAGAGTTCTGGGGAAGATGCAAATATCAAAGAGGACATAAATGCACCTGCCAAGAAGAGAGAGCACAGGATACAAAGACTATGTATGCAACTAAGGTTTGAAAAGAGAATGTACTCACATGTATATTTTTTCCCTGGTGGTATCCTCTGCTAGCTGTTAACAAACCTGGGCTTTAGTGTAACTTTTTCTCATGATTGATATGACCTTTAAGCCCGTGTCACACTGCCCAACGGATGCAAAAAGGACACAGCGGATGAGCAAAATGTTCCATCCGTTGTTATCCGCTCTCAAAAGGGGCTAAAATTTGCATAACCGGAGCGGATAACACAGACGTGGGGAGGACGCAGGGTGGATGCAAAGCAGATGCGGAACGGAAGCCTATTGGATGGAAGCGGATGGGAGCAGATGGCACATCCTCAGGGCTTCCAGGGGGCCTCAGCGAAGCGGACGCAGAACGGATACAGTGGATGCAGAATGGACGCCGAGCGGATGAAGCGGATGCACAGCGGATGCACAGCGGATGCACAGCGGATGCACAGCAGAAGCCTAGGGGATGCCTGGCGTTAATTGCGCATGCGGAGAGGATGCATTGCGTCAGCCCCGCGGATATAACGGAAGCAGCTCGGAAGCAGGTCGCCATTCAGAGGAAAGACATGCTGCCGGACAGATTGGCTGCCTTGCCTGCCCTGCCTGCATGTCTGCCTGCCAGCCTTGCTGCCAGCCTTGCTGCCAGCCTCCCTGCCAGCCTCGCTGCCAGCCTGCCTGCAAGCCTGCCTGCAAGCCTTGCTGCCAGCCAGTCTGCCTACCAGCCTTGCTGCCTGCCTTCCTGCCAGCCTTGGTGCCTGCCTGCCTGCTAGCCTTGGTGCCAGCCTTGGTTTCTGCCAGCCTCCCTGCCAGCAAGCAACCCCACAACCATGTGGAAGCACAGCAAGCCTCAGCCATCTGCTGCCAGCCCTTGCAAGAGGGACAGGGCTATCATCCCGCCCCCTGGCCCTCACTCTGGTTCTGCTGGGGCTTCTGAGCACAGGCTCGCTCTTCTGGGGCTGGTGCTTCTGCTGCTTCTGCTTCTGGAGGAGCTGATGACAAGCACTCCAGCACCAGCCACCTCCACAGCACCTGCACCCTTCACCCCTGAGACTGAGCGACCAAGAGGAGTGCCAGAGACTCATTTTTGTTTTATAGCTTGTTGTTAATAAAGTCTATTTTTGATTCACAGACTTGCTTCATTTCCTTTTTTTAATAAAGTCTTGCTGGAAACTTTTAGAAATGGTTTAAGCCTTTGCATGCTTGTGGGATGGGTTAAGATAGCAGTGGGATGGGTTGAGATAGCAGTGGGACGGGCAGGGATACCTTTGGGATGGGTAATAGCGGTGAGATACATAAACCTCCAGTGCAAGCATAGTGGGACTGTATGGTCCACCCTCCCAGGTGCCACACCTACGGCCCTTTATTATCAACAATAATGTAATAATTATCCACACATGTCAACATAAACACAACTCTTTATTAAACACCCTGTTCATTGTAGGCCAACCAAACATATATGGCCCAATCTCATCTGTGTGATGAGACAGGCTGAAGGAAGCATCCATTAAGCATCTACCACCCTGTCTTGCCACTCCACTGCTCCAGCTGGGCAGTTGCACCATTGTCTCAGGAGTTTGCGCTGCTTCTTCGCTTCATGTGAGGCTCTGTTGGGGCCTTGCACATCCTCAGTGTCAATCAGGTTTCGCCCTTGCCTCCAGTCCCCAGGCTCCATGTCCCCATTGCCTTGCTGGAGGTCCACGAGCCTGTTCTGCAACACTGGGTAGCGGGTGCGCATGAGATTGTACAGGATGCAGCAAGCTTCCATGATCCTCCTCACGGTCTCTGGGCAATGCTGCATGGTGGTGAGAAGTACCTGGAACCTGTTGGCCAGGATGCCAAAGGCGTTCTCCACCACCCGCCTTGCGCTGGACAGCTTGTAGTTGAAGATCCTCTCTTCACGGGTGAGGAGTCTGGAGATGTAGGGCTTCATGAGGTAGGTTGTGAGGGAGAAGGCGTCATCCCCCACGATGAAGTAGGGCACATCTTGCATGTTGTTGGGCAGGGGATCTGGATCTGGGAAGCCCATGATGAGGTTGCCTTCCAGCTCCTCCTTGAGGTGACTGGCGTTGTATACCTGGGCATCTGAAGATGAGCCATTGCCTGAAGCATCAATGTACATGAACTTGTAGTCAGCATCGACCATGGCGAAGAGGATGATGCTGAAGAAGCCCTTGGAGTTGAAATAAGTGGACCCCGACTTGGCTGGAGATTTGCAGGCCACGTGCTTGCCATCTATGGCTCCAACGGTGTGTGGTAAGTTCCACTTCTGATACCACTGCTCTGCAAGTTTCTTCCATCCTTCTTCAGTGGAGGGGTACTGGAGGAGCTCCTCCTTGTATTCTTCGATGATGGCCTGCACCACTTCTCTGACCACAATGCTGATGGTGTTGGGTGGCACCCTCCAGCCGTACTGCATGCTCCTGTAGGTGGTCCCTGAGGCCAGGTGGCGCAGAGTCAGTGCCACCTTGAGCCCAGGTTCCAGGCTGGGCTGGAAGTTGGTGTTTGCCTTGGTCAACCTGGGTGTCAGCCGCTCCACAACTTCATCAAACATGGCTGGAGGCATCCTCATGAAGTTCTGGAATGCACAAGTGTCTTCGTTCCTGAGCTCCACCATCAGCTTGTTGTACAGTCTGTCCTCTGCTCTTCTGGCGAACGTCTGGATCCGATCCAGACTCTTTTTGGGTGGCTCCTTTTCTTCTTGCAGTAGAGTTCACAGAGCCTGCAGATGGCTTCGCACTGTTCCAGAACAATGGTGGCTGCCGAAAGGACTTTGTTACAATCCATGGTGGACATGACTGGATGCTGTGGAAGAGGAAGAGCCAGATGAAGGCTGCAGAGATCTGCACCACTGGGCTGCTGTTCTGAAAGTGCGATGCAGGCGAGTTGCTCCCCCTTTTTATAGGCAGTATAGGTTTTCCGCTAGGCATCCTCTAGGCATCCTATAGGCATCCTCTAGACATCCTTAATATCCGAGATAGGTCCCCTCTGCGGACGTTTTTTCCGTTTTAAATGCTTTGTTTCCGTTCTGCATCCGCTAGGCATCTGTTCTGCATCCGTTCTGCATCCGTTCCACTTCCTCCCTGCGTCCGGGCAGATGGAGTTCCGCGGATGCATAGCGGATGCCTAGCGGATATAGCGGATGCATAACAGATGTATAACGGATGCCTAGCGGATGCGTAGCGGATGCAGAATGGACAAACTGAATACATTTTCCACGCAAAAGTTTTGGGTAGCCCAAAACTTTTGGAGCGGATGAAACGTCCATAAACGGATGCTGGACAGATAGAGAGGAAGCCAAATGGAGGCAGTGAGTACATCGCATTTTCGAATGGATGGCAAGGGTTTTTGTCCGTTTTACATCCTCTTTGCATCCGTTGTTCCGTGTGACATGGGCTTTAAATAATCAATCAATGCTTCTTCTGTTCATCATGTAAATCTTATTTTTAAATTGGAAATGTAAAATTTAAATGTCTGTGATCAATGAAGCCTGGGAAAAAACCCTAAAAAATGTCAGAAAGAGAAATAAAAACTTAAACAGCTTTCAAAATAAGTTAAGGCCCAGTCCCACTGCACTTACGGATGCAAAGAGGATGTAAAACATTAAAAAAAGCTTGCCATCCATTGGAAAACGCTATGCATCCGTTGTGTACTCATTGCATACGTGTTTCATATGCTCTATCCATCGAGCATCCGTCCACTGCGATTTCATCCGTGCAAGAAGTTTTGAGCTGCACAAAACTTTGTGAATGGATGAACTTTCCGCTGTGTACAATGTAAATCTGTGACATACGAGCAACAAACATTCTATGTCTGTTATCATCCATTAAACGTCCGCTGTATCTTCTCTGCATCCTCTGGGCATCCTCGCAACTCACATCCGCTGCAGCTAAAAATGGAAAGAGGGAGGAAAGAAAAGGTACATGGAACGTCTATACATTGTTAGTAGCATGGAAATAGAAAGGATGCGCAGTGAACGCTTTGAATCCGATATAAATCAGCGCGGCATCCCCTTTCTTTCCTTTAGGCATACGTGATGCATCTGCTTCATTTGCTATGCGTACACTTCGCAATTATCCCCTGTAACCTCTTCGGAGGTGTCATCCCCTTCCATCCGCTTTCATCCACTAGGCTTCCAATGAACATCCGTTTAACATCCCCGCTACATACTACCCACGTCTGTTCTTTTCCATTCTTTTCTGTTCTGTTTATGCAAATTTTTGCCACTTTTTGGAGTGGATGACAATGAATGGAGCCACCCCTGAAATTTTGCTCGTCCGCTGTTTCCTTTATGCATACGTTTTGTGTCTGTCGGCCAGTGGGACCAGGCCTTTATCACAATAGCTAGACAAAGATGGAAGGTGAAAGTCTTGAGCAAGAGTAAAGACATACGACAACTACATCAAGTAAGAATGAATGCAAGAAAATATTTCAATCAAGAATGTCAACAAATAGAGGAAAAGAACAGGAAAAGAAAATGAGAGGTGCTTCTTTTCAGATAATGAATGGAAAGGCTACACTGTAACCTGAGGTGGTATTCAGCAAGTTCTGACTAGTTCTAGAAAACAGGTAGCAGAAATTTTGATTAGTTCGGAGAACCGGCAAATACCACCTCTGACTGGCCCGTCCCCATCTATTCTCTGCCTCCCAAGTCCCAGCTGATTGGCTGGGTCTTCTTTTGTTGCCCTGCACAGGAGAACAAAGCTGGAAAGCAGGTTAGTGGGGTTGGGAGGGAATAGGATTTTGCAGTAACCTTCCCCCAGAATTGGGGGGAAATGGTGATTTTGCAGTAACCTTCTCTTGCCATGCCCACCAAGCCACACCCATCAAGCCATGCCTTTCCCACTAAGCCACACCCACAGAACCAGTAGTAAAAAAAACTTTGAATCCACCACTGACTGTAATCCTTTACAAATTACATTAAAGAATGACAGAGATTTAGAGAGAATAAATTTAGGAGCACATTGTAATAAAGTAAGCTACAAGAAACCAATGATCAAATAAGAAAACCATAGGCATAGATGAAACATTCACTTAACTGTTTAAAAGAGGAGACATTAATGGTTTTATATGTATAAATATGGACTTTCTTGCCTAGAGGCTACAAAAGATAAGTAATAAAGGGAGTAGATAAATGTGCCCTCCACTCCTTGGGCCCACAAATACATAAATATGGGCAGTGCAATGGATAAATAAATTAATCTATCAACAGAAGTTAACAAAATTTAAACAAGGTTTCTAAAGGTAAGGATGACAAAGATTGGAATTGATAAAATGCCACTGGACTTGCTTTTGGCAGTTCATGGCTATACAGGCTGAGCATTCAGCTAAAATGAGAGACAGCTTGAAGAAACAATCACTCCTGGAAAAAATTAGGACTGAACACTCCCCCTGAGACAATGATTAGCAAACAGAAAGTCACAAACTTGGAGTATGTGCTTTAAACAGATGAACTGATAGACAATGCTTGGTGTTGAGTTCACGAAGAATGAGACTCGAGACCAGCGTAACTTCAGCTCTTTTATTTAGTTGCTAGATTCCATCTGAGGCAGGAGCTGCGGCAGCCCCTTTTTATAAAGAGGCTGCTCGCGGTTCGCGGCCAATGACGGCACCTTAATTCTCCCTCCACTGAGGCGGCCAATCATAGGCTTGCTATTTTTGACCAATCACCATCGAGTAGAACACCAATCAGCTTCAGGTATTTGTGGACCAATGGGAATAGAGTATTTGGAGTATGCTAATATGTAACACCCCTCCCTTCTTGGTTTGGTCCTACATTACATAGTCACGTAAGTAGGCGGGGCTTTTATGTTGTCTCGTTGACGTGCGCAGTTTAGTCGTGCTGTTGTCTTCGGTGGGTTTGGACGGGATCACTGTTTCTCCCGTCTTTCTCTGTGGAACCTCCTGGAAGGTAGAGTCAGCCATGCCGCTCCCGCCTGGCATAACTGGGCTGGTAGAGTTGGCTTGGCTGCTCCCTTCCGGAGTGGCTTCTTGGTCTTCTTGTGCCTCCTGTTCCTCTTCGCTGAAGTCTTCTTCAGGTATGTAGTTGTTTCTTTCTGAGTTTATTTGAGAATGTGGTTTGTGGGTTGTGTTTTGATTTTGCAGTGTTTCTTGTTCTGACGGAGGATCTCCCCCTCCCCTCTTATTTGTGTTTGAGGGGTCTCCCCTCTCTCTGGTTATATTATTATTGTTTTTGTTTAATGTTTGCTGTGGTTCTGGCGTGTGTGCGTGCTGTTCTTCGTGCCTGGGTGTTTCAGTGGTTCGTTCCAATGTTCTTGATATTAATTGATCAATGTGTCTCCTCCAGCTTCTTCCATCGTCCGTTTCTAATCTATACGACTGGGGTCCTGTTATTTGTGTTATTTTTGCCGGTTCCCAAAGCAGGTGCCCTGTGAGGTTTTTAGCATAGACTAGGTTCCCTGGTTCAAATGTGCGGTGTTTGCTGAAGGAGTCTGTTGGTTTTTCAGGGCTGTATGTGGGGTGTAATCTATCCAGATGTGATCTTAATTTTCTGCCCATTAAGATTTCTGCTGGGCTTTTATTTGTAGTGGAGCTAGGTGTGATGTGTTGTATGGTGAGCATTTTATAAATTTTCTCTTATATGTCTCCTGTGTCTAATTTTTCTATGGTTTCTTTGGTATACTGGACCATGCGATTTGCCTGCCCGTTCGTAGCCGGTCAGACCAGTGCTGTCAAAGCATGCCTTATTCCGTGTTCGGCAAGGAACTTTTCAAATGTCAATGCTGTGAACTGTGGCCCGTTATCTGAAACTAATAAGTTCGGGAACCCATGTGTGGCGAAAAGTTTTCTCAGTTGTTTGACAACTGCTTTGGTAGTTGTTGAGTTCATGATGCTTACTTCCAGCCAATTTGAGTAAGTGTCTACTATGATTAAAAATGTGTGTCCTTTTGTAGGCCTTGCGAAATCTATGTGAATTCTTGACCAGGGCCCCCTTGGTGTTTCCCAGTCAAGTATAGGTGCTGAAGGAGGTGCAGGTCGGGATCTTTGGCATTTAGCGCAGGTTTCTACCCATCTCCCAATATCCTTATCCATCCCTGGCCACCATACATAACTCCAGGCCAGGGATTTCATTCGTACAATACCTGGGTGTCCTTCATGTAAAATATTCAGTACTCACTCTTGTAATGCTTCCAGTATTACCACCCGATCCCCCCATAGAATGCAACCTTTTAACAATGACAGTTCAGTTTGCCTGTTCTTGAACGGTTTCAAATTCACATCTGTCTTGTTTTCCAGCCACCCTTTTCCTACCCAATTTAAAACCTATGACAATTTTTTGTCTCTTGTGGTTGCTTTCGCAATGTCCGCTGGGGTTATGGGTAGATTTGGTAGTGTCTCAATCTGTAGGATGGATGTGGTTGGTGCCGGGTCACTCCCTAGTTCAGGTAGGGGAGTACAGTTCAGCGCATCGGTGTGTGAAATGTCCTTGCCTGGTCGGTGAATTAATGTATTATTGTATGCGGCAAGGAACTCAGACGATCTTGTCATTCGTGAGGAGAGTATGTTTGGAGTGGCCCTGTTCCCTGCTAATATTCCCAATAGGGGCTTGTGGTCTGTAATGAGTGTAAAGGTCCTACCATAGAGGTATTCATGGAACCGTTTGACACTGGATATTGCTGCTAACGCCTCTCTGTCCAACTGACTGTAGTTCCTTTCTGTTTTGGATAGTGTTTTGAAGTAGAATGCGATCGTTGCTTCTCTCCCATCTGGCAGCGTGTGGCTGAGTATGGCTCTGATGCCGAACGATGATGCATCGCAGGTGACTGTCAATGGTAGTGTCTCGTTGTATTGTATTAATACAGATTCAGATGTTATTAAATCTTTTATTTTCTGGGACGCTGTCTCTTCTCATCGTCCCCAGGTCCAAGTGGCTGCCTTGTCCAGTAATCTATGTAGTGGTTCCACTGTCATTGCCTTCTGTGGCAGAAAAACGTTGTAAAAATTGATAAGTCCCAAGAACGCTTGTAATTCTACTTTGTTTTTTGGTCTAGGCGCTTCTTTGATTGCTTTGATTTTTTTTATCTGTGGGATGGATGCCATCTTTATCGATTAGATACCCCAGGAATTTGAGGTGGCTAGCTGACACTTTTCTTGGGCGGTTCCGGTCTACGATAGTTAAAGGCAGAATTTTGGTGTGTTCTTTGAATGTGACTTGGAAGTGTCCAAGTCTGACTACGGGGATCCTGTTTCCTTGATTGTCTTTTAGTATCAGTGTTTGGTTTTCTAATTCCATTCTGCATATATGCGGTATCAGTCTTTTAATGGTATTCCATGATACCATTGATAGGTATGATCCGGAGTCCACCTCCATCTCGCATTCTTGGCCCTCGATGCTGACTGCCACATGTACCTTCCGGCCATTGGTTGCGTTTGAATGACCGATGGTTATAGTTTGGTGTGTTTCTTCTTTTCTGTAGTTTTCGTTTAGCCGCTTGCCTCTGCTTTCTTGACTCTCATGGCTCAATGTCTGTCTTTCTTTTATCCTTGGTGGTATGTTGTCTCTACATCGGGGGCTGTAGCTCTTATGGTTTCGGCAGATTCTTGTTATGTGTCCCCGTCTCTTGCAGTACTTGCACATGGTGTCTAGGAAACGGCACTCGGAACAGGGGTGATCTCCTCTGCAACCGGCGCTCTGGAACCCTGACTTACGTCCTTTCTTCTCCTGTCTATTTCATTCAGCCTGGAGTCTGTGGATCTCCTCTTCATCGTCGTCAATCTCGGACAATGATTCGCTATCCTCATAGTGTGTGATAGTCTTGTGTGTGTTCTCTGACTTTTTCTTTGGAATTTGGCTTGTTTCTGCTGGTGTTTTTGGTGTTGTTGCATTCATTTGTTGCATTTTGGCTGCTGATTTTTTAGCTGCTTCAGCTTCCGTGGCCTCAGCGATAGCCTCAGTGACTGTAATTTTTGGTCAGGTTAGCAGTCAGCTTTGTAAAGTGAGATCTCTTAGACCAAGGACCATGTGATCCGTCATGGCCTCATCCATGTTGAGGAACTTGCATGCCCCTCCAATGTCCCTGAGAGCCACTATGAAGTCTGTGATACTCTCACCTTCTCTCTGGTCCCGTTTGTAGAACTTGTGTCTCCGAATAAGGCTGGAGACAGTCGGTGCATAATGAGCTTTCAGCAATTTTTCCAAATCTGGCCAGGCCATCTGTTTTACATCTTCCAGTTTGGCTAATGCTTTGGCCATCTTGAACACTGTGGGCCCACAGTGTGTCAGGAACATGGTTCTCTTTCTGTTGTCAGAGATTCCTTTCAAGTCGCTGCTTTCTAGAAACATGAGGAATCTGTCGATGTATGATTCCCAGTCCTCCGTCGCTGGATTGAATGGTGCAGGTGGCGAGTTGGTTTCGGCCATTTTGTCTTCTCGGTTCTCATTGCCACGTGCTCGACTGGTCTCCTTGTCTCAGTATCCC
This sequence comes from Laticauda colubrina, assembly GCA_015471245.1. Classification (NCBI taxonomy): domain Eukaryota; kingdom Metazoa; phylum Chordata; class Lepidosauria; order Squamata; family Elapidae; genus Laticauda; species Laticauda colubrina. The sequence continues at coordinate 49,892,017 of BLBF01000005.1, read as the reverse complement.
ATCTTCATCGCCAGTGTTGAGTTCGCGAAGAATGAGACTCGAGACCAGCGTAACTTCAGCTCTTTTATTTAGTTGCTAGATTCTGTCTGAGCCAGGAGCCGTGGCAGCCCCATTTTATAGAGAGGCTGCTTGTGGCTCACGGCCAATGACGGCTCCTTGATTGTCCCGCCGCTGAGGCAGCCAATCATAGGCTAGCTATTTTTGACCAATCACTGTCGAGTAGAACACCAATCGGTTTTGAGTATTTGTGGACCAATGGGAATAGAGTATTTGGAGTATGCTAATATGTAACACTTGGCAACTACTTGCAGAAGAGGGTGGATGAATGGGGATCAAAGAGATTACAACACTGTCCTTAGAAGAGCTATGAGAGAGTGCTGGCAAAAGGTGGAGATGTGAAATTTGCCTGAGAGGTCCCAAGGAGCTGAATGTGACTTGGGGGCACTTAATTCACAAGTTTCAAATGGATATCTTCTCTTTTTATCCCCCCCTCCAAAATCCCCACCATGCCTAAAGAAGAAGCATGAGTTACACTTCTATATCCTTATCTTCCTCAATTTGGGGTCATCTATAAGTTTTGTATTGGGTGAGAAATCTGGGAATTGTAATCTTAACACAATTGACTGAACTGCTCCCCCTCCCTCTCCCTGTTTAACTATCTATCTTTCTGGGGATTCTTCTGTTAGAGCTATATTTAACATGGTTTTAATTTCAAAATATGCTTAGCTTGTATATGACTGCTTTGTTGATAATGAAGCTTGCTATTTATGAAAGTTTGAGAAATTTGAACACTGTTATTTTTGAAGCACTTTCAGATCTTTGCTTTAAAAATGTTAGAGATGTATAGAATAATAATCATTATTAAAAAATGAGGATTTTCCCCCCTAATGGATCAACACAACAGGAGCTAAATCAACATGTGTTTGCATGTGAGTAAATGACTCACACGCATGGCTTAGAAACTTGCTGTTAACAGTATTGAAGCATTCCTGAAAATAAAGCCTGACAAATATCAAAACGCAGAGGAATTGATGCAATTATGAATGATAAATTTCATATACAGATGCACATAGATCATCTTTGTACATTGAATGATACCTGTTGCTCTAAATTGCCTTTAATGGGATAGAATAAGGCAAGTGTTTGTGCACATCAATTTTAACAGTATTCTGACTGTTATCTTTAATTTAACTTGCAGCAACCTAGCTATTCCTCTTTACAGTTTCAGAAGATCATGACAGATGTTCGGCTAGCCTTTTATTGCTTATTTCTCAGTTTCTTTTAATTTCTCAGTTTCCCGAACAAAGATTCATGACAGCTCTGTGGGAATCTAGTTAGATCTGGCTGCTTCCTCTCTTGTGCTGTTTCTGCCCTTATGTCTTCTTATATATTGCTTCATTTCAGATCATTTTAAATTTCAAGATGACCAAATGGGTTGTGGGAGAAAAACAAACAAATGTATGCCTGCTTATATAGTTGTGTGTGCATGCAAATCCATTATGAGCTCTGATGGTGCAGTGGTTAGAATGCAGTACAGAAGGCTACATCTGCTGACTGTTGGCTGTTTGCAATTTGGCAGTTCAAATCTCACCAGGCTCAAGGTTGACTCAGCCTTCCTTCCTTCTGAGACTGGTAAAATGAGGAGTCAGATTGTTGGGGGCAATATATTGACTCTGTAGACTGCTTAGAGAGGCCTGTAAAGTGGTATATAATTCTAAGTGCTACTGCTATTATGTTACATGGACTTTGGAAGAAGCGTAGAGAAGAACAACTAAGGACCTAGAGACTAAAGGCCCGGTCCCACTGCACTTACGGATGCAAAGAGGATGTAAAACGTTAAAAAAAGCTTGCCATCCATTGGAAAACGCTATGCATCCGTTGTGTACTCACTGCATACGTGTTTCATACGCTCTATCCGTCGAGCATCCATCCACTGCGATTTCATCCGCATAAGAAGTTTTGAGCTGCACAAAACTTTGTGAACGGATGAACTTTCTGCCGCAAACGATGTACATCCGCAACATATATGGGAAACAAACGTTCTATGTCTGTTATCATCCGTTAAACGTCCACTGTATCCTCTCTGCATCCTCTGGCCATCCCCTCAACTCACATCTGCTGCAGCTGAAAACAGAAAGAGGGAGGAAATAAAAGGTACACGGAACATCTACACAGCATTAGGAGCACAGAAATAGAAAGGATGTAAGCGTATGCATCTCGTATATAAAGGATTAAAAACAGACAAAACGTTTGTATCTGGGATGTATCTCGGATATTTAGGATGTCTGCAGTATGTCTAGAGTATGTAGAAGGACACCTAGAGGACAACTGATATTTTCTATAAAAAGGGGGAGAAAATCATCTGGATCGCTGGGATGGTGGACCATACAGTCCCACTATGGTTGCAGTGGAGGTTTATCTATCCCACAACTATCCTTATCTATCCCACAAGCATGCAAAGGCTTAACCATTTTTTCAAAGTTTTCACCAACACTTTATTAAGTAAAAAAAATGAACCAAGTAAACTAAGTGTGTTAAGCAAAGATAACCTTTATTAACTTTCTTAGATAAACTTTATGACTTTATTAAATAAGCAAAATGAACCAAGTAAACTGTATTAAGTGTCTTAAGCAAAGATAAACTTTATCAACTGTCTTAGGTAAACTTTATGACTTTATTAAATAAGCAAAATGAACCAAGTAAACTGTATTAAGTGTCTTAAGCAAAGATAAACTTTATTAACTGTCTTAGGTAAACTTTATGACTTTATTAAATAAGCAAAATGAACCAAGTAAACTGTATTAAGTGTCTTAAGCAAAGATAACCTTTATTAACTGTCTGAGGTAAACTTTATGACTTTATTAAAAAAGCAAAATGAACCAAGTAAAGTGTCTTAAGCAAAGATAAACTTAAGTAAACAACTCAGTCTCTGACACTATTCTCAGTCACTCTGAGTCATGTCCATGGTCTCAGCTGTTAAGCGGGCAGGGACTGTGGAGGTGGCTGTGGCTTGAGTGCTGGTCTGAGGCACCATTGGGGTGCTTGGCCCCGAGGGTACAACAGGGGATGGTGTGTTCAGGAAGCTATCCGAGAGCTGACTCAGTCCTGTGAGGTTGAGAGGCCCTTCATCAAGGACTTGAGATGTCAGGCCCAATACTGATGACAGATTGTCCGTTGAGGGGCTTGGCTGTGGGGTGGAGGAAGGAAGAGTGTAGTGGGGCAGTCTGGTCTGCAGCTGGGTGAGGAGTGGCATCTGTGGCATCTGATGAACCTGAGCCTGGACTCAGAGGTTCTGCTTCTGCTGTGGGAAGTCCTGGTAGTCGTAGCCTTGGTAGGTGAGAGGCTGTTGAAAGCTGTGGAAGGGCTGTGACATTGCCTGGGGTGGAGGAGCAGACCTGGACTGGGTAGGGGCAGCTTCAGCTGGGCCTTGAGGGTTGTGCAGAAGTGCTGTGATCTTCTGCTTCATCACCTGGTACTGGGCCTTGGGCAGGTCCCTCAGGGTCTGGCTCACGTAGGTGATGAAGGGTTTCTGACCCAAGGATGCTCTGTCCAAGTGGACCAGCTGAGAGAGAAGTTCTGTGCTGGTCTTCATTGTGTCCCTGATCTCCAACAGTACACTGTGGTCCTGGCCCTCCAGTCTGCCTCTCTGCCTGCATCCTCTGGAGCTGGGGATGGGGGTGGGGGTGAGTTGGCCTCTGGTGGCTGCTGCTTTTTCCTCCATTTGTGACAGCAGGGCATCATCCTCCATGGGATCCTCCAAGTCTGCCGGCATGGGAGTGCAGCTGTCGGGGGGGGTGTCTCTGCCATGGGGCCCTCTGAAGACACCTGCCTGGACAGGTTAGCTGTCTCCTGGCTGGAAGAGGACTGGCTGTCTGTGGACTGTCTGAGGGAGAGAGTTGACAGAGGGGCTGCTCCTCGGTGGCGGATCTCACCCTCCAGGAAACTGCACTTGGCCATGACGTACATCTCCCAGTCAGTGAGCTTGACAGTGGCCTGCCCGGATTTCTTGAGGTGTAGCTTGCCATACCAGGTATGCATGTGCTTCCACCATCCTAGGAGTACTTCTGCAGTGTACCCCAAGCTCTCTGCCTTGTCTCTCCAAGCTACCTGCTTTTTCTTGGTGTACCGATACAGTCTGTGACCCTTTCTCCAGAGGTACTCGTTCTCCCTCAGCCATTCCAGCACCTCCTCCTCATGCTCCTCGGAAATGATGTACTGTTTCCTCTCTCCCTTCTCCTTCCCTTGCTTCTTCCTCCCTCTGGCAGGGGTTTCAGCAGGGCCTTCAGGGGCTTGAGCAGCAGGGCCTTCAGGGGCTTGAGCAGCAGGGCCTTCAGCAGCAGGGCTTTGAGGGCCTTAGGGCTGGTCCACCACAGCAGCAGCAGCAGCAACTTCAGAGTCAGTGCCAGGGGGTGGGATGCTGGTTCTGGCCTTCTTGCCAGGGCTTGAATGAGTAGGCACAGGCTTCCTCTTCTTGCCTGACTAACGAACCATGGTGTTCCTGCTAGATGTATGTGACAGCACATCTTTCCCTTGTATGCTGACTGTGTGCGTGCTGCATCCTTTTATATCCATGGAGCTTATGCAATTCATACTCCCCACATGCACAGTGAATGCTTTGCATCCAATATACATCTGTGCGGCATCCGGTTTGTTTCCTATAGGTGTCCGTGATGCATCCACTTCATCCACTATGCACCCGCCCTTTCCACTATGCATCTGCTTCGAAATTCTCCCCCGGAACCCCTTCGGAGGTGTCATCTGCTTCCATCCGCTTTCATCCGCTAGGCTTCCTATGAACATCCGTTTAACATCCCCGCTACATGCTACCCATGTCTGTTCTTTTCCATTCTTTTCCGTGCTGTTTATGCAAATTTTGGCCACTTTTTTGAATGGATGACAACGGATGGAGCAACCCCCGAAATTTTGCTCGTCTGCTGTGTCCCTTATGCATCCGTTTTGCATCCGTCAGCCAGTGGGACTGGGCCTTAAAACACATGAAGAATGGTTGCAAAAAAAATGGGTATGTCTAATCGAGAGAAAAGAAGGACTAGAGGTAATATAATACCAGTGTTCCAATATTTGAGGGGCTGCCACAAAGAAGAGAGGGTCAACCTATTCTCCAAAATATCAGAAGACAGATAAGAAAAAATGGATAGAAACTGATCAAGAAGAGAAAGGAGAAATTTTCTTAGAGTGAGAACAATTAATCAGTGGAATGGCTTTGCCTTTGGAGATTGTGGGTGCTTCATCACTAGAGGTTTTTAAGAAGAGACTGGACAGCCATTTATCTGAAGTGGTATAGTATAGGGTCACTTGCTGTAGGAGGTTGGACTAGACCAAGGTCCTTCCAACTCTATTATTCTGTATTCTATAAACTTGTGCTACATATGGAGAGCTCTCTGCCCTCTTCTTATAGCTGATATACCAGCGGAACAATATGATAAGTAGTGAGATTTCTTGTGCCTCTTTTTTTGGGATCATGGTGGACTTCCAGCAGGTTTATGATATTTTTTCCTAATGTATTAATCTGCAAACTACAATGAAAAAAGTTCATGGCAATTATTTATACAGAAGAGCAGAGCAGACATGCCCAGAGATTTCACTATGATTAAAGTAATATTCTCCATGACAACGGATGTTGTTTTCCTCCCTCAGACTACAGCAAAAAGGACAAATAAAACCAGAGAATAGATAGTGAAATCTTCATCATCTTTCAGAGTATGTTGTTTATTTCCCAAAGCTTTCTTAGATAGACCAAAATATGAGGGCCTTAGGTAGCATATGTCCCATGCCACTAATAAAATGTACATCATGTTTTTATTGGATTTTTTTCCTCTAAATCTGAGATATGTTTGCTTTTCAGGATCTCAGTAAAGTAACCCAAAATGGAAAGCTATCTTTTTCCTGCCTTCTTTTCTCCTTTTTGTATTACCAATTTACCCAGAAGGTTAAATATTATTCCTTTTCATATTGGCATCAGTACTCTAGAGACTTTGCACTACCAGCACTGTATTGTAAAATATGTTGTTCTTTTGAATTGAAAAAAAGCCTGGAGTAATATTAATGGTCTATATTCCTGTAGTCTAGGAATACACATGTGCAATAACACAGGGATCCCCAACAGGGGTGGGCTGCTGGTGGTTCACGGGGAGGGGGGATCAGGAGGACTTCTAGCCAAGATTCTCTACAGTTTGGAGAAACCCCAAATCCTACTCCTGGCTGGCCCATCCCATCCCTCCCAGAGTTCCCACACGGCCCATTTTGGATGCAGGTAAGTGCAGGGCGTGCATGGAGGCTCAGGGACAGTGAAAAACGGGTCTCCCAGAAGTTCAGGAAGACCGGAACTGGACCTGTTTCCAGCTTGCAGAGCACCTCCAGATCCAGGGAAGGCCGTTTTCACCCTCCCGGAGTTCAAGGAAAGCCTCCGGAGCCCAGGGAGAGCAAAAATACCTCTCCACTGTAGTGCAGGAGGCTGACTAGGCCACACCCACCATGGTCACACCCACCCAGCAACTGGGCAAAGAACCCCTTGCTAAAATTTTCGAAGCCCATCCCTGGCCCTCAACCTGTGATCTGCGAATTGGCATGCTAGAAACTGGACCATGCACACAAGTGAAGGATTCAGGCAGCATGCGAAACCACCGCTCCCTCCGGTCTGCAGAAAAACCTTTCTCCATGGAACTGGTCCCTGGTGCCCAAAGGGTTGAGGGCCACTGCAATAACATATGTATCCCAATTTCAGTGCATTAAGTTGCAGAATTAATATTGCTATTAATATTATTAATTTACAGAGACTGAAACTTTACTGAAAGATACAAAGTGAACCAGGAACTGTATTACTATAACTGCAAATAATTACTACAGCCTTGAAGCCTATAATGTATCAAAGTTCTTGCTGGTATAATTTGTCAAGTTCACAGAGCCATAGATTACAAGAAAATGTACTTTGATCAGGATTGTGGAAATATTTTTTAAACTGTAATACTGAAAGCATACATTGACGGAGAGGAGTTATCACAATAATCTGTCTGTAAGGCATACTTTGAATTATGGGTCCGTGACAAAATGTGGCTCACCTTCCAACCAGTGGTGGCATTCTACAGGTTTAACCTGGTTCTGCAGAGCTGGTAGCAGTGATGAGCAACAGAGACCGAACCGGTTCTCTCCACAGCTCTGCTATTGGGCCTACCTGTCCACCCAGGCTCCCATACTCACTTTTATCCTCTGAATTTGAAGCGCAGTTGCTTTGCGCAGCACAGAAGAGTGCCATGTGGCAGCTGCTGAAGCGACCGGGATCGTGCAGACTTGCAGGAGGTGAGTTAGAATGTTATGTATGGAACTTGGTAGGCTCCAAGTTCCCTATTCTGATTGGCCGAAAAGGCCATTCTTGGATTGGCCATTAGATAACCAATCCGATTGGCCCGCCTGATGGCGGGAACATTCAAAGTGGTGTCATTGGCCACAAGCCGTGAGCAAGCCACTATAAAAAGGGCTGCCATGGCTTGGGCTCTTGTTCCATTACCATTGCTTTACTGAGCTAAATAAAAGAGTTATTGTTGGAACCCGGTCTCGCGCAACTTATTTCTGAATGGAACACTGGCGACGAGGGTGGGATTGTCGTAGAAAAGTGAGACTGAAGCACGCGGCAATCTGAACTGAGCAAGAGAGATGGCCGGTAACAATGCGCCGCCCGCACCATTCAATCCTGATGAGGAGGATTGGGAGTCGTATATTGATCGCTTTCTTATGTTTTTAGAAAGCAACGAGCTACAGGAAATATCTGACCAAAGGAAGAGGGCTGTCTTCCTTACACAGCCGTCTTTAAAATGGCAAAGGCATTAGCCAAACCAAGAGACGTCAAACAGATGACTTGGCCTGAGCTGAACCGAATGCTCCGAGTACATTACGCACCTGTGGTCTCCAACTTGATAAAAAGACACGAGTTCTACAAGAGAGACCAAAAAGAAGATGAAACCATTGGAGATTTTGTAGCCGCCCTGAGACACATCGGAGGAGCCTGCGAGTTTCAGAACGAGGCCATGAAGGACTGCATGGTCCTCGGGTTAAAGGACGCTACACTTCAGAGTAAGCTGCTGAACAGACCAAACATAACTGTAGCTGAGGCTATTGCGGAAGCCACCATCGCCGAAGCAGCAAAGAAATCCGCAGCCACCATGCACCAGATGAATTCGAATCCAGATCTGCCAAACCAAGCCAGAGAGAAGAAGGCAGAGGGAAGCAAGAAACAGCCCACAGTGACCTCCCACTACGAAGATCTCGAATCCCAGAGCGACACTGAGGACAAAAATGAAGATGTCCATAGACTTCAATCAGACAAGAAATGGCGGGAAAAGAGAAGAAACAGGCAGGAGTTTCAGTGTGCTGGATGCAGAGGCAACCACCCGCGATCTGAATGCAGGTTCCTAGATGCAATCTGTAGGGCTTGTAACAAACGGGGGCACATCGAAAAGGTCTGCCAAAACAAAAAGAGCTATAGTCCTAAAAGACGCGGCAGCAACCCCCCCCCCCCCCAGGCATGAAGAGAGACAAGCCAGAAGCAGATGGAACCGAAGCAAAAGAACCAGCAAAAGAGAGGAAACGCACCAGATGGTAACCATTGGAAATGCCAGGGTTGCAAACAGAAAAAAGGTCTGGATAGAGGTGAACATCGAGGAAAAGCCCTGTGAGATGGAAGTTGACTCCAGGTCCTTTTTATCTATGGTATCCTGGAACACCATCCGGCTCCTGATACCGGACATCAAACAAAAAGAACTACAAAAACAAAGACTAATTTAAAAAGACTAACAAGGAAATTGAATTCCGGTATTGGGCCTTGGACATTTCCTCATCGAATTTAAAAATCATGCCAAAATCTTGCCTCTGATCATCATCGACCGCGATCGCCCTAGCCTGCTAGGAATCGAATGGTTCATGCCCCTGGGAATCGGGATGACTGGGATAAACCGCATTGCTGCAGCCAACTGGGAAGAGAGCCGGTTACAAGAATTTCAAGATGTTTTCAACAGGACCCTAGGCAAGTACAAGTGGACCCCAATTTTGTTTAGTTTAGATCCAAAAATAGCTCCCATCCAGTTAAAAGCCAGACACATCCCTTTTGACTTAAAACCAAAAATTGACAAACAATTAAACAAATTAATAGCACAAGGGGTGTAAGAGCCAATCGACCATGCCAGGTGGGAAACACCCATCGTTACTCCTGTGAAACCAGATGGGTCAGTGTGCATCTGCGGAGACTATAAGGCAACCCTAAACCATGCGTTCCAACAAAGCGCATACCCAGTACCGGTAGTGCAATACTTATTGCACTTCCTAGGGGGAGGAAAATTTTTTGCGAAGCTTGATCTCGCACAAGTGTACCAACAGCTACCGTTGACTCCACTACCGTAGAGGCACAGACTATTGTGACACATAGAGGGGCATTCAAGTGTAACCATCTCCAGTTCGGCGTTAGCGTTGCCCCTGGTGTGTTCCAAAGCCTTATGGAGCATCTGTTAAACAGAATCAAGGGAGTCATTCCTTATTTTGATGACGTTCTAGTGTCAGCAAAAAACGCAAACCAATCAGAGAGCAGATTAAGATAAGTCTTAAGAAGATTTAGAGACACAGGCCTTAAGGTAAAGCGAGAGAAATGTAATTTAGCCACCAACCAAGTCGAGTTTCTGGGCTACCTAATAGATGACCAAGGGATACAGCCCACCGAAAAAAAGATAAAGGCAATCAAAGATGCACCTAGACCTAGGAACAAAACTGACCTTCAAGCATTTCTAGGTCTCATAAATTTTTACAATGTGTTCCTGCCCCATAAGGTGACCATAGCAGAACCCTTATATCGGTTGTTAGACAAAAAAACTATCTGGAAATGGGGCCACCGGGAACAAGCAACATTTCAAGGTATCAAAGACCTATTAATGTCTAACACCATTTTAATCCAGTATAGCAACACCCTGCCTTTGACGGTCACCTGTGATGAATCACCTTTTGGAATCGGTGCCATCCTGAACCACAAGCTACCAGATGGCAGAGAGTCACTGGTTGCTTTCTATTTGAAAATGCTTTCCAAATCAGAACAAAATTACAGTCAACTCAACTGAGAAGCCCTCGCAATCATCGCTGGAGTCAAAAGATTCCATGAGTACCTTTACAGCAGAACTTTTTCGATCATCACTGATCACAAACCCCTGCTAGGGATCCTAGCAGGAAACAAGCCAACCCCGAACATTCTGTCACCTAGAATGATGAGGTGGTCTGAATTCCTTGCTGCCTACACTGACACGCTGATCCACCACCCAAGAAAGACCATCACCCATGCCAATGCCCTGAGCCATTCCCCGCTGCCCATCACAGAAGAGAACCCATCTCCCACCGTCTCCACACTCCAACTCAAGGCCTGGCTGAACCTACCGCTATCCACAGCAGACGTCGCGAGAGCCACTGTGAAAGACCCTTTGACAGCTCGCATCCTGCATTGGGTAGGTAAGGGCTGGCCGGAAGAGCACAAAATTGAGACTTTTAAACCATTTTGCACCTGACAGACTGAACTGTCGATCAAGAAGTGTTGTATTTTGTGGGGTGACAGGGTGGTGATACCACACAGACTCCAGGAAGACATTTTGTGCATGTTGCACGAGGGGCACCTGGGCATAGTTAAGATGAAAGCCCTGGCCAGGAGTTACGTCTGGTGGCCAGGGCTGGAAAAGGACATTGAACGTTGGGTGGCAAAATGCCACGACTGTCAAAAATCGAGGCCAACCCTCCCACAGGCACCAGTTAGGGAATGGGAAACTTCCTGGGGCCCATGGTCTAGACTACATATTGACTTTTTCTGGGCTGACAAAAGGCAACACCTTTTTAATAGTTGTGGATGCCTACTCGAACTGGTTAAAAGTAATACTCATGGCTTCTACAACCACCGAGGCAGTGATGAAACAATAAGACAACCTTTTCACCACGCATGGACTGCCTGATGTATTGGTGTCGGACAATGGGCCCCAGTTTACCGTGTTAGCATTCGAGCAGTACTTAGCTGCCCAGGGCATCCAACATGCTTTAACTGCGCTGGCCCATCCGGCTGCAAACGGCAGGGCTGAATGCATGGTTCGGTACACAAAGAAGGGCCTGGATAGAATGAACAAGGGGGACGTGCAAGAAAAGTTAAACCGACTATTAACCCAACAGCATATTACCCCTAGCAGCACAACCAACAAAAGCCCAGCAGAACTCCTAATGGGTAGGAAATTGCGTTCCCACCTCGACAGACTGCACCCCACTCATACCTGGGATAAACCCCCTGACTCCTCCAGCAAATACTGTGCATTTGAAATAGGTGACCTGGTCTATGCCAAAAACCTTACCGGGGACCCATTATGGCTTCCAGCCACGATCACCCAGATCACAGGCCTCCGGGCTTACCGACTACTCCTAGGCGATGGAAGAGAATGGAAACGGCACATCGACCAGCTTTGTTCTCGCACCCTTGAACACAATAACACACCAGCGCCAAAAATGAATATCGACCAAAAAACAACCAAGGAGGGGAGGGGGAAATACAAAATAATAAAAAAGGGAGAGATGAACCTCCCATAACAAGGCAACAAACACTACACAAAGACTCTCAAATAAATCAAAAAGAGCACTCACTGTTACAGGAACCCCAAAAGAGAAGTCAAGGAGCAGGAGAATGAAGCAAGGCCTTCCTGGAAGGAGACAGCCAGGCCAGCTCGACCAACCCAGACAAACCAGGAGGGAGCAGCGGAGCCTCTCTACCAGCCTGAGAGAATCAGGTGGGAGCGGCAAGGCTGGCTCACCCTTCCAGGAGGTTCCATGGAGAAAACACAAAAAAACAGCGATCCCATCCGAACCGTTTGAAGACCACGCCGAGACTGAGCTGCGCAGGTCAACCAGGACTTGAAAAAGCCCCACCTACCTGCGTGACTATGTGACGCATGTTGGACTGAACCAAGGGGGGAGTGGTGTTATGTATGGAACTTGGTTGGCTCCAAGTTCCCTATTCTGATTGGCCGAAAAGGCCGTTCTCGATTGGCCATTAGAGAACCAATCCGATTGGCCCGCCTAATGGTGGGAACATTTAAAGTGGTATCATTGGCCACAAGCTGCGAGCAAGCCGCTATAAAAAGGGCTGCTGCGGCTTGGGCTCTTGTTCCATTACCATTGCTTTACTAAGTTAAATAAAAGAATTGTTGTTGGAACCCGGTCTCGCACAACTTATTTCCAGATGGAACATAGAATGCCTCTGCGCCTGTGCAAAATGTGCATTTGGCATGCATTCGTGCAAAGCGCACCTACCAAGCCAGGTGGTAAAAATATTTGAATCCACCACTGCTTTCAACCCAAGAGCATTCACATTCAGCATTCCAGACAGCCAGCTTCAGGCCATTCCATTCTGATCCTCTTTACATTTTGTCTTTCCATAGTTACTTGGACAATCGTATTTGGCATTCTTCATTCCAAGGCTGATTGTTTGGGAGGAGAGGGAGTTGAGACTTTATGATTCGGTTTTTATTTTTAATGTGTTATTTAATATATTAAGTATCAAATAATTCAGCTGTCAATAATATTGCTTCCTTTTTTCCCCAAAAGTAGATGTGTTAACATATTTATCACCAGCAATATGGCATCCAAACACTTCTAAAAGTATCCAGATCAGTTGCAGAAGGGTAACACCATATTCTAAGTAATGTATTTATTTGTTTATTTATTTATGAACTCATTCATTAAATTCATATGGTTGCCCATCTCAACAAAAAGTGTCTCTGAAAGACATATGAAAGACCATAAAATCAGTTAACATATGAACATGTTATGATTTAAAGAAACCACAAAGGCTAAGACAATACAGAAGATGTTAATATGAATGGATATGTTATCAATATATTGTAATTATAATACACTATCATTATCAACATTATACAGGTTTTTTTAAATCTGTCTCTAGTGGTCTCCAGCATGGATTTTGTCTTTTTCACAAATTTCTAAGGTCACTAAATTGTGGAAAGCTAAGTTGCTTTTCTTTTTTCTTTTTTCAAAATTGTGTGGTCCTGGGAATGTTTTGCAACAATTAAATAAGGATTGTATATTTCATACTTCAAAGTCAAAAGAACCCAACAGTGACTTTATTTTGTTAGAAATAAAATGGATGTGGAGAAATAAATAATGATAGAGAAAATGGTGTAAGAATATAAAAGCAATACCTACTACTGATTCCAAAAGATGAGAGAGAGGAAAGAAAAAAAAGGGATTGGGATTTTTTATTTTTTTATACATAAGGGGCAAGAACTGGAAAGAAGAATATTGAAAGACCTCAGCTGCAAATATGTCCAAAGTGAATTTATGTCTTTAAAAAAGAGGTGAAGACATTGAAGTGATGTGACAAGTGACAGCTCAATGTACTGAGAAGGAAACCTATTTTTTAAACAACTTCTCTGTATTTTCGTTCAAAAATCTCATAAGATTTAACAGGGTCTACTTTGTGTTTGCACAGCACCATCTTATTTTGTTTTTGTTTTATCTCATTGCAACAGGAGTTTCAGCAAAAGATTCCCCTCATATGGCTTTTATTCCATAAGCTTTCAAAGTCTTTTAACAACATTTCTTAACTAATTTAGAATTTACAACTGCTTTCCATTCTCTTCTCTGCTTTCCAGATTCTTGTTGAATCATTTCAGTCTGTTCTCTACCAAGAACAAACAACCTCATCAAAACATTTGAGGAAAGAGGTTTCTTGTTTTAACAAAAGATGTTTAAGTACAAATATCAACCCCAAGTGTCTTTTAATAGTGTTTAAAGAATGGTTTGTCCCTTATTTTGCTTATCTTCCAGTTCCATTCCATTGAAATGAAATAGCAGAAAATGAAAATTTATAAGCAAAAGACCTTATTTTGCACTTTCTCATTTTTAGCTGTTTTCCTAGAGTGTATGAAAACTCTCTGAGAATGTTTGCTTTCAAGAGAAATGAACATTTATCAAGTGAAAAAAAGGTTGCACAATTAAAGAACACATTCAGACTAACAAAAAGTAACTACCATCTTCTTTAATCGTCCTTCATCTACAAATAATACTTTTCTGCATTTGAAGAAATGTCCATATCATTAAATAAAGGTGCATATCCTTAACATACTTTCCAATGAATTTGTTTTCCAATGAAGGTTAGTCCCTAGTCTTTACTATATTTAAATAATATGTGGTTGAATTCCATTTCCATTTGTTGTTTAAAAAAAATCCACTCCCATTTTGATTGTTTTGATATGTAAGCAGAATTTAATTTAGCAATTGGTATGCTTTCTTGAGTTTACATTGGACAGAGGACTGATCTACAACTAAGAAATGGATGAATGGCAACATCATGAAAATCTGATAAATATGTTTCTGGGAGGTCAAGCTCTAACTACTTGTTTAAGATCTGATACTGTTGTATATATTCTAATACATATTAACTTTATACCTTCCTTCCCTCCCCTAGTTTATTTCTTGTTTTGTTTTCTGTAGCACCTATTACTTTGCTTGGCTGTTATTTTTGTTTTATTATTTTGTTATACTTAAAAAAAATCTTTTCTTAAAAAAGTGAGTGAATAGATATTTGTTGACAAGAGGATCTTGGGTTGAAAAGTTTGCAGAATCAAATTCTGCAAATTTGATTTGCAGAATTAGAATCAAATTCCTTGCATTCTATTTTAGCAGAGCTGGGTAGAATGAAAAGCAAGCCCTTCAACTTTTAATGTTTCCATAACAATCCAAAATCCTTCTGGGCAAAAGAATCAGATGACATCAGAGGTCAATCCATAGTCTCTGATCCAAATTACATCAGCTGTTACTGTAGAAGGCCTTGAGCTTATCTACTGAAACAATTAGCTCATATTGTTCCCATTTTATAATTGTGGCCAATTTCCAATACTACCCAGCATCCAAATCTACAGTTTGAAAATAAATGACTGATATTCAAGTATCTATTAACTCTCTGTACTCTTGCCTATAAATATGGGCCTGAAATACTATAATGAAGGAAAAGTTTAGAGGGAAGCTGATATGAATTTCAGTACAAGAAAGAACAGCCTATAGTCCTTTCAATTGGCGTCAGTGGTTCTCTCAAAATAACAATTTTCCATAGTTGCTCTTTAGTGTACGAACAAAAAGAAATGCTAGTGTCTTCATTCACATTTAATAATGTGTATTTTATTTCTCAGACCAAGTCAAATTAGTTCATTGGAAGCTTTGCGGAAGAAGCTTCCATATCAATCCAAATAGTAAAAATGGAGGGGGGGAGAGACTCTTTTTGCTATTTATGTAAGAGGTGTGAATGCTGAAGATTGTAAACATTTTGTCAAGTTTAATAATCCAGCATCCAATATTAATCTGTGAGAAATAATTTGTTATTAAAATGCTCATTCTTATTTAGGGGGATTACATTTTTCTTGGGAGACGAGTACAGTAGGATTTGTTTATTCAATTACTGAGAAGTTAGTACTTGATGAGGGAATACTTATTTTGCTCAAACTGTTGTCCACGCCTTTTGAAAGAACATTAAGTTCACATGTTTCCTTTTCTAGTCATTTTTTTGAAATGGCTTACTACCTGTTTTTCAGCTATTTGGAATCTTTGGATCAACAAGTTCGATAGCATCAGGTGAGTTTCCTTCAATCCACAGGGAAAGAAAGTTTTAACTGCAAGTTTAAGAAAAGAAGTTTAAAAATGTTTTTGAAATAAACAACAAAAGAGTGATTAAAACTTTGATTTTAGAAACTTACAAATGAAGTAAGGTTCCAGATAAATTCAAAATAAGAATTTGGATTTGATTATTTTTTAGGGAAAATGCTTTTGTTTTTACTTTTTTTTAAAATAAGATTTTAAATTTTGGACACTAGAGGGAATTAAAGATTGCAATTAAATAATACATACACTTGCAATTATAGAAAGAAGCAAAATATTCTAACATTGGACACATTGAGGTATATTTCTGAAAAATGGATTTTTAAATATTAATAATGTCAGCACAGACAACTTCCCCTATGAAAAGAGACAGTCTTAAAGAGATTGTAGAAGAGGAACAAGTATTACCTGACAAAATCAAAACTGAGTATAAAGTGGATTTACAAATGACAAGACTGACATGAAAAAAGACATTTAACAGACTTTTTGTATTACTTATACAAAAAAAACCTGATGGTGTTTTAATAATTAAAATGGATATATAAACAATGAACCAACAGAGTGACAATTTTCCTATAATAGATTTATTTAAAAGGGTTGTTAAAATTGTGTTGTTATTTCTGGTGCGATCTGAATGGTTTTTTGCTGGTATCAGGGCTAAGATGACAGTGCTTCATGGATTTCTTTATCGACAAGAAATGGGAAATGGGATGAAGAGATCCTTTGTAGTATTTTAAGAGGGGGAGTGTAAATTATAAAAATTATTTCCATATGTTGTAATGAAGGTGGGAAATCACTTCTTTATATATTTCTTTTATTTTTCTTTACAATATTCTTACTTTCCTTTCTCTTTCTTTTTCCCGTTTTTCTTTTCTGTACTTCTGATCTTTCTTTGATTTTTTCTTCTTTAGTTTGTATTAGTCTTTCTCCTGCAATTATAATCTTTAATAAAATTTATATTAGATATATGCATACCTTTACACATGTATACTTATGCGTACACACAAGCACACACTGAGATGTTACTCTATTGAGTAGAAATAAGCATACACTAGATTGAAATCAATTCCTTCTGACATTAAAAGGAAATCTGAAAATCAATCTAAGACTACTTGCTGAGGACATACCAGCAGAAGTAATTAAAATGAGATGAACTGACCAATGATGCGTCTCCTAATCATGACACTGCAGACAAATGCACTGCAAACATTACTGTTTAGGAAAAGAATGAAAAGAGTTCACATTGCTATTTAAATACCATAACAGTAAGACAGTGTGATTAATTCACACAACATGTTTTGCAACATAATATTTACAAATTTGCTTAATCGAATTTTAAACTGGACTGAATTCAAATTTGGGAAGGGGAAGTTCTTCAAACAACGAACACTTCATTTATTTATTTTTTATTTTCTTGGTGGAGGAAAACTGAACAGTAACAAACTTTTTTCTTCCTATAAAATGTGGGGGCTACCCTCATTGAGAATCAGTACTATAACCTCACAATGCATGCTTTTTATTTCATTTAGGGACCCTGGTAATTGGTGGTCTGATCATTGTAATCAGGACATTTTCAGGTCAATAAGGGGCGGATGTGACTGGATCATCAAAGCCATGGTCCTTTTTATGTGTATGCAGATACCCTTGGCTATAATGTAATGGTATTCTCCTTTACTGAGCTTCTTGCCTGAGATTATGTAGCCAATAATAATACATATTTGTAATGTCTATGGAAATATTCAGTCATCTAGATCATGGATGTCCCCAAGGTGCTTTTTCAAGAGGCAACTGTACTTTCTGGTTTTCCTTTGAAGACATTTAGCTTCTCATCCAAGAAGCTTCTTCAGCTCTGACTGGATGGTGGGGAATGGAAGGCACTCCTTGCAGAAGAATCCTGTCTCACCATCCAGTCAGAGCTGAAGAAGTTTCTTGGATGAGAAGCTAAACGTCTTCAAAGGAAAACTAGAAAGTCCAGTTGCCTCTTGAAAAAGCACCTTGGGGACATATTTGTAATAATGTTTAAAAAGGAGAAAAGGAAGAATTTCAAATAATGCAAAAGGATAGGGAAAGCTGGCATCAGCGATCATTTGGGACCATTGATAGCCTAATTTTTTCTTTGCATTTTTCTTCTTTGACAGTTTGATGAAGTTTCCTGTTAAATGTTGTTTAAAGCAAGTTATATGTTCTCGGATTTTGAATGCAAGGTACAAAAAGTACATTCTCCTCATGTTTTACACTCTTGTTAAAAATCCAAACTATTAGTTGATGGATGAACCAAGAAATTTGCAATTCTGTTCACAAAAGAGGGAGAAACTTTAGCAAATTCTGTTTATCAAGTACAAATGGGCTTAACATGTCAGACTGCAGATGTTGCCCAGTGCTACAAACTATATTTACAATGGCGTACTAAGAACGAATAGATAATAAATATTAAAAAATGAAGCATTTTCCAGTCTGTGTTAATCTCGCACTTACAATTCAGGAATGTTTTGAGGCATGCAATTATTTCAGACATTCATTCTGATTATATATTAAGTTGATGATGAGCATATTTGTATTTTGGGAGGAGGTGCCATGAGCATAGGTGTACTTAAAAATGAAATTTTTATTTTGTCTTCTTATACAAAACCAGCAGCCTTGTGTTTGCACAGGTTGTCTTGACTAATAAAGAGTGAAACCTCCTACTTGCCAAAGGTTTTTATTACTGTTCCAGTAATTACTATCCTCATATCTGAAGAAACTTGTTTGGATACAAAATGAGGAGGAAGGTACTGTCACTGATTATTCAGATGACTGGGAACACAAAGTTCAGAAGAAGAATAGGAGATGGTGTTAGCAAAACTTAATGGAGGAAAAGGACTAACAAACCTCAGGACTTAGTGTTACTTTCTAGTTAGGGAGAGCAGTCGTTCCTATATGTGTTAGAAGGGGGCAAGGTGGTCATTCCAATTCCTGATCTTTGGGTATCTCAGGTTAGCTTTTGAAAAGGCAAATGCCAGATTGTTAGGTCTAGGATGAGTACAGCTATATTCTTATCTTCTCAAGCAATTTGATGATATATGTGTTGGTATTCCTGAATTATTGAAATGTTTGACTCCCTGAAATTACAATAGACCTCTCAAGAGCTACTTAGGACCTGTTTTTGGAGTTACAATGGCTACACACACACACACACAATCACATGATTGCATTTTGGGTGCTTAGCAACTGGCTCACTGTTAGGACCATTTGCAGCCATGTGAACATGATTTGTTATTTTTGTGTGTGCCTATTTCTGGTATTTACTTACAGTTTCTAGGGGGAGGAAAATCACCTGTTGGGGGAAATGGATTTCCATTGGTTGTAATTTCAAATCCAGTCACATATGCCCAACTTATGTCCTCAATGACATACTACCATAATTCCAGGTTCAATTATGGTCATAAATTGAGGATTGTTTGTATTACTGTTAGACTGCTAATTCTTTTAGCCCAATATGGTTCACCTGCATACCCTGGGATACTAAGCAAGAGGAGATAATAGCGACAGAGATGTTGGACTCATGAACAAAGTGTTGATTGTTTATTAGAAACTGGTATTATAAAATGTTGCCTATTGAAAATCCAGCAATTAAAAATGTCAACCATTAGTCAAAACACTTTGAACCTTGGTGAATAATGGTCCATAGCAGCCAAACTAAAAAGGCAGAAGGTAATATGAGTTTAGTTATTTTAGGTAAACTTTCAGTAGCAACACTGAAGAGCTGGTAATTTTACTTTTTTCCTCCCATTTCCATAGTTTAAAAAAAGTTTGTCTCATGGCCATGAAATATAACACCTATATTTCACCTTATAGGTAAATTTATTTTTCTATTTCTTCATGTAAATCTAGGAATTGTAAGAACATAGCATTCCAATTTGTATGATGTGGGCTTTGCCAATGTTAGAATCTATCAACAGAATTGAACATAGCCCTTCAAAAAGGAAGTGAATGTAATCTAAAGCCACAATCCATATGCACGGCTGCTTTATAATTTATTTTAGTAATTGCGGCTGCCATGGTTACCAACTGTGCACTTGGCTACTTTCAGTTGAAGAGATTTGGTATCATGATGCTTTGCATTGTCTAGATAAATCATGTGGGAGGCTTGTAGATGTGACGAACCACCCACTTGACGAAGGAGCAAGTTTGCAGATGCTTAGTAGGTCAGATGTTACATTTCTAGATCCTTTTTGCATCTGATAAATCTGTAAAGATGCCCCAAACAAACTGAACTGAGGACAATTGACAGAAATAGGGCATACTTTGGCTCAGACCCTCAATGTATACATCTTATATACATTTTAGTTGGGTTTTACATGTTTAATTGCATTTGAATTAATTTATCATGTTTATATCACATAACAGATAATCAAAGTTGGAAAGGATCTTGTAGGTCATCTAGTCCAACCCCCTGCCCAAGCGGGAGACCCTACACCATTTCTGACAGATGGCAGTCCAATCTCTTCTTGAAAGTCTCAAGTGATGGCACTCCCACAACTTCCGAGGGCAAGCTATTCCATTGGTTGATTATTCTCACTGTCAGAAAGTTTCTCTTTATTTCCAGGTTAAATCTCTCCTTGTTCAGTTTCCTTGGCCTACAGAAAAGGAATCAGTTTATTTCTATCCATTATATTCAATGATATAAATACATCATTGAATACCTTTCATATATTCAATTCATACATTGAATTAAATGCATTAATTGAATAAAATTGAATTCATTTGCAGAATTAAAGGTATACATCCAGTGACTACTTGTAAAAAATAATGCAAGTTACATTCTTGGGATGTATCTGGCACACATTTTCGCAGGTAAATTGCATGTTTTTTTCTTGGAGTAAGCTATACATTCACATGGACTGTAATAGAGTGTTCTGAGAAATGAATCAATAGAAATACATTTCCTAATAATGTATGTATTTCAGTAGATGTACATTTCCTATTAATAGCAGAAATATAGATCTCATTGAGTTCCAAGATGATTGAGAAAGGATAAAGGATTGCCACCTTTTTGACTTGATTGATTGATTTGAATTCCAAATCAATGGAATTCTACTGGTATGATATTAATATTGCATAATAAGAACCTACAGTAATGGTATCTTTGACCTTTAAAGCCCTACATGGCTTCTTCTAAAGGTGCTTTTCAAAAGGCAACTGGACTTTCTTTGTTTTTTCTTGAAATAATTTAGCTTCTTATCCAAGACGTTTTTCAGTTCTTCAGCTTCTTCTTGAATGAGGAACAAAATATTGTCAAGAAAAAAATGTAGAAAGTCCAGTTGCCTTTTAAAAAGCAGCTTTGGGACAACCATGACCTGGACGATTGAGAATCTCCATAGAGACTTGGTTTCTTTTTCTTCCAGTATGAACTGACCAACTTGAAAATCCCAGGAGAATGTTTAAAATTTCATGAAGCAAAGGAATGGGTTGTTAATATGCCTGTGGCTGCCCTTTGGGATATTTTGCCCCTATTTTTCAGTGCATTAGCTTTTCAGAAACACTGAAAACAAGACTATTTAGGTGAGCTTTTGAACTACGGATTCACATTCTGTTATATTGGCTGTACTTTTGTGTGTTTTTGTGATGTGATATGGTAGCTTAATCATCAGTTTTTTAAATTTTGACTTATTGTTTTATACCAGAAGCATCTTAATGTAATTGTTGCGATTATAACTTGCCAGATGTACAGATAGTCAGGGGTGGAATTTTACCAGTTCGCACCTATTCGCTAGAACCGGTTGTTAACCTTCTAAGCAGTTTGGAGAACCGGTTGTTAGAAGAAATTACTGGCCTAATCCTGTAAGGAAGGCAGGAAGGGAACATTCTGGGGTTGCTTACAGAAACTGCCTCTCTGTTAACCCTTATTACATTCTTGGCAGAACTAGACTTCCTTTCTCAGGAACTTCCCTGGAGTTTTTTTCCCCTCCTTTGCTGGTACTTTGCTTATGTGGAGTGACCATTCGAAGTTAAGCCCATGTCACACTGAACCAACGGATGCAAAGAGGATGTAAAAGGGACAAAAAACCTTGCAATCCGTTCGAAAACGCGATGTACTCACTGCCTCCGTTTTGCTTCCTCTCTATCTGTCCAGCATCCGTTTATTGACGTTTCATCCACTCCGAACGTTTAGGGCTGCCCAAAACTTTTGCACGGAAAATGTATCCAGTTTGTCCATCTGCATCCGCTACGCATCCATTACGCATCCGTTACGCATCCGCTATATCTGCTTGGCGTCCGCTGCGCATCCGCGCAACTCGCATCCACCCGGACGCAGGGAGGAAGCGGAACGGACGCGGAACAGATGCAGAACGGATGCAGAACGGATGCAGCATGGAAACAAAGCGTTTCAAGCAGAAAAAACATTCACAGAGGGGACCTATCTCGGATATTAAGGATGTCTAGAGGATGCCTAGAGGATGCCTAGACGATGCAAAGGGACACCTATACTGCCTATAAAAAGGGGGAGCAACTCGTCTGCATCTCACTTTCAGACCAGCAGCCCACCTGTGCAGACCTCTGTAGCCTTCATCTGACTCTTCCTCTTCCACAGCATCCAGTCATGTCTACCGTGGATCGTACCACAGTCCTTTTGGCAGCCACCATCCTTCTGCAACAGTACGAAGCCATCTACCCCTCCTGCTCTCTGGCTCTCTGCCTTTCTGCGGAGGCAGAACTGGGGGGGGTGGATGCGGCTAGGACTGTGGTGGACTCGATGTCTCCTTTCTCCCACCGCACCAGGGAGTCCTCTATGCACTCCACCATGCTTACCACACCTGTCCGCGGGTTCTCCGCCATGGCACGCTCCACAGAAACCTGCCTGGAGACAGGGACTGACTCTTGGCCAGAAGAGGACTGGCTCTCAGCAGGCTGCCGGAGAGAGAGGGTTGTGAGAGGGGCTCCTGGTGCTCCTCGGTGGCGGATCTCACCCTCCAGGCAGCTGCACCTGGCCATGACGTAGGTCTCTCTGTCCGTCAGCTTAACTGTGGCCTGGCCAGATTTCTTCAGGTGCAGCTTCCCGTACCAGGTGTGCATGTGCTTCCACCAGCTGAGGAGCACCTCTGAAGTGTAACCCATACTCTCTGCCCTCTCTCTCCAAGCAGCCTGCTTCCGCTTGGTGTCCCTGTACAGCTGATGTCCCTTCCGCCACAGATAGTCGTTCTCTCTCAGCCACTCCAGCACCTCATCCTCGTGCACCTCCTCAATATAATATTGCCTCCTTTCCCATTGTTAGGGATAACATTGTTCACCCTAACTGTTTTAGGTGAAATACTAACTATGAATCATAGTTAGTGTATGCAGCTTTAAATGTAAAATGGCAATTGTGGGTGTGGTTATGAAAACCATATAAAAGTAGCAAGGCTACAGCTTGCTCTCTCTCTCTCTGGCTTTGATGATCCCTGATTACTGCTTGGAAGCAAGACTGCATTGCTCGAACGGGAGAGACAACAACGGACTGATTTATGTGAACTGACAATAGGATATTCTACATGGACTTTGCTAACTGAATATCCCTGAATGGACTGACTACATGGTAAATGAATATTGGACTGTTTTTGACTATGCTATAAACTTATACTGGAATAAAATATATTTTTGATAGCACAAGCGTATCTGTTATTTTTACTGTATGTTAATAAACATACAAGCTTAGCTCACTCATTTATCTGTGTGCCTATCTGACTAACGCTGCACATTCTGTTTAGCTTGTCTACCTAACCCTGGTTGGGGAACCCAGGCTTAACACCCATTGTCGCATATGCCTCTTCCTCCCTTTGGCTGGCCCAGCTGGGCCCTCATCAGAGGGGCTCCCAGGTAGTAGGGGCTGCTCCTCCACACCACCAGCAGCAGCAGCAGCAGCAGCACCAGCAGAATCATCATCATCATCATCATCATCATCATCATCCTCACCAGCAGGATCATAATAATAATCATCATCATCATCAGTAGTAGCAGCAGCAGCAGCAGGATCAGCAGCAGCAGCAGCAGCAGCAGCGGCAGCAGCAGCAGCAGCAGCAGCAGGACCAGCAGGACCACGATCAGCAGCAGTAGAGTAAGCACCAGCAGGGCCAGCAAGTCCAGGAGTACGAGCAGGACCAGGAGCACAAGCAGGACGAGCAAGTCCAGCAGCATGAGCAGGTCGAGCAGGACCAGCAGGACCAGGAGCAGCTTCAACAGAGTAAGCCCCAGCAGAAGCCCCAGCACCAGCAGAAGCACCACCGCCAGGAGCAGCTTCAGCAGAAGCCCCAGCAGAAGCAGAGTCAGGGGCAGGGGGCGGGAGGTTGGCCCTGTCCCTCTTGCCAGGGATGGCGGCAGGTTGCTGAGGCTTTCGCTTCCTCCCCATGGTTGTGGGGTTGCTGGCTGGCAGGGAGGCTGGCAGGCACCAAGGCTGGCAGGAAGGCTGGCAGGAAGGCTGGCAGGAAGCCAGGCACGAAGGCTGGCAGGCAGGCAACAAGGCTGGCAGGTAGGCTGGCAGGAAGCCTGGCAGGAAGCCTGGCAGGAAGCCTGGCAGGAAGCCTGGCAGGAAGGCTGGCAGAAAGCCTGGCAGGAAGGCAGGCAGGCAGGCAGGCACCAAGGCTGGCTGGAAGGCAGGCTGGCAGCAAGACTGGCAGGCATGCATGCAGGCAGGGCAGGCAAGGAACTCGAAGTGTTCAGCAGCAGGTCTTTCCTCGGAATGCTGGCCACGTGCGAGCTGCTTCCCTTTATATCCGGGGGGCTTACGTAATGCTTCCCCCCCTGCATGCGCAATTAACGCTCGGCATCCATTCCGCTTCCGCTGTGCATCCGTTAGGCTTCCGCTGTGCATCCGCTTTATCCGCTGTGCATCCGCTGTGCATCCGCTTCATCCGTTCGGTGTCCGTTCTGCATTCGCTGTATCCATTCCGCGTCCGCTTCGCTGAGGCCCCCCGGAAGCCCTGCAGTTGCGCCATCCGCTCCCATCCGCTTCCATCCGCTGGGCTTCCGTTCCGCATCCACTTTGCATCCGCCCTGCGTCCTCCCCGCGTCCGTGTTATCCGCTCCAGTTATGCAAATTTTTGCCCCTTTTAAGAGCGGATAACAACGGATGGAACATTTTGCTCGTCCGCTGTGTCCTTTTTGCATCCGTTGGCCAGTGTGACATGGGCTTTACAGTGGCACTGAAAAAAAATGACTTATGACCATTTTTCACACTTACGACTGTTGCAGCATCCCCACAGTCATGAGAGGCCAGGCGAGGAGATGCATGCCTCAATGTGAGTGATATTGAGTTGGCCACACCCAGCCAATAACATGACCATCAAGCCATGTCCACCCAGTCACATGACCACCAAGCAACACCTACCACCTAAGCCATGCCCACAGAACCGGTTGTTAAAATTTTTGAATTGATTTATGACCATAACTAAACTCAACATTTTTGTTGCTAAGTGAGACATTCATTAAGTTAGGTTTGCCCCTCTTTATGATCTATCTTGCCACAATTGTTAAGTGAATCATGACAGTTGTTAAGTTAGTTACATGGTTGTTAAGAGAATTTGGCTTCCCCATTGACTTCGCTTGTCAGAAGGTTACAAAAGGAGATCCCATGATCCTGACATATGGCAACCATCATAGATATGAGTCAATTGCCAAGCATCTGAGTTGTGATCACTTTACCATGGGGATGCTGCAACAGTCAAAAGCAGGGGTGGGATTCTACCTGTGAGACCAGTTCTATAGAACTGGTTTTTATGATTCTATGCAGTTCAGAGAACTGACAAATCATGCCACTGTCTAGTCCTGCCCCTCCCCGCCATGCCCACTCACTGCTTACCTGGCATGCGCACCATTAAATTTGCCTGCTAAGTTGCTATCCTTCCTTTTTTTCCCCCTGACATCAGCTGTTCTGTGAAATTTAGATAAGATAGAAAGCAGGAAATCATTTGATTTCTTGCTTTCTAGCTAATCTAAAAGCAGAGCTGAATCTTCCTTAGAACTGAAGCTTCTATTTTTCAGTGCAGACTCAGATAGTAGATTGCAGAAGGATAGAACTCTGAATGAATCTGTGATTCTGTGAGAAACTTAATCTGCCTGTCTGCTTTGCCTGATTTTGGATAAAAGTTGCTCTTTTTTAATAAAAAAATCAATATTTATATAAATATTTATAATATTTACATATAAGCCATGCCCAGCCAGCCACATGACCACCAAGCCACATGCACAAATTAGGCTACGCCCACAGAACCAGTTTTTAAGAAATTTGAATCTTCCCCCTGGTCAGAAGTGTGAAAAATGGTCATAAGTCACTGTTTTTAATACTGTTGTAACTTTAGTTGCTAAACGAACTGTTGTAAGTCAAGGATTACCTGTATTTTGATAATGATCACAAGAAATAAAATCAATAAATAACAATTATGGTTTGGTTTGCAATTTTGGAATCTCTAATATCTGAGGATTCAATTCCATAAATTGTAATGCTACAGAATATAAATTCAGGATGAAACATTAAAAATGAAGTTAATTATGCAAGTAACCGTGATCAGTTTCTAATCTGCTAAAAATGAAGTGATATCTTGGCATAGCATTAATTATTAATGCATTCCTAATTCAATTATTTTACTACAATCATAATGAGAATGAGTCACACCAATGTTTTATTTTTTCTTCTTTTGTGAATCATTTTTATTTCAAAAAAGATTTCACAAAGATTTTAAAAATTATATAAACATAGAAATAAAAAAAGATTATAAAAAGGCAAAAGAAAAATGAACAACAAAAAAAGAAAGAAACAAGAAAAAGAAAGATATTTGAAGAAGCAATTTCCAATCTTCTTTGCAACAGTTACAAACATAGCAATTTCCATTCCACCCTTCCATATTGTATATCACAGTTCTCTTCTTCCTATAAACAAAAGTTTTCAGGCAATAAATTCCAAGCTGAGCAATTCATTTATCCATTTTCAGCCAAAAGTCAATGAAGAGTTTCCAGTTTTTTTTAAAAAAAATACAAGTAGTTACAGTTTCTTAATCAAACAAGTTAATTTAGCCATTTCTTTCTCTGGTGTCCTGTACCGATGGTACATCACTTTAAAAACATTATTTTAAATTGTAAGACAATGTGAATTTTTCTCATATTAATTTAATTCCATACTTTAATCTGGTTGTTTTGAAATAAAAAGATATTCCAAAATTAAAACCAAATCACTGGCAAATGCCCTTAGTTTATTTTTTAAAAAATTAACTTTCACTATAGCAATTTTTTCAGCTTGCTTATGTCACAATTAAGAGCCAGAAGGAATAACAATGGAGAAACAAACTGATGACCTTATCCTGCTTGCATGTAACTGCAGCCCAAACATGTTGTTGTAACTACTTTTCTGTGATTTTTCTCATGTTGTTTTTATTGTACCTCCACCCCTTGCCCTGGGCAACATTACTTCACCTTTAGCTATTCTAGTGTTAAAGTACCCTTTTCATGAGACTTTTTTTGTGGCAATCTGGATTGGAAACTTAAATCAAAGAGCAGTGCTCTCAGTGGTCAGTGCTCAGATTGGTAATATTTATTACACAGAAAACAGCACAACACAAGAATTTCAGTAAGTATTCTGTTTTCAGTAAGAACTTTCCAACTTGGCTTTTCCCCATACCAACTAGATTTCCAAGCCAATCCTCCATTTTGAAACCTTGAACAGCCCATGTAATGATTGATAATGGCTGGGGAGGTTTCAAGGTAAAGCAGAAAAAGTGTCTGCTACTTCACAGTATGTACCCCACACTGTATAAGTGATCTGTTTGTTTGTTTTTAAGCACTGGTTTACCAGTAGTTCTGGAGAAATGCTAAAACTACATTTAAAAATAATCTGACTTAAAAGCTACCAGGTACATGATTGCAAGCTAAAATGGCTAAGTTTTCTCACTGCATTCTCACTGAGGATGCTCTCCATTGGGTGTTAACTGGGTTACTTTGAAATACAAGCTGGGTGCTCAGATGGTAAACGTGATCATATATGGTAATCTTTCAGATTCAAAGAAGGCATACTCTTGTGCAGTTCATCTGTGCATGTGAAGATGGCTCTTCAATCCTAGTTTGGACACAAGAGTCTGCCACAATGGGATCACCAGAAGTCCCATTTTCGTAGTAACTGTGGATGTTATTCTGTGATGCTGCTCATGATTTGCTATCAATTTTTGGCACTGCCTGTCTTTAATGCTAGTGGAGGCTTCATAGCACAGGGCTTGCCAGCTGTAGCTTCTAGTTCCCTTAGCTGAATGTCCCAGTGGTGTAGAGTTTCTTTCACAGCATTTTTTGTAGTGCTTTTGTGGTCTCTTCCCAAACTCCAGTGCACTGTAAAGTGATTGGCAAGATATATGATGGTCATCCATTCTAATGATGTGGCTGACTCATTTCATCTAGGTTCTGATAATCAGGAGCTTAATGCTGGTGGACTCTGCACAATCCAAGACCTCCAGGTTGGAGATACAGGCTTGCCAACAAATGCTGGGGATGAAGTGGGGAGCATACATGTGAAATTTATCCAGTTTTTGGATGCGCCTTTGACACAGAGTCCAGGGCTCACAACCATAAAGAGGGAAGGGATAACCACAACTGTGTAAACATTTAACTTTGTGGCGTTACAGATGCTGTGTGGCATAAACTGACATTATGGTGTTGAAGAATTATCTGGTGCAGCAGTGGGATCCTACCTGTAACATGCAGGCACCTAACATGTGCACACAGCTTTCCTCACACCAGCTGAAGCCTGCAGCTGAGAAGATAAAGAAGAAAAAAGCACAGGGGCAGATGAGAGGGCCAATCCTGCACTTTATCCTCTCAGCTGATTGTCTTTTTCCCCCTCCTCTCAGCTGATTGTGGAAGGGGTTTTTTAAACTACCGGTTCAGTTGAACTGGTCCAAACCTGTGGTATACTACCACTGCCCTGGTGGTATGCATGTCTGCATAATGTTCCACCTGCTCAGCCTTCCGCCGCCACTACTGATCCTGCATTACTCGCAATTCTGTCTATACTTTGGACTGCAAATGCTTAAACTTTATTTGACACAGATAATGGAACATTCTGCCAGTCCGTGCCTTGTTCTTGTCCTAAAGGCCTGCTGAAGTGCTTTTGTAGTTTTCATCAACCCAGTCTTGATATGCTCAAGTTTTCAATCCAAGTATAGTTATTACAGTCTATACGATGACATCTTTAAACTTCATTTACTACTCAGAACAGGTTTCTACAAGCAGTATGTTGCCAGAAAATTTTTCATTAAGTACAGTTTGGAAGTGTTGGTCTGGATCTTGTAGTCAGCTGAGGTTGAACAACTTTCTGACACTTCTGATTACAGTATAAAAGGGCTATGTGTATGTTGAGGACTGACTGGACCAGCCTGTGATTTGTCCAGCACTCAGCACCTCACATGGTGTGAGTGATGATGACATCTTTAAGATCACACTAACATACTGTGATATAGTCAAGTATCTGCCAGTGTTTGGGCCTGAGATGCATCCAAGTAGTTTTGTACTTGTTTGCATGTTTGAATGTAGTGTTAATAATACACATGTTATGGTTGGCACATTTGCTCAGAAACATCAAGATATAATTTAGTTTTCTCATGTCTTACTTCCAAAGAACTCAATCCCAGTTGTCACTGTCTATTCCCTTTCTAGTGTTAAAATCAATCAGAATGATACGTTTGTGACTGACATGGGTTGTTTGAATAATCTGGTCCAGGTTTTCATAGAAAGCTTCCTTGTCTTTGTCTAGACTTGCAAAAGTTGTTGCGTAGGTACTGACAATGATGATATACCAGGACTGGTGGAGAGGAAAGTGGAATTTCATAATGCTTTCTTTTATTCCAGTAGATAGAGATGTTCTTCAGCAGAACAGTTTTCATTGCAAAATCTACTCTGTGAGTCTTGTGGTCAGTCTGTGGTTTCCTTTTCCCCCCAAAAATGTGTCTCTACTCATTACTTCCTGTAATGAACCTTCAACTGTCCGTCTGGTGTCACTGAATGCATTGTCAATGCTATAACAGCAAAGTTTGGCTGCTTTGGGTGCTGTTTGTCTTTCAGCCCTTGACATTTTGTCTCTATCCAGTAAGATAATGGCTGATTGCAAAAAAATGAGTTTTCTTTTATTCTCTTTTTTTTTTTAATTCTTGACCACTTGGAAGATGATCTGCTAGCTGCTTTTAACTAGACATATGTTGTTTCGATAGACAAATGTTGAGGTAGTTTTTCTAACCCCCTGTCTCATGTGAGGATGGGCAGTGCTGGTGGTCACCCTGAACACTGCTGGACATCTCTGCTGCCTTGGGTACAGAAGTACTGATAAACAGCCAACCTGTGTTAAAAATGAAGTTAGATGATAGATTTAGCATTATTTTGATATATACTAAACTGGGGTTCAAATGTAGCCCCATAAAAAGCTGGGCACCTACTTCACAGATCAATTTTAATTAAATTTCCACACAGGTCTGGAAAACCTCCAGTATCACTACTTCCAGCAATGTCTGTGGGGATTCTGAGTTAACCAGTCATGACTGTCCCAAAGGTGATTTTTCAAGAGGCAACAAGCCTTTCTGCTTTTATTCTGAAGATGTTTTGCTTCTCATCCAAGGAGTTTCTTCAACTCTAACTGAATGGCAGGGAATGGAAGGATTTATGCTCCTTACAGACCGCTAGCCATTTGCATTCTTTTAGAGAAAGATTAGGGCCACATGGAGGTTTATCTGTGTCATTAGGGTCACCTGAGTAGTGCAAATGGGTGTGGAGCCCTCTTGGAACTGCTGAAAGGACTGTGTTATAGATGGGAGATAGATAATGTCATATCTGTCTCCCTCTGTTGAGAGAGGGCTGTTCAATTTTGACATAGATGGCCTCTTCAACCACTTTTCAGACCAGCTCATTGTCCAAAATGTGGACTTTGTTGTCTTCAAAAAGAGTGGCTTTTGTCTTTTAAATGCAAATGGACTGCTGAATCTTGTCTTGGTGGGTTTCTTCTCCTATGTTGTGGCATGTGTTTTTGAAGTGGTTGTTTTGTTTCTACAATGTACAAATTGACTTTGCTGTTGACTTTGCTTGTCAAAAGTCACAAAAGTTGATCCCATGACACTGGGACAATGCAACTATCATAAATATGAATCAGTTGCTAAGCATCTAAATTTTGAACATGTGACCATGTGAGGATACTGCAACAGTCATAAGTGTGAAAGCAATCACAAGTCACTTTTTCAGTGCCGTAACTTTGAACAGTCATCAAATGAATTGTTGTAATTCAAAGACTACTTGTATGTTATATTCACAGAGGCTGCTAGGGTAACCCTCCACACTGTCATGGTGGACAAAGCATTTCTTATATTAGTCATAGTTGCTGCTTTGCATTTTCACCCTTCTTGCAGTGAATAGCACTTGCCTTAGTTGTTTTTTCAAGGCATGCAATTTCACCAGCTACTGCCTTTTCTTGAGTATCATAAATGTCAATTTGGCTTCAGGTAAAAGTCTTTTAAAAGAAAGTCTTCAGGTAAAAGTCTGAGGTAGTTCACCCATATACTCAGTGTCATGCCCCCGGTGGAGTCTGACTCTGAGGAAGAGGAGGAACAGCCAACAGGGAGTGAAAGTGTGGCTCCAGAGGTGGTGGAGAAGGTTGGGGAATGGCAGAGGCCGGCTAAGCAGTCAGAGGGGGACCCAGGTCCATCCCCTATCCATCCTAGGACAAGCAGGGAGGAGAGGATCAGGGAAAAACATGGTGTACTCAGGAGGACAGGGCCATTATCCTCTTCATGGGTTGCAGGTGTGAGATCTGCATAAGAGTTTGGACCTACATGCTAACAGACACTGGAGACAAATTAGTATTTTATTCCAAGAGGAGGTTTATCTTGGTTGGCATTCTTCCAGTAGACTGTACCTGGTTATCTTCCTGAAGTTGGTAATTATTTATCCTGGTCTGTCGTGGAGCTTTATTCAGTGTGGTTTATTTTTGGTTTTTGCTTCATTATCTGCTCTTTGAATTTGAACTGTGTTTCTTTCGTTTGGAATGTTATTTTGAAAATAGCTTAATCTTCAACTGTGAACAATTAAACAGTGAAGCCAAGTTGAAGGCATTAAAGGACCTTTATTTACGTTTTGGTTTTTGTTATATTTCTGATACACTCCTGGTCATCACACTCGATGAATTTTCAACGTATTTTCTTTTTTAAAAAAATCCCTAAACTTGCAACACCCATAAGCAACCATTCCTTCTTGAGGTTGTTGAATGTGAAATATTCTATGACCAGGTAACAAATGATCTTTCAGCAATTTTACAAACTCATCAAACATTTTAGACGTTGGTGAAGGAGGAATGCTGAATGCTCTTATGATAGTAAATGTCTGGGCTGCTGCAACGAGAAACCAGAGAATAGCTTGTTTTTGTTTAGGCTTTTTAAAAACATCAAGATAAAGAGAAAACTTCCCTGAATGTGAGGCCAAGAGAGCAGGCTGACTAATATCAAAACTCTTTAAAGTGTCTGAATTTAGCTACTAAAAAAAAAGTCAGAATCTGCTTAGGTTACAATTAGATGTTATTTTTGACTATGTGCCAAAGTCTTGATGAATCCCTAACCAGTTTCTTGCAGATCTTTGGCAATTAATAAATCCCATCCTTATCACCAATGATACTAGAGTGGGATTTATGAATAGCTGTTAAGATTGCTGTTGACAAAATTAACAGAAGTGCATCCATGGGATGGGTGGTGGGGCAAAATTCAAGAAAGCATCTGCACCTGTGATCAAAACCTTTTTATATGCATTGTGGACATATTCTACACATTTATGAATCCCCCCCCCATTCCCCTGTGAAGAAGGGCAACAAACCTGACCTAGCAGCTGCAGCTCTTTCAAAACTACATGGTACTAACACATAATTATTATCCCTTAGCATGACTAACTACCACTGTGAATAACAGGGTTCAATCTGAACATTTCAAATAGTGAAATATACTTTGCCACTTCCTGCAAAAATCCTGAGCTGATTAGATTGGCAGTTGAGTGACATGGATTAATAATCACGACACTTGCAGATAACATTTAGATGTGCCAATAGAAGAAAATATACTGTATGTGGCTCCGGGATGAAGTGAGGTGGAGTCTTTGTAATCTAAAACTGTGTCCACGTGTATCAAGTTGTCTGGTTCTGTTTTTAGATTAAAGGACTCCAGGAAAAGTTTTAAATTTGTTTCTAGTATCTGAAAAGATGCTTGCAGGGAGCTGTTGTGACATAGTGGTTAGAATGTAATATTGCAAGCTAACTCTGCTCACTACTAGAAGTTTGATCATGACCAGCTCAGCCTTCCGTTCTTCCAAAGTTGGTAAAATGAGGACCAAGGTTGTTGGGGGCAATATGCTGACTGTGTAAATCATTCAGAGGGTGCTCTAAAGCACTATGAAGCAGGCTATTAAGCCCATGTCACACTGAACCAATGGATGCAAAGAGGATGTAAAACGGACAAAAAAGCTTGCCATCCATTGGTTAACGCGATGTATCCGTTCTGTACTCACTGCCTCCGTTTTGCTTCCTCTCTATCCGTCCAGCATCCGTTTATGGATGTTTCATCCGCTCCAAAGGTTTTGGGCTGCCTAAAACTTTTGCGCGGAAAATGTATCCAGTTCATCCGTTCTGCATCTGCTACGCATCCGCTACGCATCCGCTACGCATCCGTTACGCATCCGCTGTATCCGCTAGGCATCCGTTGCGCATCCGTGCGACTCCATCCGCTCCAGCGGTAAACGAACGTAGGGAGGAAGCGGAACGGACGCAGAACGGATGCAGAACAGATGCCAAGCGGTGCAGCACGGGAACAAAGCGTTTAAAACAGAAAAAACATTCGCAGAGGGGACCTATCTCGGATATTAAGGATGTCTACAGGATGCCTAGAGGATGCCTAGAGGATGCCTAGCAGAAAACCTATACTGCCGATAAAAAGGAGAGCAACTCGCCTGCATCGCACTTTCAGAACATCAGCCCAGCGGTGCAGACCTCTGCAGCCTTCATCTGCCTCTTCCTCTTCCACAGCATCCAGTCATGTCCACCGTAGATTGTAACAAAGTCCTTTTGGCAGCCACCATCGTTCTGCAACAGTTCGAAGCCATCTGCAGGCTCTGTGAACACTACTGCGAGAAGAAAAGGAGCCACCCAAAAAGAGTCTGGGTCCAAAGATGGTTCGCCAACAAGCTGATGGTGGAGCTCAGGAGCGAAGACACTCGGGCGTTCCAGAACTTCATGAGGATGCCGTCAGCCATGTTTGACGAAGTTGTGCAGCGCCTGACACCCAGGTTGACCAAGGCAAACACCAGCTTCCGGCCCAGCCTGGAACCTGGGCTCAAGGTGGCACTCACTCTGCGCCACCTGGCCTCAGGGACCTCCTACAGGAGCATGCAGAACGGCTGGAGGGTGCCATCCAACACCATCAGCACTGTGGTCAGAGAAGTGGTGCAGGCCATCATCAAAGAATAAAAGGAGGAGCTCCTCCAGTACCCCTCCACTGAAGAAGGATGGAAGAAAGTTGCAGAGCAGTGGTATCAGAAGTGGAACTTACTACACACCGTTGGAGCCATAGATGGCAAGCACGTGGACTGCAAATCTCCAGCCAAGTCGGGGTCCACTTATTTCAACTCCAAGGGCTTCTTCAGCATCATCCTCTTTGCCATGGTCGATGCTGACTACAAGTTCATGTACATTGATGCTTCAGGCAACGGCTCATCTTCGGATGCCCAGGTATACAACGCCAGTCACCTCAAGGAGGGGCTGGAACGCAACCTCATCGTGGGCTTCCCAGATCCAGAACCCCTGCCCAACGAAACACAAGATGTGCCCTACTTCATCATGGGAGATGACGCCTTCTCCCTCACAACCTACCTCATGAAGCCCTACACCTCCAGACTCCTCACCCATGAAGAGAGGATCTTCAACTACAGGCTGTCCAGGGTAAGGCGGGTGGTAGAGAATGCCTTTGGCATCCTGGCCAACAGGTTCCAGGTACTTCTCACCACCATGCAGCATAGCCCAGAGACCGTGAGGAGGATCATGGAAGCTTGCTGCATTCTGCACAATCTCATGCGCACCCGCTACCCAGTCTTGCAGAACAGGCTCGTGGACCTCCAACAAGCCAATGGGGTCATGGAGCCTGGGGAATGGAGGCAAGGGCGAAACCTGATCAACACTGAAGATGTGCAAGGCCCCAACAAAGCCTCAAATGAAGCGAAGAAGCAGCGCAACCTCCTGAGACACTGGTGCAACTCCCCAGCTGGAGCAGTGGAGTGGCAAGACAGGATGGTAGATGCTTAATGGATGCTTCCTTCAGCCTGTCTCATCACACAGATGAGATTGGGACATGTATGTTTGGTTGGCCTCCAATGAACAGGGCATTTAATAAAGAGTTGTGTTTATGTTGACATGTGTGGATAATTATTACATTATTATTGATAATAAAGGGCCGTAGGTGTTGCACCTGGGAGGGTGGACCATACAGTCCCACTATGCTTGCACTGGAGGTTTATCTATCCCACAGCTATTACCCATCCCAAAGGTATCCCTGCCCATCCCACAGGTATCCCTGCCCAACCCACTGCTATCTTAACCCATCCCACAAGCATGCAAAGGCTTAAACCATTTCTAAAAGTTTCCAGCAAGACTTTATGAAAAAAAAGAAATGAAGCAAATGTGTGAATCAAAAATAGACTTTACTAACAACAAGCTATAAGACAAAAATGAGTCTCTGGCACTCCTCTTGGTCGCTCAGTCTCAGGGGTGAAGGGTGCAGGTGCTGTGGAGGTGGCTGGTGCTGGAGTGCTTGTCATCAGCTCCTCCAGAAGCAGAAGCAGCAGAAGCACCAGCCCCAGAAGAGCGAGCCTGTGCTCAGAAGCCCCAGCAGAACCAGAGTGAGGGCCAGGGGGCAGGATGGTAGCCCTGTCCCTCTTGCCAGGGCTGGCAGCAGATGGCTGAGGCTTGCTATGCTTCCGCATGGTTGTGGGGTTGCTGGCTGGTAGGGAGGCTGGCAGGAACCAAGGCTGGCAGAAAGGCTGGCAGGGAGGCTGGCACCAAGGTAGGCAGGAAGGCTGGCAGAGAGGCTGGCACCAAGGCTGGCAGGAAGGCTGGCAGGGAGGCATGCACCAAGGCTGGCAGGCAGGCAGGCACCAAGGCTGGCAGGCAGACATGAACCAAGGCTGGCAGGAAGGCAGGCAGCAAGGCTGGCAGGGAGGCTGACAGCAAGGCTGGCAGGGAGGCTGGCAGGGAGGCTGGCAGGGAGGCTGGCAGCAAGGCTTGCAGGCAGGCTGGCAGCAAGACTGGCAGGGAGGCTGGCAGGGAGGCTGGCAGCAAGGCTGGTAGCAAGGCTGGCAGGCAGACATGCAGGCAGGGCAGGCAAGGCAGCCAATCTGTCCGGCAGCATGTCTTTCCTCTGAATGGCATCCTGCTTCCGAGCTGCTTCCATTATATCTGCGGGGATGATGCAATGCATACCCCCCACATGCACAGTTAACGCCAGGCATCCGTTAGGCTTCCACTGTGCATCCGCTAGGCTTCCACTCTGCATCCGCTGTATCCGTTCGGCGTCCGCTCTGCTTCCGCTCTTTCCGTTCCGCATCCGCTTCGCTGAGGCCCCCCGGAAGCCCTGCGGATGTGCCACCCACTCCCATCCGCTCCCATCCGCTTCCATCCGCTGGGCTTCCGTTCCGCATCCGCTTTGCATCCGCCCTGCGTCCTCCCCGCGTCCGTGTTATCCACTCCAGTTATGCAAATTTTTGCCCCTTTTGAGAGCGGATAACAACGGATGGAACATTTTGCTCATCTGCTGTGTCCTTTTTGCATCCGTTGGCCAGTGTGACATGGGCTTTACTCTAAGTGCTGTTGCTCTTGTATGACTTCAGAGCAGACCTGCTGAAACTTATTTCCCTTAAATCAGTTTGTAAAGCATGGCTCTAATAAGCAGCCTACCTCATGCTTTGCTTGTTTTGTGGTTGGTAAAGAGTACAGCTGTCAGTCTGTTGACTTGCTTATAAAGGGTCAAACATGTGAATGGATTAATGAACCCTGTTAAAATGTAAAAGCAGTGACATAATCTAGACTGGGGAGAAATTATTTTCTGCCTTTTGCAAATGAAAGTGCTATTGAGTGCTCACTTAGGCCATCTCCATAAAGTTTTGTAAGCTTGACCTAATCTAGCTCACAGGGAAGGTATGTATATACTGTACGTGTACCCTGCCATTATTATTTTTATAAATAAGTCAGGACAGTGAACAATTATTGTGCTCTTTCCTCCTATTTTCCCCAATATCAACCTTGTGAGGTGGACTAGGCTGAGAGATGTGACTGTCCCAAAGTCACCCAGCTGACTTTCGTGGCTAAGGCAGGACTAGAATTCAGCGCCTCCTGATTTCAAGCCACTAGACCAAACCTGGAGGTAATGAAAAGATAAAACAGTATGTATACCACCACAGCACCTTCACAAAAAGTGTCATATAAATCAATTAAATGCATAATCATGATTTACAGGTGGACTATTGAAGCTAAAAACTAGAGGCCATTCTACACACAGCATCAACCAATGTATTATCAACCTGAACTTATAAGGGTTTCATATAACTTATCAGTGTTATATGCTATGGGTTCTCTTCTTTCTTTCTTTCTTTCTTTCTTTCTTTCTTTCTTTCTTTCTTTC
>BLBF01000005.1:49736080-49850819 GCA_015471245.1 Laticauda colubrina | reverse complement strand
CTTGCTCTTGCAATTAGGAACGGGTAGCATTTGCATGAATCTGATTTAGAAAAGACCGAAGGAAGTAATTCTACATATAGCAGTGCATAATTAAGCTATAAAATGCATTACCAGCTAATGTGGATGACCGCCACTAACTTCAGAGGACTGGATACTGTACCTTTCCGAAGGACAGCTTTATTCAACATTATTGGATTTGAGAAAGCATGTCATTAAATATCAGTTGAAATGGAACAACAGGAGGCAAGAGTAGGTCTCCATATCCTAGTATAATAAGTTGCCAGAAGTATCTGTTGGCTGTTGTGAAAAACAAAATGCTGGATTAAGATAAATCTTGGCCTAATCTAATGAGGGCTCTATTCTGATGTCAAGTACCTGTCTTCAGACTGCCAGCATTGATTGCTCAATATAAAAATTTAATCCTAGAGGACAGTATCATCAGTTTAATATATTATTTTACTTGAGGTAGAGACCATGCAGAATCTGATTATTGCAAGGATCAACATTTTAAGCCTTCCTCTGCACTGTACCCACTTTTGCTCTCAATCATAATGGTGACTCTCAGTTTACCTTCGCATTGTCTACCCTACCAATTGTTAACAGCTTGATACATTGGATTCTTCCTAATTTTTATCCACTATGGAATAATTTCTTTCTTTAATCTTGAAATTTACCCTAGGCTGAACCTTGCATCAAGCCAGTTTCATTGCCTATGAATTGGATTGGATCAAGTTATAGCTGGAAGAAAGTTTCCTTGTGAATATAAAGATCATGTATCAGATTTTGGTGCTTTTTGAATCAAAATGCGGATTTGGGCCCCAATGTTGATAGATCACAGCTAAAAGACGAGGCATATGCTTTTGGTGATTTTTCTAATCAGCAGTTTCTCCCTAATGATAGGTGTGATCACTGTGGTAGGAGTAGTTGGTTTTGTTCTAGTTGGTTTTGCATTGAGGCTATATTTCTTTCTTCTGTTTTTTCTGAGAAAAACACATCAGCAAAGAAAATTTTTTTCTCCTCCTCTTTCTTTCATTTAGTTAGGTTTTAAGGGGCAATATTGGTTTCTTTAACTTTGCAGTGTAAGACAATCTGAGGGGAAAATCAATTTGGCATTTTAATTGATATCATTTTGATCAAAAGGATTAGAAGTAGGCTGCTTGGGCCACATCTGGCTTGGAGGGCATCCTTGTGCTCCCTTGGTGCAGAAGGAAGCCTCTAACATGCGGTTTTATGCTTAAACAAAGTTTTGAAACTGAGTCAGACCATTTGGTCCAGAACTACATCTTGCAAAAGCTCCCCAAGGAACTAGATAGAGATGCCAGATCTAAGAAAAAATTCTGAAGATTGTGCAAAAATTGAAGCAGATGTGTTGCCACTTAATGACTCTGTTCCTTATGTTTGTATAAGTGACCCCTTGGAGCCCAGTTTTCAACAGAGGCAGTGTGCCACAATACATGGGATTATTTCATACCCTAGGCTAGGTTCTCATTTTACTGTTTAAGGAAACTATATACTCTTTTCTGTTTTGTTCCATTAAATTTGTTCAGGTGATAGAAAATTGTTTGGGTGATAGAAAGGAAGCAGTCCTTGTGAGGATTTATTTCATATGATTAAACCTAGCTGTGCCCTACAAAATGTTTACATATTGCTTGTCTTGTAAGGAAGCAGGAAGAATGACTAAAATATGCATGCTGCTGAAAAGCCTCCACAGTTTTAAAGAACCTTAGGGAATAGATTCCATTAGAACATCATGAAAGACAGAGAAGCAAGCTGCTGGAGTTTACAACAGGTTTTCATTACCTTTTGTTTTAGGCTATGGTATGGGTTGAAGAAAGAGCGACATGTTTCCATATGCAACATTTTTTTGAAGAGCAACATTTTTCCATTTCCATATGGAAATGTTACACTGTTGGCTAAATTTTCTAAACAATACTCTGTGCTTTTAATAGCTCCATAACAGACCAAAAGTCAATAGAACTTGCTTTTCAGTAGACTTGCAAGAAGACAAAGCTATATTAGGTACTACAGGTAGTCCTCAACAAACAACAGTTCTTTCAGTGACCATTCAAAGCTACAATGGCACTGAAAACAATGACTTATGACTGTTCTTCACACTTACAACCCTTGC
This sequence comes from Laticauda colubrina, assembly GCA_015471245.1. NCBI lineage: Eukaryota > Metazoa > Chordata > Lepidosauria > Squamata > Elapidae > Laticauda > Laticauda colubrina. The sequence continues at coordinate 49,848,691 of BLBF01000005.1, read as the reverse complement.
TGTATCTCCAGTCACGTGATCAAAATTCAGATGCTTGGCAACTGACTAAAACTAATGACTGTTGCTATTTCCCAAGATCATGTGATCCCCTTTTGAGACATTCTGACAAACAAAGTCAATGGGGAAGCCAGATTACTTAAAACTGTGTTACTACTTAAACACCTGCAGTGATTCACTTAACAACTGTGGCTAGAGAAGTTATAAAATGGGACAAAACTCACTTAACAAATGTCCAGGTTAGGAACAAAAAATTTGGGCTTAATTGTGGTAAGTCAAGGACTACCTGTATAAGTAATGGTAGAAACCATTAAAAATGACACTTTTGATTTCTGGTAGCTCCTGTTGTCTGAACTTGTATGAATATCTGGTCTATTTTTCTCATAATACATCTAATCCATGCAGAAGCATTTCTCATGTTAGGAAGTGTTGTAACTATGTATCATTTATGTGTTTGCAATTGTATATCAATGCAACTATGGATCATTCAGACATTTCAACATTGTATCATTTCACGTGTAATCATTAAGCTTCTGTCTTCTCAGTGACCTTTTACAGGGCACGTACAGAGACAAGGAGTCAAACATTTGCAGAAATGGTTTATTCACTTGGGATTACATTGTCTGGCATGCAGCTTTGTGAAGAAGTAATATCCTGATCAAATATAATTCTTGCCATCCTGTCTGTCCTGATATCCTGCTGTTTTTTGAGTCATTGTTAAATTTGTATATTCCGTCTGACCTAGGCTTAACCTGGGTTCTGAATAAACAATCACCCCCTTTTGAATGAGCATAATAAAAGAGCTTGTACCCAGCCATTCTGGGCGCACTCATCTCGAGGAACTTCGCCTCCTGTCGTTTTTCTCTCCTTCGCTCCCTGTCATGAGACGCCCATCTGATGCGGGATAGCAGATACCGCAAGGAAGCCTATTTGCATTTTAGCTGTTCTCAATCCTATTCAGGCTTGATGCTTCCCGCTTATGCACAAACATCTGGAATAAAGTGCTTCCAGTTTTGGGTTTCCAAATATTTCTAATAAAGAGTTTGTGGTGGGAACACCAAATTGCAGAACCAAACATCAAGGGAAACATTTCATGTTGGCTGAGATTTTTAACTTAAGAAAGGCTTTGAGGAGTGAAACTTTACAACACTTTTATTTATTTATTTGTTTGTTTATTTACTAAGACTTCTGTCTCATAAAGCTGTAATAGGCTGTAAGTTAGGTTGCAAGTCACTTAAAAATTCTGCTCCCATGGCTAGAATGAAAAGGAAACAATCCAACACATAAACAGCCAGAAACTTTAAGAGCACCATCCTGTGGGGATAAGATACATCTTTAAATTCATAAATCCCTGGCTGAAGAGCTGGGTATTTATGATCCTGCAAAGCCCAATAAGGTGGAGAACTTGTGTCTGGGGGTAAGCTGTTCCAAAGAAGAGAGGCCATCACCAAGAAGGCTTGTTCCTGTGTCCCTATAGATAGCAGCCCAAGAGAAGAAATCCTTGGCAAGCCCCTTTTTTGCTAACTTTACTGGGTGCAGGCGCCATCTGGAAAAGGTAATTTATAGGTATCCTGCCTCAAAGCATGAATTTAAAGGTGACAACCAGGCTCTTGAAATCTACTCCAAAATTAAATTAGTGCAGCTTCTGAAATACCAATATTGGAAAGTCAAATTTCGATATGCCCTTAACTAATATGTGACATGGTCAGCCAGATCAGGTCATTGGCTAAGACTGTTCAATAGAAAAAATTCTTTGGCAAACTCTTTCCTTATTATTTCATTCTTGTAAGAAGGATAAAAATGTGAACACATATGAAAGGCATTCTCACAGAGGGAATACCTGTTCACAAAACAGCAGCCATCAATGGACATGGCCCATCACAAAACACTCTTTTATCAAACAGGAAATGTGTGAAATAGCTCCCTGACACTTCCTCTAGCCTCTCAGTATAGTTTTTATTACCATAATTGACTTTGAGAACAAATGAGAACAATTATTTTGATTCCTTTCAATCAGCATTCAGGCCCAAGCATGAAATGATAATACTAATTCTGTTGGAGAATCTTTATTAGGGCCTGGATAGGGAGACTGTTCTCTCTTTGGTCTTATGAGATCTCTCCATTGCTTTTGATACTATCAACCATATATTCTTTTGGACCACCTGTGAAAGTTGAGGTGTGAAGGTACCATGTTAGAGTGCTTCTGTTCTTAGGAACTTGGGTGGTTCCAGTTGATCATCATGGGTGAAGAATGGTCAAACCCATGATTATTCCAAAATGGGATACCATAAGACTTGATCTTCTTACTCATGTTATTTAACATCTGCATGAAGCTTCTGGATAAGGTTTAGGATAAGGTATAATCATTGATGATGCTTAGTTATTCACTGCCACCCAAAAGCAGGCCATAGATGCTGTGAAACTATTTCCCTGGTTTCTGGAAATGCTAGAGACTGGATGGGACAAAACAAGCTCAGGCCAAATCATACCAAAATGGAGTTGTTGCCTGTCTGGAGACTTTGAAGTTTTATTTTTTCATCTGGTTATTACGTACTTTTGATGGCATTGTACTGCCCTTGAAGCAGCTAGTCTAAACTAAGATTCTCCTGGACGTGCAGTTCTTGTTTAACAGCAAGTGGAGGCTGTGACGAGGACACTCTTTTCCAAACTAGGCTAGTGCACCAGATGCAGCCCTTACTTGTTTCAGAAGGCCCTGGGAATCATGACTCACGCACATTTAGACTACTTAACCCACTTTGCTGGAGGCTGTTCTTGAAGATGACCCAGATGGTACAGTACACTTTTATAAAGCAAAATGCAGCAGCTAGGCTGTTAGCAAGTAATAGTTGCTACTGTAATATATTAGCTGTTTTATGGTTCTTGCCTAGGTTTATAAATCCAACTTAAATTTTATGTTTTTATTTTTAAAGTTCTTTATTCTTTGGCTTCAAGGTAACTTAGGGATCATCTCCTCTACTTCATTCTGTCTCTCATGGACATGCTTCCAGGGAGGGGTGACAGAAAATCCACCATCAAGAGAGATCATTGGAAAGCAATTTTCCTCTGTGATGGCTCAACCTTATAAAACATCTTGTTGATATTTGTTTTTGGTTTATATGGTGAAGCTGGCTACTGCTTTTCTTAGTTGTAGTTTTGTACTTTGATATATTTACTGATGCAGTGTGCCATGTTCTTGATTTGGTGCTGGGGGTTTATATGAGATTCTCTTTCATGATAACTATAATGATTCAGAGACTTGGGAAATATTACTTTAATGTAAAAGAAGTATTTATCTGAGTAAGACAGAATATTTTATAGATAAAGATTGAAGGCTGCTGCTTTGCTTTGCAGGATGCTAACCAATTTCCTATTTATTTATTTAAAGTAAAATGATCTTTAAAGACTAAAATGTTAGGAAGTTTGAAAGACTCTGAGAGATTTCTTCAAGGAAATTGGTACCTAAAGAATGTTTCCTTTTCCAAGGATATACTCATAACTCACTTCTGCTTGGATATCACGCTTTCCTTTGAAACTACAATACTATAGGCAGTCTCCATTCAGGGACCACAATTAGTTCTGGTAACTTGGTCACTAAAGCAAAGCAATTACTAAATGAAACTGTGACTATGTTTATGATCTTGTTTCAACTTTCCTTTGCTTTACAGACCTACAAAGGTCATATATGTGAGGATTGTCACAAAGTTGCTTTTTTGTCACTATGATAACTGTGAAATGTTGCTAAACAAGGCAGTCACTCAGTGAGGATTATTGTATTGGCATTTACAGCATGAGAAATAACATGATTATTATTTTTGAACAACATTCAAAATTAGAGTTGGAATTAGAAAGCTAGAAAGGTGATCATTATCTGACTAACACCCCTCCCCTCTTTTAAAGCTCAGGAAAAGAAGGGAATATGTTGGGTCAAAGCATACATTGACATAATGACATCTTTGGTCTGAACACTGTCCTCTATAACCCTATGCACATCCACTTCAAAGTTGATTCTTCATTAAATGTGCTTCTAGTATACTTACATAAGAAAAAAAATGCTCTGAGTCTCCAGAAAGCTAATGCAGAATATAATTTCCAGACAGGAAATTGAAGAGTCTATGGGATAGCCTCAGCAAGTGATTAGATAAAGATCTTGCTGTTTCAATGCTACTGATGTGTAAAAGCCTTTTAGGCATGTTTGAGTATGAATAGAATCTCAGGTGTTTTTTTTTTTTAATTTCCTTGCCAAGCTATCAATTTGTCTTTCTTCTTCTATGCCAAAATTAGAGCACAATTATATATTCATTAGCAGTTCCTGTTTCTGAATTATGTGTTGTTCTCCCTTGGACTTGAGTAGTGGATAGGCTATAACGGAATAACTGAAAGGCCAGGTGTAGCTTTTTTGGGCAAGCACACATATATGAACAGTATCATAATAATGAATCTTTTAGCCAAGCAAGTTGTGAGTGAAAAGGTCTGTCCCAAAAGCCAAACAGGATTTTGTCACAGGATATTTGCAGCAGCCCCTGCAGAAATGAGATGATTTCTACTCATTTCTGAGAGTTGGCTCCAATTGTCTAATGCTGCAATGGTCTGGGCCAAAATCCTCCTTGGTTTTGGGACAGATTTGTTTTTTGTCCACAGTGCTGGGCTGAAGAAAAGGAATTCAAATTTTCATGATCAGAACATCTTTCCTCCAGCCCAGCACTGCAGTTCCTAGAGGGGAGCTGCCTGTCCACCTTCAGCAGGTAGTTCATTTGCTCTATCCATTTAACAATTCTTGCAGTCACTTAATGACTGTAATAGGGCGAATTGGGATTGTAGTTACTGAGCAAGGCACATGAACTTCCAAGTAACAGCTGCAATGACTTATGACCTAAATTGCAGGTCCAGTTGTGGTGATAAGTTGAGGATTACCTGTATTTGAGTTGGTGGTCTATAAGCAGAACACAAAAAAAATGCCAATATTATTTCATATGCTTAAGATTTAAAAACTAGGCTGAATGTTCAAACAGTAGTTTAAATTATGAGATGTTTTTGTTGTTTCTTCTGGATTTTCATGTTTCTCTTTTTGCATACTGGAGTAGCACAATTTATTTGAAAAGGAAATAAAAAACTTAGAACTTTCCTCTAGTTAAAAAAAGACTAAAAGGACCACATTGGTTTGTAAAATCAAACAGTCCATGTACAAATTAACACATCCTATATATTTAGACACAGCAAGCCTGCACAGCCAGTCAAAATCAAAGAATGAATCCTTGGTATGGTTGGTCTTTCTTGGCTGAGGAAAACAATAATTAAACTTTAAAACAGTTAAATGTTAATTGTAAAAGTTGTAAAATTATTACTACCCCTCTTGTATTATGCAGGAACTAAGTTGTGTATGGAAACATTCACAAATCCTGTTCCACTACAGCATTAAAGACATATGTCTATAAACAATGAGCAGGCTGGTTGAATTATATATTCATAATGGGAACTTTTTGCTCAGTCAGAAATTTCAGTTAAGAAAATGTTTCCAGGTTGGTTAAAAATTTGCAACCAAAAAAGAAGCATTCAAACTCATTCCTGTATTTGTTTAAATTTGTATGCTGCCTAGCTCCCAATGACTCTGAATCCCTATAAAGCATGTTCCTATTGGCCAGTTTTCATAATATTTTTTCTCAAGCCACAAGACTCATACTAGTGCAAAAAGATTTTCTCAGGCCTACAAGTGATTAGGGTTCCTAACTTTCCAACCAATGCTGCTGTCAAAATCATCAAAAGGCATAGCTTGCTAGTATGACTTTGCTTATCCTTTCATGAGTTGATGAGATGAGTTCAGTAGTGTTATGCAGAATACAGAGTAATATAAAATGTAGAAAGATGCTCCTTGACTCCATACAGTGAAGAAGACATGAGTTTTAAACAACCTTCAAAGAGAATAAAAGTTTCCATTGCTTACATTTGCTCAGACTACATGCATATCGTTTCAAACGAACAGCAGGGATCCATTTAAAACAAAGAGAATATATTATACCATATGAAACACTTGGTTAATTGTCATCAAATCTGTTATCCATTCCAAGAAATCAAATTTAAATAGTGTATATTTGTGGTTATTCAACTGACGATGGCTTTATGTAACAATAATGGATTTTATGGAACCATTCACTCCCCTATTTCTTGGAAGGCAACAAGGGGAGAAGAACAGAAGGCAAGGGTAGGGTGGGGCAGAACAGAACTTTGTTTAAAGGTTGCCACATTATAGCTTATAATCAACTTTTGATTTGATTCCATTACTCTCCCTAGTTACTAAATATGCTATTTTTGAAAAACTGGAGGAAGAGGACTGTGAATAGCGTCATTCTGTGGGAAGATTATTTTTTAATGAAATCTGTACATCATCTCTTATGAATTCAGAATTTTAATTGTCCCAAATGCTAAAAATATCTTATTATAGAAATAAGCCATAAAACATAGTAGATGCATCATATACTGAAACAAATATTGAAACAATCTATTATTCCTTTTTCTGGATTTTTTTTTTTTTTGGTCTCCGATTTCAGTGTTCTAAACTCACACTGAATAGTGAAATCTGATGAATGAGAATTTTATTTAGAATTCCTTTTGAAGGAGAGAATTTTGGAGAAATTCTCAGGAATGTGCCAGGTTTAAACTAATTTTGTTACAAAGGTAGGAGTATATGAATAATCTCTCTTTCAGCTGTACATATAGCCTCTCAAAGTTCCATATTCAGTTCAATTCCAAAAGAAGGCACAAAAAAGTTTCCCATACAGTGTTTTCAGTACAGGTAGTCTCTGATTTATGTTCATTTAGTGACTGTTTGCTGTTACAGCACTGAAAAAAGTGACTTATGACCATTTTTCACATTACAACCATTTCAGCATCCCCATAGTCATGTGATCAAAATTCAGACAGTGGCAGCTAATTCACATTTATAACGGTTATAGCGTCCTTGGGTCATGTAATCCCCTTTTGCCACCTTCTGACAAACAAAAGTCAATGGGGAAGCCAGATTCACTTAACAATAATGTTACTAACTTAACAGTTGCAGTGATTCAGTTAACAACTGTGGCAAGAAAAATCATAAAATGAAGCAAAACTCACAAAAATGTCTCACTTAGCAACATAAACTTTGGGCTCAATTGTGGTTGTAAGTTGAGGACTACCTATTGTGGTGTAATTGCCATCATTAAGGGGAAAGTCGTATCCTTGGCAAATGAACAGAGAATTTCTCCTTTCCATACAGAAATCATCCTGAGTGCTGTACTGCAGGTCACTTCTGACTATCGGCTGTTCAAATCCCACCAGGCTCAAGGCTGACTCAGCCTTCCATCCTTCCGAGGTGGATAAAATGAGGACACAGATTACAATATGCTGACTCTGTAAACTGCTTAGAGAGGGCTGTAAAGCATTATAAAGCAGTATATAAGTCTAAGTGCCATTGCTCTCCACTCAGTTCTTCTGCTTTGTGGATAATACGGAAGGATCATTTGGATCCACCTCTGGCATTAATCATGCCTTACAACATATGTAAAATACACAACTTGTTATTATGTTTGTGATGAGGGTTAATAGAACCCTAGAAAAGCCTAACTAGTCTCACAGTAATCCAGTAGTTTTCTATGGGAAGTCCTCAGGTGTGATCCTAGCATTTGTGGATCATGAAGAGCCGCAGTGGCACAGTGGTTAGAATGCACTATTGCAGGCTAATTCAGCTGACTGCCAGGAGTTCATTCTTTACCCGCTCAAGGTTGACTCAGCCTTCCATCCTTCCGAAGTTGGTAAAATGGGTTTGGGGGTAAACCGCTTAGAGAGGACTCTATAGCACCGCAAAACTGTATATAAGTCTAAGTGCTATTGCTATCACCCTAGCAATTGTTAGCCAGGGACATACTTCTTTTAATGTTTGCTATAATATATAACTATCAGGCAAAGTGTTTTTTTGACTAATGCCCCTTTAAAACAACCAAATTGGTTGCTATCACTTCCTTTGTGTTAAAAGACTTTACTGAAGAATAGGCATGGGACTGTTCATCAAGATTACATCATGTCTGACAAAAGATTTAATCTTTCATTTGCAGCAGTCCCATTGAAACAGTAATAGAAGCATTCTAAGCATTCTCAGTCGAATAGCAATATTAAAGAGAGTTACACTGATTAATCAATAGGAAGTTTTAGATGAGGAAATGGAAGTAGCAGGCACATTGGGAAAAAGTGGTTTTACGATGCTGAAGCTTCTGAAGATAATGTAAGCCAAGATGAGTATAGTTCAACTTGTTTCTTGTACTCAAAAACTGAATTAATAATAAGTAGGCAGGAGAAATTAATGGGAAATCATGTCACAAGCTAAAATGAACATTGAAAAATGATTCCAGAGAGAATTGCTCTGCTTAAAAGAAAGATCAGTTCTGTCACTATTGCTTCCTTATGATCTGCAGACCAAATTGCTGAGGTTTCTTTGAGATTAGAATGCCTCAGGCCAAAGTGATGGCAAAAGCAGATTTCTTAGCTAGAAACCCCAAATAAAAATTGAGAGACATGTGAAAAAGAAATCCCGTATGGATATTTTGTGTGGCTTGTGCTTTGTATATTTTTGTCTTATTTAGCAATAAGGGAATGCAGCGGGCAGAAATAGTTCAGTTTCTGTTTTCTGAGCTGGACAGGAATTTTGCAAATAAACTGGGAAGTGCAGAAACTTTTTTTCCTGAACAAGGATATCCTGTGAACTTGCTTTTCTCCCCAGCCTTCTCGAAAGGCTGCATAGCAGTCAGACTGATGTCTCAAAACGTTTACCAGAATATTTGATGGTCTGTTTCTGAATGGGGATTTTGGCTTTATAAGGATCCTTCAAGCAGAAGTAAATAATTAAATACATTTAATTTAATAAAATATATTTAAATAATTAAATAGAACAAAAATACCAAGATTGTAATTACAAAGTAGAGATGCATTATTATATTAATGATCTTTGCTGTTGACTAATTGTTTATATGCTTTGTACAAATGAACAATTCCCTCTAGAGAAGTGAGCTAAAGAAATGTCATTTCTGCCATTTGGAATACAAACACCACAAATCCAAGCAAAAGCTGAAACCATCAATTTACCTCTGTGTTAACTTTTAAAATAATTATTGGAATAATTCATTGGGCAGAATTCTCCCCATTTTTTCCTCTAGCTTTGAAAGATTTAATGATGGCATACCTTATAGGAATTAAAAAGAACCACCAATGATGGTTCTCACTTACTCAGAAAATATATCTGCTGGGGCACAGGAGGTGTTACTCTGCCATGATGCCCGCTTTGTACAATCTTTCTCCTCCATCCTCCCAAAGTGTCATTTCCCTCTCCACATTCTCCAAGTCCCTCAACACTTGGCTATGTTATCAGGCCTGGCAGTCTCAGGGTTCCTTATTGTGATTAATATCATATCTTGCTTTATGTACCTTTCTGATAGTTACATTTAAATAGTGACTGTTTTAAAAGTATATATAGTTTTTAAAAATTAAATGTTGTATGCTTTGTGACATAGGTAGCTGTACAAAGATAAGTTAGAATAAGATTTCAAAAAGTCCATCTTTTTATGATATTATATGTAACCTTTCCATTTGCCTACCTCCAGTCATCTTATACTTCATCCATTCTCCAGGATTTTTCAAAGTTAATGCAGAAAGTCTCATCCTTGGTTTCTTCAGTTTTTTACAATACAATTCATCTTATCCTGGATAGCTAAAACGTATTGTTAATAAACAAGTATTTTCCAACAATAGCCCTAGCATTTTTAAGCTTTGATCCTGCTCTTCACAAATTTATAGTAGAATTTTCTTGTTGGAGAAAATTAAATCATAGCAAAGGAAAATAGGAGTTGAGTCATTCTGCTTTGGGTATATTAGTTCTCTTGCTCTTCTTTTTCTTTCAAATATTTCTAAATAAGTCCTTTTTGTTGTTCTTAGCATCCTTTGCCAACTTCATCTCAGTCCGAATTTTCCATTTTCTCACTCCATTTTTACAGCACACCTTTTTGTATGTAGGAATTTTGTATGTAGGAATGCTTTCTATTCCTTTTATGCATCCTTTTATTGTTTCCAGATCTTTACTAAGTTTCTTGTGCAGTAATTGTTTTCTTCTTCAATCCTTCATTTTTTTCATCCTCAATGGAACTGTTTTTCAAATCGGGTAATATGTTTTTCTTATATTCTTTTTTCAATGTTTTCAGTATTATGTACATACCTAAGCATTCTTACTTCTTTGTCTATGCTGCTCACATCTCTTTCTGTTGTAATTTAGCCTCCCAGCCTTTCTAAAAATTAATATTGTACTATGCCTGATTTAAATAGAATGAAACGTATAAATCTTAGGTCTGATAACTGTCTTCTGTGAATGTTTACTTATTTTAGTATTTAATTTAGATTTTAAAAGCAGTTTTTAGTTAGCAGAGACTTTACAATGCTTCCTCAAAGTAATATAGTAGAAATATATCATTTTCATTTCATCTTTTTTAAAAAACAAATTTTATTAGTTTTTAAAGACAATACACAAACAAACAAAACATAAAACCTAATAACATAAAATCTCTTTTCTAAAAACTGCTTATTAAATTTTAACAAAACAAATAAAACATCTTATTTGAATACAACATAGTTCCAGAGTATCACATATGCATATCTCATTTATTCTTTTTCCAACTTCTCCTTTTACCTAAATTTCTATATCTCTTTATTCCTTGTACTTATACTTTCATCTGTCTTGTTTACAATTTCATTATTCTCTTCTAACGTTCTTCAAAATTTTATTAATTCTCAATTAGCTAACTTAACAAACAAAAACACTAAACATGAAAACATAAAACTTTTTTTGGGAAAGCGGCTTAATCCTGGATTAGAATCTTTTTATACAGACATAAATCAAATTCATGCTCACCTTATATACTATTTCATATCTCATTTATCATTCTACATTTTCTAGATGTTTTCTCCCCTCTTTTCACTCTCTTAATTCTATTTTATTTATTTCATCTCAATTTAAATCATTTTACTTGTATCTTTTGTCCGTTCTTTTTCAATTATCTATTTTTTATTTTCTCTTTACTGCAAAGTTTCTCTGTAATCACTGGTTGAAGTATGATGACTTTTTATCTTTCCCCTAGATTTAATATTTAAAATAATATATAATTTCCATACTGATTCTGCTTAGTGCATTCTACATAGTACATTTTAAAGTAATAAAAAAGAGAAAAAAATAGTAAGCTTATAGTATAGTAAAAACAATGTTCCATAGCTAATTAAACTCTATTAGACATTTTACACATTCCCTTTAATATATTGTTAACTCAAATAATATTCCAATTTTCTAACTCTATTTCAAATACAAATACCACAATGCAATCCTATGCACTGTTGCAGAATCTCTTCTTTAATTACATTTTACCCTTTGTCTCTAAAAAAACCCTGTTTTTTAACATCTTGTTTTAAGTCTTTATAACTTCTCTTCCCTTTTTCCCTTCCTCTCTTATCCAGTCTAGTCTTTTTGTCCCCCCATCTCTCAATCTCCACCCTTTTGGTCTCCCCTCTCTGTTGTATTCCTCTTTTCTGTTGCTTCTTGACATTGTATCGATTTTTCACCTTATTTTTCCCTTTCTTGGTTGTTTTTTTAAATCTTGGATTCTCCATTTTCTTTCCCTTTCCCTTTTCTTCCTCAACTAAAATTATTTGTCCATTAAAGATGGCTTCTTCTTCTTCATCCCAGCTTTCTTGTTGTTGTAATTAATTCCTGATAGGTAGAAATCGCCATTTCTAAGAAGTGGAAAACAGATCCAGAAGAGCCCTTGCCTTCTTGTTCCTCTTCTTTTAACTTTTTATATTCTATTTTCAATTCTTCAACAGATAATGCCATTATAAGATATTTAAAAAAAAAACAAACCCAAATGATTTTAGTTTTTCAAAAAATAGTTTCCAAGAGTCCCAAAGTCACAAAGCAATCCAAATCAGCACAAACTGTTTCATTTAGCACTTTCTTCTTTTTATACTATCTTTTCCTGGAGTGAAATTTAATTACACAGTTCCAAAGTAATTTTTTAAAAGTTTTATTGCCGTTATCTCTGATCTTAAAAGTTCCAAGCCATCTCCTCCAACAAAATCTTAATATATATTCTTTGCCTCTCCCTTCCCACTTATAGCAAAAAAAAAAAAAAAGAAAAGAAAATTTTTGGTTTTTAGTTCCAATGTTCCCCTTGGAACACTGTAATATCCCCCTGGCTTTAATTTTCAGATTTAATTACCTTCTATGCCAAAGCAGGTTTTTCCAATTTCCATCTGCTATTTCCATAGGGAAGGAGAGTAAGAAGAAACAAAAACTTTCCCTTTAACTTTTCTCCGCTGCTTTTAACAATCTTGTTAGGAAACAACATATCCTTTAAAAAGTTGAACCTCCAAAACAAAGATGTAGCTTATTGTTCCGGTTCAGCCAAAAACTTTCACTTCTTCAAACTTCCTCCTGCACAATTTTATCTGGCTGAAAGCTTCTTTGTGGCGGCCATTTCTGACCGCCACTCCACCGCCTTGGGAAAAGTGAGTTAAACCAGCTGAGGGAGATTGAGATTCCTCCAGACCCTTACCCAGATCTCCCCTGTCTTCGGTTATCTCTACGGGTAACCATAGCCTCCAAATCCAGCTGGATCGGGGGCACCTCGGCAGCGAGCGCAGCAGGAACCACGCACGATCACGGATTCCTGCCGCCGCCAAAGCCTTGCAACCGGAAGTCCATTTTTTCATTTCATCTTAAAAATGTAAAGCCCCTGTCCCACTGCACCAATGGATGCAAAGAGGATGTAAAACATTAAAAAAAGCTTGTCATCCATTGGAAAACGCTATGCATCCGTTGTGTACTCACTGCATACGTGTTTCATACGTTCTATCCCTCGAGCATCCGTCCACTGTGATTTCATCCGTGCAAGAAGTTTTGAGCTGCACAAAACTTTTTGAGCGGATGAACTTTCCGCCGCGTACGATGTACATCCGCGACATATACAGGCAACAAACGTTCTATGTCCGTAAGCATCTGTTAAACGTCAGCTGTATCCTCTCTGCATCCTCTGGCCATCCCCTCAACTCACATCTGCTGCAGCTGAAAACGGAAAGAGGGAGGAAGTGAAAGGTACACGGAACGTCCACACAGCATTAGTAGCATGGAAAGAGAAAGGATGTAGCGTATGCATCTCGTATATAAAGGATTAAAACGGACAAAATGTTTGTATTTGGGATGTATCTCGGATATTTAGGATGTCTGCAGTATGTCTAGAGTATGTAGAAGAGCACCTAGTAGACTACCGATATTTCCTATAAAAAGGGGGAGGAAATCATCTGGATCTCAGTATGAGTCCAGCAGCCGTGGTGTACAGATCTCTTCACCCTTGGTCTTGGTCTTCCACATCATCCATTGTTCTCCACAATCATGGATCATGACACAATCCGTATGGTAGCTGCGATCATTCGTCACCAGAATCAAGCCCTGTTCAGACTGTTTCATCTTTTATACACAAGGAGAAGAGGGAGACGTCCAAGAGCTGTGTGGGTCTGAGGATGGATTGGGAGAAGAATGGAGGTTGGACTGTATGACCAGTGGAGCTGAGGAATGAAGACCCTCGTGCATTCCATCACTTCATGAGGATGCTGCCAGCCATGTGTGACGAAGTTGTAGAGCGTCTGAGACCCAGTTTGACCAAGCCTAGCACCAACTTCCGTCCCAACCTGGACCCTAGACTGAAGGTGGCACTGACTCTGCAGCACCTGGCCTCTGGAACCACATACAAAAACATGCAGTATGCGTGGAGGGTGCCACACAACACCATCAGCAAAGTCACCAGAGAAATGGTGCAGGCCATCATCGAAGAATACGTGGAGGAGCTCCTCAAGTGCCCCACCACTGAACAAGGCTGGAGGAAACTTGCAGAAGAGTGGTATCAGAAGTGGAACTTTCCCCATACCATTGGGAGCCATAGATGGGAAGCACATGGCCTGCAAAGCTCCAGCCAACTCAGGGTCTACTTATTTCAACTACAAGGGCTTCTTCAGTATCATCCTCTTTGCTATGGTTGATGCTGACTACAAGTTCATCTACATCGATGCTTCAGGCAATAGGTCAGCTTCAGATAGCGAAGTATACACTGCAAGTGACCTCAAGGATGGGCTGGAATGCAACCTCATCATGGGTTTTCCAGATCCAGACCCCCTACCCAATGACACACAAGATGTGCCCTACTTCATCGTTGGTGATGATGCCTTCTCTCTCAGAACCTACCTCATGAAGCTGTACAGTTCAAGATACCTCACCTGTGAAGAGAGGATCTTCAACTACAGGCTGTCCAGGGCAAGATGGGTGGTGGAGAATGCCTTTGGCATCCTGGCCAACAGGTTCCAGATACTTCTCACCACCATGCAGCATGAGGCACATACTGTGAGGAACATCGTGGAAGCTTGCTACATCCTGCACAATCTCATTTGCACCCGCTACCCAGTGTTGCAGAACAGACTTGTGGACCATCAACAAAGGAATGGGGACATGGAGCCTGGTGAATGGAGGCAAGGACGTAACCTGATAGACACTGTGGCTGTACAAGGCCCTAACAGAGCTTCACGTGAAGGGAAGAAGCAGCACAACCTCCTGAGACACTGGTGCAACTCCCCAGCTGGAGCAGTGGAGTGGCAAGACAGGATGATAGATGGTTAATGGATGCTTCCTTGAGCCTGTCGCATAACACTGATGAGATTGTGCCATGTATGTTGAGTGGTCCTACAATGAATAGGGCATTAATAAAGATCTTTGTTTATTTTGAAATGTATTGATCAATGAATAGTTATTGATAATAAAGAGCCATATGTGTGGCAGCTGGGATGGTGGACCATACAGTCCCACTATGCTTGCACTGGAGGTTTATCTATCCCACAACTATCCTTATCTATCCCACAAGTATGCAAAGGCTTAACCATTTGTTAAAAGTTTTCACCAACACCTTATTCAGTAAAAAAAATGAACCAAGTGTCTTAAGCAAAGATAACCTTTATCAACTTTCTTAGCTAACCTTTATGACTTTATTAAATAAGCAAAATGAACCAAGTAAACTGAATTAAGTGTGTTAATCAAAGATAACCTTTATTAACTGTCTTAAGTAAACTGTATGACTTTTCTCAGTCATTCTGAGTCATGTCCATGGTCTCAGCTGTTAAGCGGGTAGGGACTGTGGAGGTGGCTGTGGCTTGAGTGCTGGTCAGACCACGCCATTGGGGTGCTTGGCCCCGAGAATACAACAGGGGATGGTGTGTTCAGGAAGGTCTCAGAGAGCTGACTCAGTCCCATGAGTTTGAGAGGCCCTTCATCAAGTACCTGGGATGTCAGGCACAAGACTGATGACAGATTGTCCGTTGAGGGGCTTGGCTGTGGGGTGGAGGAAGGAGGAGTGTAGTGGGGCTGTCTGGTCTGCAGCTGGGTGAGGTGTGGCGTCTGTGGCGTGCGATGAACCTGGGCCTGGACTGGGAAGGTCTGCTTGTGCTGTGGGAAGTCCTGGTAGTCGTAGCCTTGGTAGGTGAGAGGCTGTTGAAAGCCATGGAAGGGCTGTGACATCGCCTGGGGTGGAGGAGCAGACCTGGACTGGGTCGGAGCAGGTTCAGCTGGGCCTTGAGGGTTGTGCAGAAGTGCTGTGATCTTCTCCTTCATCCCCTGGTACTGGGCCTCGGGCAGATCCCTCAGGGTGTGGTGCACGTAGGTGATGAAGGTGTGGCAGCTCAAGGATCCTCTGTCCAAGTGGACCAGCTGAGAGAGAAGTTCTGTGCTGGTCTTCATTGTGTCCCTGATCTCCAACAGGACAGTGTGGCTCTGGTCCTCCAGTGTGCCTCTCTGCCTACATCCTGTGGAGCTGGGAGTGGGGGTGCATTGGTCTCTGGTGGCTGCCGCTTCTTCCTCCATTTGTGACAGGGGATCCTCCAAGTCCTCTGGCATGGGGTGTGCAGCTGTCGGGTGAGGGTCTCTGTTGTGGGGCCCTCTGAAGACACCTGCCTGGACAGGGTAGCTGGCTCCTGGCTGGAAGAGGACTGGCTGTCTGTGTGCTGTCTGAGGGAGAGGGGTGTCAGAGGGGCTGCTCCTCGGTGGCGGACCTCACCCTCCAGGAAACTGCACTTGGCCATGACGTACATCTCCTGGTCAGTGAGCTTGACAGCGGCCTGCCCAGATTTCTTGAGGTGTAGCTTGCCATACCAGGTGTGCATGTGCTTCCACCATCCCAGGAGTACATCTGCAGTGTAGCCCAGGCTCTCTGCCTTGTCTCTCCAAGCTGCCTGCTTTCTTTTGGTGTCGCGATAGAGTCTTTCTCCACAGGTACTCATTCTCCCTCAGCCATTCCACCACCTCCTCCTCATGCTCCTTGGAAATGGTGTACTGTTTCCTCTCTCCCTTCTCCTTCCCTTGCTTCTTCCTCCCTCTGGCAGGGGCTTTAGCAGGGCCTTCAGGGGCTTGAGCAGCAGGGTTTTGAGGGCCTTGGGACTGGTCCACCACAGCAGCAGCAGCAGCAGCAGCAGCAGCAGCTTCAGAGTCAGTGCCAGGGGGTGGGATGCTGGTTCTGTCCTTCTTGCCAGGGCTGGCACGAGTAGGCACCAGCTTCCTCTTCTTCCCTGACTGACGAACCATGGTGCTCTTTCAAGATGTATGTGGCAGCACATCTTTCCTCTGAATGCTGACTGCGTACGAGCAGCATCCTTTTATATCCGTGGAGGTGACGTAATTCATACTCCCCGCATGCGCAGTGAACACTTTGCATCCGATATACATCCGCTCAGCATCCGCTTTGTTTCCTCTAGGCGTCCGTGATGCATCCATGTTATCTGCTACGCATCCGCCCCTTCCGCTATGCGTCCACTTCGTAATTCTCTCCCGGAAGCCCTTTGGATGTGTCATCCGCTTCCATTCGCTGTCATCCGCTAGGCTTCCTATGAACATCCATTTAACATCCCCGCTACGTACTACCTCCGTCCGTTCTTTTCCGTTCTGTTTATGCAAATTTTCACCACTTTTTGGAGCGGATGACAACGGATGGAGCCACCCCCGAAATTTTGCTCATCCGCGGTGTCCTTTTTGCATACCTTTTGCGTCCGTCGGCCAGTGGAACCTAGCCTTAAGTCAGTGGTGGGATTCAATTTTTTTTACTACTGGTTCTATGGGTGTGGCTTGGTGGGCGTGGCTTGGTGGGTGTGGCAGGGGAAGGATACTGTAAAATCTCCATTCCTACCCCACCCCTCTAACCTACTTTCCAGCTCTGTTCTCCTGTACAGAGCAACAAAAGACCCAGCCGGTCAGCTGGGACTTGGGAGGCAGTAAATAGATAAATAGGGCCAGTCAGAGGTGGTATTCTGAACTGTTCAAAGTTTCTGCTACCAGTTCTCTGAACTACTCAAAATTTCCACTACCGGTTCTCCAGAATTGGTCAGAATCTGCTGAATACCATCTCTGATGTAAGTATTGTTATTTAAAGTATTTGGAGTTTAGCAAAACAAGAAAGCAAGATAAAAATTATTTGGGAAACTAATCTAATGAAATGGAACATTATACAACTTCGGCTCACTTTTGCCTGCAATGCAGTAAACCTATATGCCATCTTATATCAGATTTCTCATAGTACATTTAATCACTTAGTTGATTTCCTAATATATCTATTAGTATTAATATTTTCACATATATTTTTTGTAACCCTATTGTGAATAAGAGTATATTAAAGGAAGCCAAAGACCATTATACTACCACAGATCTTCTGATCTTTCTTAAAAATATATGTGACACACAGTATCATATAAGCATAAATTCTCCTCACTTGTCTTTATTCTGACCCTTTAAATCTGTCTCAAAATTCCTTCCTCTCTCCAATTTTAGAAGTGCACAGTGAGTTTTAGAGGGGAGGAGAACCTATTTCACACATGGTAATCCATTGGTAGAAAGATATAATTGGGATAAAAATCCTACTATGGAATGAAACCTAAAGATAGAAGAGTCTTTCTAATAAAATATTTTTACTATTTTTAATAATATGGTTGAAAGCAGAGGAAAGTCTGCTTTCAGATTTGAAAAAATGCCTTTATCTTAAAAGTGATGAGCATGGTTGTCTGGCACTATCTTAGTCCCATCCAAATAAAAGTACTGAGTATTTGCATATACTATATGAGCGAGTACTCTGGAAAATCAGGATCTGATCCTCAGTTGCCTGGAATCTCCCCATGGGTAAAATGGTTCTTCACTGGAGACATCCAGAGAGGAAGCAAAGGAGAATGAGACTGTCTGAATAAGACTACTTCTATAAATATTTACCTGAGTACATTAAAAGGAACTAAATTCAACTAGATTTACTGCAATATAAGTACACATAGTTTTCTATTTCCTTGAAGACTGGCATAGATACCTTAATGGGCCAGAAAGATAAATCGGTCTTCTTCTAATACTTTAGGGAACTCTTCCCCATTTCAGACATGATCACACAGAATGAGCTGAGGTAAACACTGAGGGAGAGAAGTTTTAGTCATGGAATTTCAGCACGCCCTTTTATGTGAGGACGTCTTCACATTTACTGTTGATCCAGTCATTATCAATTACCCAGTCTTATTCTATATTAACTTATGCAGTCAACAATAAGTTCTGCTGATACCAACCCAGCCCAACATTTACTTCAAAAGGACCAGCCACATTTGTTTCATATAGACTAGTAAATATTGTTAAGAGTTGAATCAATAAAAATGGGAACTTCTTTTCTACGTAATGGAACACAGTATGTTGTTTAGTGTCTTCCTAATTGGGAAGTGTCTTCCTAATTGGAAGAGTGTCTTCCTAACTGGGGATATGATGATTTCCCAAGTATTCACACGATGCTATTTTCAGCTTTAAAAATATAATGGTTCTTTCATACAGTGCATTCAGTGTTATAATAACTCCATAAAATATGAATGCATGAATGTCACTGTTTGAAAGGTGATTCTTCTCCCTCTGCTTTTGTTTTAAGGGCCTGTCACATAGGCCGACGGATGCAAAACGTATGTAAAAAGGACACAGCAGACGAGAAAATGTTCCATCCGTTGTTATCTGCTCTCAAAAGTGCCCAGAATTTGCATAAACAGAGTGGACAACAACGGAAAGGAACAGACGGGGGGAGGATGTAGCCAGGATGTAAAGTGGATGCTCCACGGAAGCCTAGCGGATGGAAGCGGATGGAAGCGGACGGCAGATCCATGGGGCTTCCGGGGGAGCACAGCGAAGCAGACGCGCAACGGAAGGAACGGATGCCGAGCGGATGAAGCGGATGCAGAGCGGAAGCCTAGCGGATGCCTAGCGGATGCAAAGCATTCACTGCACATGCGGGGAGGATGCATTGCATCAGCCCCGCAGATATAAAAGGATGCAGCTCGCAAGAAGGTCACCATTCAGAGGAAAGACCTGCTGCCAGACACATCTCCAGCCAACACCCATGGGGAAGAAGAGGAAGCCTGTGCCTACTCCTGCCAGCCCTGGCAAGAAGGACAGGGCCACCATCCCACCCCCTGGCGCTGACTCTGCTTCTGCTGGGGCTTCTGCTGCTGGGGCTGACTCTGCTGGTGCTGGTGTTTCTGCTGGTGCTGCTCCTGATGCTGGTGCTTCTGCTGGTGCTTACTCTGCTGGTGCTGCTCCTGGTGCTGGTGCTTCTGCTGGTGCTTACTCTGCTGGCGCTGCTCCTGGTGCTGGTGCTTACTCTGCTGGCGCTGCTCTTGGTACTGGTGCTTCTGCTGGTGCTTACTCTGCTGGCACTGCTCCTGGTGCTGGTGCTTCTGCTGGTGCTTCCTCTGCTGGCACTGTTCCTGGTGCTGGTGCTTCTGCTGGTGCTTACTCTGCTGGCACTGCTCCTGGTGCTGGTGCTTCTGCTGGTGCTCGTGGTCCTGCTGGTGCTCGTGGTCCTGCTGGTGCTGCTGGTGCTTTCACTGCTGCTGCTGATCCTGGTCCTGCTGGTGGTGCTGTTGGTGCTGGTGGTGCTGGTGGTGCTGGTCCTGCTTTTGCTGCTACTGTTGTTGTTGTTGCTGCTGCTGGTGGTGGTGTGGTGGAGCAGCCCCTACAACCTCGAAGCCCCTCTGATGAGGGCCCAGATGGCCCTGCCAGAGGGAGGAAGAGGCATACATGTGAACGGGAGAGGAGGCAAAACTCCATTGAAGAGGAACAGGAGGATGAGGTGCTGGAATGGCTGAGGGAGAACGAGTATCGATGGCGGAAGGGACACACGCTCTATCGAGACACCAAAGGGAAGCAGGCTGCTTGGAGAGAGAAGGCGGAGAGCCTGGGCTACACTTCGGAGGTCCTCTTCGGCTGGTGGAAGCACATGCACACCTGGTACGGGAAGCTGCACCTCAAGAAATCTGGCCAGGCCATGGTCAAGCTGACGGACCGGGAGACCTATGTGATGGCCAAGTGCAGCTTCTTGGAGGGTGAGATCTGCCACCGAGTAGCAGCCCTTCTGACAACCCTCTTTCTCAGGCAGCCCGCAGAGATCCAGTCCTCTTCTGGCCAAGAGTCAGCTCCTGTGTCCAGGCATGTATCTGTGGAGCATCCCACGAAGGAGACCCCCCCGACAGCTGCACTCCCCGTGGCGGAGCGCGTGGAGGACCCCCTGACGCAGTGGGAGCAAGGAGAGGGCACTGCCACCAGAGACCAACCCACATCCACCCCCAGCTCCACCTCCACAGAAAGCAGGCAGAGAGGCAGATCGGAGGGCCAGAGCCACACTGTCCTGCTGGAGATGAGGGACACCATCAGAAGCAGCGTAGATCTCCTCTCTCAGCTGGTATACACCGACGCCCCATCCTCCAACCGCAAGCCCTTCCTCACCTACGTCAACCAGACCCTCATGGACATGTCCGAATCCCAGTACCAGGTGATCAAGGACAGGATCACCGGTCTTCTTCACAACCCTCCAGACCCAGCTGAACCTGCTCCCACCCACTCCAGGTCTGCTCTTCCACCCCAGGTGATGTCACTGCCCTTCCAAGGCTTTCCACAGGCCCTCACCTGCCAAGGCTACGGCTAGCAGGAGCTCCAGCAGCACAGGCAGCCCTTCCCAGTCCAGGCACAGGTACATTGTACGCCACCGATGCCACCCACGCCACAGATGCCACCCATGCCACAGATGCCACCCACGCCTCACCTCGCTCAGCTGCAGGCCAGATAGCCCCACTATACTCCTCCTTCCTCCACCTCACAGCCAAGCCCGGCCTCAGAACATCTGTCATCGGTATTGGGGCTGACACCCCATGTCCTGGAGGAAGGGGATCTCAACATCACAGGACTGAGCCAGCTCTCTGAGAGCTTCCTCCACACATCGTCCCATTGTCCTCTCGGGACCAGGCACCCCAATGGTGCCTCAGACCAGCACTCCAGCAGCAGCCACCTCCACAGCACCTGGACCCTTCACTCGAGATTATGGGCACGCCTCAGAGTGACTGAGAAGAGTGCCAGAGACTGGGTGGCTACCTGTTGACTTTATCTTTGCTTGGGACACTTGAGTCATTTTCTTTTACAGTTTGTTATTAATAAAGATTATCTTTGCTTCACACACTTGCTTCAGTTCTTTTAGTCAATAAAGTCTTGGTGGAAACTTTTAGAAATGTTTAAGCCTTTGCATGCTTGTGGGATGGGTTAAGATAGCAGTGGGATGGGCAGGGATACCTTTGGAATGGGTAATAGCTGTGGGATGGGCAGGGATACCTTTGGGATGGGCAGGGAGACCTTTGGGATGGGTAATAGCGATGGGATCGGCAGGGATACCTGTGGGATGGGCAGGGATACCTTTGGGATGGATAATAGCTGTGGGATGGGTTACAATAGCTGTGAATGGGTAATAGCTATGGGATAGATAAACCTCTAGTGCAAGCATAGTGGGACTGTATGGTCCACCCTGCCAGGTGCCACACCTTTGGCCCTTTATTATCAATAACAATGTAATCATTGATCCACACATTTCAACATAAACACAACTCTTTATTAAATACCCTGTTCATTGTAGGGCCACTCAACATACATGGCCCAATCTCATCAGTGTGATGAGAGAGGCTGAAGGAAGCATCCATTAAGCATCTATCATCCTGTCTTGCCACTCCACTACTCCAGCTGGGGAGTTGCACCAGTGTTTCAGGAGGTTGCGCTGCTTCTTCCCTTCACGTGAAGCTCCGTTGGGGCCTTGCACATCCACAGTGTCTATCAGGTTTCGCCCTTGCCTCCATTCACCAGGTTCCATGTCCCAATTGCCTTGTTGGAGGTCCACAAGCCTGTTCTGCAACAGTGGGTAGCGGGTGCGCATGAGATTGTACAGGATGCAGCAAGCTTCCATGATCCTCCTCACGGTCTCTGGGCGATGCTGCATGGTGGTGAGAAGTACCTGGAACCTGTTGGCCAGGATGCCAAAGGCGTTCTCCACCACCCGCCTTGCCCTGGACAGCCTGTAGTTGAAGATCCTCTCTTCATGGGTGAGGCATCTGGAAGTGTAGGGCTTCATGAGGTAGGTTCTGAGGGAGAAGGCATCATCCCCCACGATGAAGTTGGGCACATCTTTGTGTCATTGGGCAGGGGGTCTGGATCTGGGAAGCCCATGATGAGGTTGCGTTCCAGCCCCTTCTTGAGGTGACTGGCGTTGTATACCTGGGCATCTGAAGCTGACCCGTTGCCTGAAGCATCGATGTACATGAACTTGTAGTCAGCATCGACCATGGCGAAGAGGATGATGCTGAAGAAGCCCTTGTAGTTGTGATAAGTGGACCCTGACTTGGCTGGAGCTTTGCAGGCCACGTGCTTCCCATCTATGGCTCCAACGGTGTGGGGGAGGTTCCACTTCTGATACCACTGCTCTGCAACTTTCTTCCATCCTTCTTCAGTGGAGGGGCACTGGAGGAGCTCCTCCAGGTATTCTTCGATGATGGCCTGCACCACTTCTTTGACCACAATGCTGATGGTGTTGTGTGGCACCCTCCAGCCATACTGCATGCTCCTGTACGTGGTCCCTGAGGCCAGGTGGCGCCGAGTCAGTGCCACCTTGAGCCCAGGGTCCAGGCTGGGCCGGAAGTTGGTGCTCTGCTTGGTCAACCTGGGTCTCAGCTGCTCCACAACTTCGTCAAACATGGCTGGCGGCTTCCTCATGAAGTTCTGGAATGCATGACTGTCTTTGTTCCTCAGCTCCACCATCAGCTTATTATACAGTCTGTACTCTGCTTTTCTGGCAATCCATCTTCGGACCCATACATTTCTTGGATGCCTCCTTTTCTTCGCGTAAAACAGGTGAAAGAGCCTGTAGATGGCTTCGCACTGTTGTAGAACGATGGTAGCTACCAAAAGGAGTGTGTGATGATCCATGGTGGAGATGACTGGATGCTGTGGAAGAGCAAGAGCAAGAGCAAGGCTGAAGAGGTCTGCACAGCAGGGCTGCTGGACTGAAAGTGAGATCCAGGTGAGTTCCTCCCCCTTTTTATAGGAAATATAGGTTTTCCGCTAGGTGTCCTTCTGCAGCCTCTAGACATCCTGCAGCTATCCTAAATATCCGAGATACGTCCCCTATGCGAACGCTTTCATCCTTTCTCCGTCCATGCTACTAACGCTGCGTGTCCGTTCCGTGTCCATTTCGCTTCCTCCCTGTGTCCGTTTTCCGCTGGAGTGGATGCGACTTGCCCGGATGTGCAGTGGATGCCTAGCGGATATATTGGACGTGTAATGGATGATGACGGATGTCTAATGGATGTTCCCTGTATGCGTAGCGGATGTCTAACGGACGCGTTGGATACATTTTCCGCTCAAAAAGTTTTGTGCAGCTCAAAACTTTTTGAGCAGATGAAATGTCAGTAGACGGATGCTGGACGGATAGAGAGGATGAAAAACGGATGCAGTGAGTACAGAACGGAAGCATCGCGTTAACCAACGGATGGCAAGTGTTTCTCTCCGTTTTACATCCTCTTTGCATCCGTTGGTGCTGTATGACAGGGGCTTTAGGTTTTAGGGATGTCTTTCACAAATATTTAATGAATCCAATAAAGCATAGGAAAGACAGTACTATGCTCATGGATACCAATATGACATGCCCTGGATATCTCCTTTGGTTCCCAATGCCTCATCCATTCTTAAATTTAAAAAAATACAAATCTGTTACTGTATGCTATAAAGCATCACTCTATTACCATATTAAATGCTTTTTGATATCAAAATTTTCCGCTGGATATCTGTTGGTCACTCTCCCTTCTGGTGGGTTTTTTGCTAAAGGCCATGTGCAAACAGGTATACATTTTCTGCATAGGCAAGTATCTTACAGCAGGCATTTTGTGAATGTATGAGCATATCCTTTCAGTTTCAAGCATGAACTAATCTCCCCAAAACTACTGACCACGTTGTTCTACAGCAAACATAATTACCCACATTCTTTTTAAAAGAGCAAACAAGAGCCCATATTTTCCCATATTTTTAAATGTAGAATAAGAGTCGCCTGTAAGTGGTTGTCAGAAATACCTAACCAGGAGGGTTGTATGACCCCCATATTTGCATTTGATTCAATTTCAGGCACCTCAAAGTAGTGAAAGAGTATAATGGAAATTCTTGAAAATGTGCAAAGTGACATTGTTTAGAGCAAGACTTTTATTTTTAAAGTTTAGTTTTAAAAAAATGCACATATTTAAAGTCATGCAGCCCTTTCCTATTGGTTGGAGCGAGCCCCATTTCTTTCTGTAGATGTTAAACCTGGCCCGACTGGAGCATCGAAGCTTTAAAAGCTCCTTGAACTCGACCGAGAAGAGCAAATCCAAAAAATGTAAATCTGCAGATACCGACGAGCAAACGTTAATTTTAACGACGCTGTTTTTTCTTCCCACTCCCCTCCGTACTTACTGCAGAAATCGCTGCATCCCGGAAGGCTTCAAAGCACCTTCGGGTTTGGGCAGTAAAAGCTGTAAAAGATCTCAGACCCAAAACTCCGGCTCTCAAGTCCATCAAATGGCACTGATAAAGGGGGTGGGGTGGGGAAAGGGGACAAGAATGTCATCTCCTTAGAAGCAGAAGGGCTTAGGTCTTTTTTTTTTTTAAGAGGCAACTTGGACGGCCGCAGCGACTACGCCGAAGAACCTGGGGAGTTGGGAGGGGGGGGGGCACACGCCACCCTGCCTTTCTTCCCTCTGTCCTCGCCGTCGCAAGAGAGAGAGAGCGAGAGAGCGAGAGCGCTTCGAGCCGAGAGACAGAGAGGAGCCCGCAGACATAGAAACGACCCCACGACCCTCTTTTTGCCTCGCTGCAGGCTTCATCGTCCATCACTACACTAGGCCGGCGTTGGGTAGTTACCATAGAAACGCCCGAGGTTCCTCCGCCTCCCAGGTCTCGGCCTCTCCGGCGCGTCGAGCGGCGGGAGCTGAAACGGCACCCGCTCGGCTTTCTCGCGAGATTTGAACGGCGAGAAGCAGCCGGAGCAGGCAGGCTTGCTCGGTGAGCTCATCCCGGGGCGCTGAGGAAGGAGAGAGCTGCCGGAGCAGCTCCTGCAACGCAGCAGTGAAGCGGCCGGAGCAACTTTGTTGAGGTGAGTTTTGACGGAAGGGAAGGAAGCGGCGGGAGAGCGGCCCGCGGGGGGAGGTCTGAAAGCACGAGGGCGTCCCGCTCTCCTTACCCCTCTTTTTTTTTTTTTTTTTTTCCCCCCTTCTCCAACCTGCCCGTGGACCTTGAATGAGTCTGAACCTCCCAACAACACCCGTCCTCACAACTCCCATACGGGTTCCCCCCCTCCTCAGTGTACGGCGGCGGCCCGGGGGTGGTGCTGGTTGTCCACAGAGGAAGGGACCTGATGGAAACGGTGTTTAAAATTTAAAAAAAAAAAAAAAAAAACCCCCCCCACCCCCCCCCCCCCCCCCCCCCCCCCACTTTTCCGTCCAGCCCTTTAGCCTCTTCGCCTTTCCCTTTCCGCGCTTGCAGCTAATTGACTCCGGAGACCTTGGAGTTATGCGTGCCGGCGCTCCCCCCCCCCCCTTCTCTCCCCAGCCCACGTCCCCTTGTTGCTGCTGCTGCTGCAGGATGCGTCGTCCCCAGCCGTTCCCAAATTCATTAAAGTGGGAGGTCCTGCTTCTTTTATTCATTGGTCTGAGAAGAGAGGAAGAGAGCTCCTCCTCCTCCTCCTCCTCCTCTTTTTCTTTTCAGCGCTCTCTCTCTCTCTCTCTCTTCCAAAATATTTCCTCTTAATGTGATCAAGAAATGAGCTGCATGGAAAGTCGGCGAGGTTAGCGTGCAAGCTTGATCGGCAAAGAAGAGCTGACTTGCTTCCTCTCTCTCCCCCCCCCCTCCCCAAATATTGAAACAAGGGAGAGAAGAAGAAGAAGAAGAAGAAGAAGAAGAAGAAAAAAAAAAGAATCTTCCGTCCTGTATTCAGAACAAGAACATTTTCCTTTTTGTTAACTTTTGGGATTCATCTCTTTCGGCGAAAACCGAGGACTCATATTTTCCCCAGACATATTGAGCAAGTTCATTTTTTTTTTTTCCTGCGGGCAAAACTGAGACGGCTGCACTGGGAAGGGGAGGGGTGGGGGGGAAGGAGACTAGCACTAATAGTAGATTTGTATACACAGAACGTCTTTTTCTGTGTTAAGAGAAATACATATGTATGGAATGGGAGGAGATGCATCGATATACTTGTGTGTGTGTGTGTGTGTATTGTTGAAAATAATCGCCACTGAACTCAGGCTAAATTCGTTTAACTCGGGATTCAAATACACAATGCTCTCCATAAGAATGCTGCATCTGTATCCAGAGCCTGGACACTTTTTCATTGATATTTAAAAGCATTTCTTCATCCAACTCCCAAGGTGCAAGCAGTTTTGGTTCCCAGCTGTGCAGTGCTTTATTCCAAACCAGTTTGGACACCATGATAATAATTAGCTAATTCAAAGGTAGTGCCGCTGGGGATATTATACATGTGCATAATGTGGGAAAAGGGAGTAAAGACTAAAACATAGTCTTGAAGTTCAGAGAAGTGAATATGGAAAACTGGATCTTGTAGATCAGGTAGGAAGCTGTTATTTATGTTTCAGTTTAAAAAGCAGTGATTTATAGATTTGCATTTTATTTTCTGTTTTAAATGTTCTTTTTTTAAGAAACACAGCATAATTATGGGCGAATAGGGGGCAATATAAATCAAATAAATAAATAAATATACTTTTAATTGCATCTGTAGCTGTTGAAGAATCGAGAGTTGCAATTATTAATATATTCGTCCACTTTTTCAAAAGTCAGAAAAGATTTATAGGAGAAAAAGTCTCTAATGTTGACTGATGTCACTCATTTTTGTTAAACATTTCAGCAGTTTTATTCATTTTGCAAAGAGTTTTGTTTTAAAATCTGCAGTGATTCTAAATCAGCAGTGGCTAATCTATTTTAACTGCATTTTTTGTTTTGGTGATAAATGGATTTTCATCTTTGTAATACATGATTTGCTTTTGGGTAAATAGATTGAGTTTTATTAGATTATGATTGCCTAGATCTCTATGAAGACTGATACGTTCTCAGAATGGTTCTTCCATGACAAAACAGTCACTTGGACCTTACCTTCATTCAGTATTTGAGTTGTACATGAGGCATGTGTTCATCTCTGTATGTGTAAATTTTAAATAAGTTTCATTTTTTTCTTTTTAGCTTTTTAAATTATGCAGTACGTATGTATAATTTTACTTGGAAGTAGAAATCAGTCTTATGGTTTTGGTTTATAAAGTTCCCTATAAGAGAAATGTGTATGTAATAGTTTTTATTGCTAAAATGTTTTAACTTTTTCATAAGCTAGGGTATCAATATTATAAGAATGAATTTCAGAACTCAGCCTTGAACAATTAAGTAAAAATACCTTTGACCCAATAGAATGATGGCCAAACAGAAAATTCATGTGTCTATTTCTATTTGAAAAGTTCACTTTTCACTTCGCCTACAGATTTTCAGAGATTATCATCTTGGGGAAGGTTAGAGTATAGTCATTAATTAATATACACTGGATTAATTAGTAGCTAAAAAAAATTCCAAAGTTGCAATTGCTGGAATTTGTAGAGTTTTTATACTAAATTTCATATATTTGAATTTACTCATCCATCAAATTATATTATTGAAATATTTTTCAAAACTTGCAGGCAGGTATTTATTACCTCTTACCAAGTTTCATTTTATCTGCTAGTAGAAAAATGGCCTAAGTAGGATTTTGCACATAATATTTCCTCTGACAGAATTGGCGATACCTAATTTTTGCCAATTCACTGAATGTCACCTCGCACACTAATCCGGAGAGTTCTCCAAAGGCTCTGTATTAAATCTGGTTGAGGAAAGTTAAAGGGCTGTGAAGGAACAAGGGGCTTGATGAAATTGCCACCAGCAGGAACGCTGCTGACTCGGAAGTCTTGCCTGGACTGAAGAGTTGCTCTGTTCTCAGGAATCAAATGAGAAATCCAATCCAAGATTTTTTATCTTAATCATTTAAACATCTGGATAAGCAATATTTATTTATTTAAGCAAATTTGATAGAGAATAGTAATTTTGTTTTCATGTACATTGGTATAGTGGATCTAGAAACGTGCTTGATAGAAAACATTCAGCTTTATTCATAGAAATTTAAGATAGATTGTTTACTAGCCGATGTAGATATAACTTTGGATTTAAAAGCTAAAATAAAACAAAACAGCTTGTGGCTTATTTCATTTTCTTACCTGAACACATAACTCTATATATAAATGAACTGCTAAAGTAACTTTTACATTGGTGACCTCCAAATATGTTGGACTGCAGTTCCTGTGATCCACAACAAGCAACTAAACACTTTTCCTGGGGCTGGTTTATTTATTTGGTTCATACGGCTGCTGATTCACCAATGACTTCCATCTCAGTCAGTGTAGTCGTTGATCATGTATGATGGGAAAAGTAGTAGCAAACTGGGTGTCCATAAGTTGTCTTTACACTGAGGGAATGTGGCTTGTTCAGGAGTCTAAAGAACAAAATAAAGAACACAGAATTAAAATCTGGGAACTTAAACACAAATGAAACATTTTATAGACCTGTTTCTAATATCACATATCTCTGTTGATCATACCACACACACCTTTTAAATAATTTTCAGATAATTTGTCATTCTAAATTATGAATCATAGGTTTTATCCAATGAGATTTCCCCTTTTTTGTATTTAATGTTTGTGTAAGTTCAGCTAGAGGGCTTTCCTTTTGTGTTACATATGAAGGCTAAATTAGAAAACTAGAATTAATTATTTACACTAGAAGTTAAGAAAGTGTGGTTTGGTGACCTTTGAGGTTCCCTGAGATCCCTTCAATGGCCCACAAAGTTAAATACATACTTTAAAATTTCTCAGTTTTAATAATCCATGTAAAGCCCATGTCACACTGCACCAACGGATGCAAAGAGGATGTAAAACAGACAAAAAAGCTTGCCATCCGTTGGTTAACGCGATGTACTCACTGCCTCCGTTTTGCTTCCTCTCTATCCGTCCAGCATCCGTCTATTGATGTTTCATCCGCTCAGAAAGTTCTGAGCTGCCCAAAACTTTTGCATGGAAAATGTATCCAATTCGTCCATTATGCATCCACTACGCATCTGCTAGGCATCCGTTATGCATCTGTTATGCATCCGCTATATCCGCTAGGCATCCGTTCCGCATCCGTGCAACTCGCATCCGCTCAGACGCAGGAAGGAAGCGGAACGGACGCAGAATGGATGCAGAATGGATGCAGAACGGATGCCAAGCGGAAACAAAGCATTTAAAACGGAAAAAACGTTTGCAGAGGGGACCTATCTCGGATATTAAGGATGCCTAGAGGATGCCTAGAGGATGCCTAGAGGATGCAAAGGGACACCTATACTGCCTATAAAAAGGGGGAGCAACACATCTGGATCTCACTTTCAGAACAGCAGCCCTGCTGCAGACCTCTGCAGCCTTCATCTGACTCTTCCTCTTCCACAGCATCCAGTCATGTCCACCGTGGATCATAATACAGTCCTTTTGGCAGCCACCATCCTTCTGCAACAGTGTGAAGCCATCTACAGGCTCTGTGAACTCTACTACAGGAAGAAAAAGAGGCGGCCAAGAAGCGTCTGGGTACGAAGATGGTTTGCCAGAAGAGCAGAGGACGGACTGTACAACAAGCTGATGGTGGAGCTCAGGAGCGAAGACACTCGGGCATTCCAGAACTTCATGAGGATGCCTCCAGCCATGTTTGACAAACTTGTGCAGCGGCTGACACCCAGGTTGACCAAGGCAAACTCCAACTTCCGGCCCAGCCTGGACCCTGGGCTCAAGGTGGCACTCACTCTGCGCCACCTGGCCTCAGGGACCACCTACAGCAGCATGCAGTACGGATGGAGGGTGCCACACAACACCATCAGCATTGTGGTCAGAGAAGTGGTGCAGGCCATCATCGAAGAATACAAGGAGGAGCTCCTCCAGTGCCCCTCCACTGAAGAAGGCTGGAAGAAAGTTGCAGAGCAGTGGTATCACAAGTGGAACTTCCCCCACACCGTTGGAGCCATAGATGGCAAGCAGGTGGCCTGCAAATCTCCAGCCAAGTCGGGGTCCACTTATTTCAATTACAAGGGCTTCTTCAGCATCATCCTTTTTGCCATGGTCGATGCTGACTACAAGTTCATGTACATCGATGCTTCAGGCAACGGCTCATCTTCAGATGCCCAGGTATACAACGCCAGTCACCACAAGGAGGAGCTGGAAGGCAACCTCATCGTGGGCTTCCCAGATCCAGAACCCCTGCCCAACGACACACAAAATGTGCCCTACTTCATCATGGGGGATGACGCCTTCTCCCTCACAACCTACCTCATGAAGCCCTACACTTTCAGACTTCTCACCCATGAAGAGAGGATCTTCAACTACAGGCTGTCCAGGGCAAGGCGGGTGGTGGAGAACGCCTTTGGCATCCTGGCCAACAGGTTCCAGGTACTTCTCACCACCATGCAGCATCACCCAGAGACCGTGAGGAGGATCATGGAAGCTTGCTACATCCTGCACAATCTCATGCGCACCCGCTACCCAGTGTTGCAGAACAGGCTCATGGACCTCCAACAAGGCAATGGGGACATGGAGCCTGGTGAATGGAGGCAAGGGCGAAACCTGATAGACACTGAGGATGTGCAAGGCCCCAACAGAGCCTCACGTGAAGGGAAAAAGCAGCGCAACCTCCTGAAACACTGGTGCAACTCCCCAGCTGGAGCAGTGGAGTGGCAAGACAGGATGATAGATGCTTAATGGATGCTTCCTTCAGCCTGTCTCATCACACTGATGAGATTGTGCCATGTATGTTGAGTGGCCCTACAATGATCAGGGCGTTTAATAAAGAGTTGTGTTTGTGTTGACATGTGTGGATGATTATTACATTATTATTGATAATAAAGGGCCATAGGTGTGGCACCTGGGAGGGTGGACCATACAGTCCCACCATGCTTGCACTGGAGGTTTATCTATCCCACAGCTATTACCCATCCCAAAGGTATCCCTGCCCATCCCACAGGTATCCCTGCCCAACCCACTGCTATCTTAACCCATCCCACAAGCATGCAAAGGCTTAAACCATTTCTAAAAGTTTCCACCAAGACTTTATTTAAAAAAAGAAATGAAGCAAGTGTATGAATCAAAAATAGACTTTCTTAACAAGAAGCTATAAAACAAAAATGAGTCTCTGGCACTCCTCTTGGTCGCTCAGTCTCAGGGGTGAAGGGTCCAGGTGCTGTGGAGGTGGCTGGTGCTGGAGTGCTTGTCGTCAGCTCCTCCAAAAGCAGAAGCAGCAGAAGCCCCAGCCCCAGAAGAGTGAGCCTGTGCTGCAGAAGCCCCAGCAGAACCAGAGTGAGGGCCAGGGGGCGGGATGCCCTGTCCCTCTTGCAAGGGCTGGCAGCAGATGGCTGAGGCTTGCTGTGCTTCAGCATGGTTGTGGGGTTGCTGGCTGGCAGGGAGGCTGGCAGGAACCAAGGCTGGCAGGAAGGCTGGCAGGGAGGCTGGCACCAAGGCTGGTAGGAAGGCTAGCAGGGAGGCAGGCACCAAGGCTGGCAGGAAGGCTGGCAGGCAGGCACCAAGGCAGGCAGGCAGGCAGGCACCAAGGCTGGCAGAAAGGCTGGCAGGGAGGCAGGCACCAAGGCTGGAAGGAAGGCTGGCAGGCATGCAGGCACCAAGGTTGGCAGGCAGGCATAAACCAAGGCAGGCAGGCAGGCACCAAGGCTGGCTGGCAGCAAAGCTGTCAGGCAGGCAGACAGCAAGGCTGGCAGGGAGGCTGGCAGCAAGGCTTGCAGGCAGACATGCAGGCAGGACAGGCAAGGCAGTCGATGTGTCTGGAAGCAGGTCTTTCCTCTGAATGGCGACCTGCTTCCGAGCTGCTTCCCTTATATCCACGGGGCTGACGCAATGCATCCTCCCCGGATGTGCAATTAACACTCGGTATCTGCTAGGCTTCCGCTGTGCATCCGCTTCATCCACTGTGCATCCGTTCTGCATCCGCTGTATCCGTTCTGCATCCGCTTTGCTGCGGTCCTCCGGAAGCCTTGTGGATGTGCCATCCGCTCCCATCCGGTCCGCATCCGCTTTCCATCCGCCCTGCGTCCTCCCCGCGTCCGAGTTATCCGCTCCGGTTATGCAAATTTTTGCCCCTTCTGAGAGTGGATAACAACGGATGGAACATTTTTCTCGTCCGTTGTGTCCGTTTTGCATCCGTTGGGCAGTGTGACAGGGCCTTAACCCATATAACTTTGGGGTCCTCAATCATTTTTCAGAATGTAAAGGAATCCTGAGACCAAAATGTTTGAGAACAGCTATCTAGATAATCTGAAGAGCTGGAAGAGGCAGAGGTAGTTGATCCTGCCTCAAATTACTTTTCTGTTCATCGTTATTTATCGTTCTGCAGTATTTCTTCTCTATGAAAGAAAGAGGCACAACTTTCTCCATATCTATAGTTTAGTCCTTGCATAAGGGTTTGCTGCCTAATATTCACTGTTTACAAGATATTCAGGATTTCCCACTGAGATGTAGACATAAAAACGTCTGTGTTATTTAAAATGTAAATCATAAAAGGTGGTTTCCTCATAACTGTTTACTGTATTTATTGTGAAGTCCCAAGTAGCTTACTGCAATAGCATACATAACTTTAAAGTGGTCATCAAGTTATCAAAATTAATGAATGTATCTAATAATAAATATGTTCCACATAATACTGTACCGTCGTAACAATCATGATGTTTTGTTACAACAAAGCAACTACATTCGTCCTAAGCTCAGAGCTAATTCTCATTCCCTGAGTTCCAAATACATGGGAAACCTGTGTTTCCCAAAAGTTCCCTAAATATTAAAAGTGAGGATTCAGTCCTTACATCTGGTAGGAAGGTGTTGTAGAAGAGCTAAGCTATTGCATTGAATACACCCCTCCAATCCTTGCTTCTTTCACTTCATGATGGATGAAGTGCAACAAAACTTGTTAATGTAACAAGCACTCTTAGCAGGCTTACTTGGAGGTAATCAGGCTGCAAGTCTTAACAGGACTTCAAAAGTGAACACTGACACTTTATTGGGTCATAACATCTCTGAAACAGTCTCTAATTAAACTTGAGGTCTTTGAGAGAACAATGGGGAGGTATGTGGATTAAAAATTTGCCATATTTTTATAGTATAGGAAAGTCATACTGTAAGTATGATTGCATATAATGTTTAATGTTTTATCTGTAACAAATTATGCATAACCTGCTGTGAATAAAATGAAATCCTTATTTTAATTAGCTTTTCTCTGGTTTTGTTCATTAGCTTGCTTATGCAACCCAATTGGTTGTCTTTTTCTATATAAGTTCATTCTTTAATTTAAAATAAACTTGAATAGTTTATTATTAAACTTGAATAGTTTATCCTTTCTATTCTAGTTTTGAATTATTTTAAGACTAATTTTATATGAAATAACATAACGGGCGGGGAGGGGGGATATGTTCCAGATTGTTCTGAGTTCTGTGTTTCCAGGGTGACATGACTCAGTCAGTAGTTTTGCTTCTAAATGTGCTCTGTTAATTGATGTAGCATTCTCCAGTTTATTATTCATATGAATTTCTAAGTAAATATCACAATAGTTATTAATTATTTAAATATCTTAATGTTGAGCCATTTACTGCTTTAATAATCAAGTAATGGTACAGTAATGGGTATGAGAGTTATTAGATTGCTGTGTAATAATTTTACTGTTGCATTTGGTTTAAGGTTTCTTCAGCTGCATTGTGAAATAACTTCCTATCTGATGCTACTCAAGGGTTCACAATAACTCATTCAGCAGCATGAATTATATTAATAATGATGAAACCTGCAGACAGTTTATGTAACATTGATGCTTTTCATAGATTTTACCTAGGCAGAATGCTTTCCCTTATTTATTTAGTGAAAGGATGAATGGAATGCTTGTGTCTGGTAAAATATTTATTTCTGTTTATTTTATGTTATTTGTATGCAGAGTTCATAGGTCAGTTTAAAGTACTTGAAAAGTACATTTTAAAAGAAACTTAAAACAAATTTCAAAATGATAATAGCAGACCGATATACTAGTTTAAAAATTGTGTTGCAGCATAACAACTAAGATTTGAATGCAATACAAATTAAATTAGAAGTATAAGTAGTCCTCAAATTTTGAACATAACGGAGTCTGGAATTTCCATCATATATCATGAAGGTTATAAGTTGAGGCATCCATGTGACTGGATCCATTTTTCTGTGTCAGTCATTAAGCAAATGTTGCGATCATTAATTGAACAAGGTTTTTGTTAAGTGAATGTTGCAGTTAAGTGAAATCCATGTGTTTCTATGGGCACTGTTTGTGGGAAACTGACCAAAAAGGCTGGAAATTAATAAAAAGCTTTGTAAATAATGAATATGTGACTGCAGAATGCTGCAACTGTTCATAAAGGTGAGACAATTATCTAGTGTTCAAAATACGATAGTTGTGACACTCTGTCTGCTTATGTGACTATGCGTGCATGCATGCAAGCAGCCCATGGAACTTTGGAATCGGATTCTAAGTAGATTTGAGGAGGTCTTGAGTAATCACTAAGTGACCGGTTGTTAAGCAAGGACTAACCATACAAATATCCTTTGCCTAATGTAAAAGAATATCAGTTTGGGCATCTTCCAACAACTGACAATGATGACATTAAATAAAAAAGATGTTTTTAAAATACTAATGGAATGCAAGTTCTTACTTTCTACAGACTGACCTTCATTCCATGTTTTTTAAAATTCATTCAAACTAAATATGTGCAAGCATATGAAAAATATATATCTCAAAAGACATGTAGCTTCTTTCTATATGTTATATTTCTCCCTGTTTTTAATTAAAAGCTGCTAATATGACTCTAATCAAATATTTCTATCTCTGCCTTATTCCTTTCTAGATTTATGTCATAGAGTACAGCTGTATAGAGTATAGCTGAGTAATGCATTTATCCTTGGAAATGAGGTGTGTGTTACATCCATTTGTCATGTGTAAACTGATGTGTAGACTTCCTTGCTGAAGGGCATAGTGTTATGCTGTAGCAAGAGTTATAGGATATTACCAAAACTAAAATGATTCTCTTCTCTAGAAAATGTTGCAACAAAATCCATTGCATTGCTTCAAGAACTATAAAACAGAATAGTTGAAGAATAGCACAAAACTGCTCATATATATAATCTATTCTAGAAATTCAAGCTTTAATAAGTTTTTGAATGATTATGTGAAAAGCTTTTGCTCTTCATGTCACTCCATATAATCTTCCTGATATACTGTGTTGGCTGAAAAAAAAACACTGCATAGAATTATATGTATGATAGCATATCTTACATTTTAATTCAAAAATCTGCATTGTATCAGAGAGGTTCCTTTCTTTTGCTTAATTCTTAATTCATTTAATTTGCTTAATTCTCTAACTTCGGATGCTTATTTTTAAATGTTTCATTTTTTATTTCTTGGAAGCTCATAAAGTTTATCCTGTTTAAACGATCAAATAGAAACACTTAAAATTGACTCCGTTTTGATGGTATATCTATATGTTTTGAAATACTATTAGGATTGTTCTATTGGCTAATTAATGCTTAATGAGACTCATTTTAAATACCTAGATTAATTCATTCACTCCAGTTTGCCTATAAATCTCTTCTTGATTACTTATTTATGACAAATGACAAGCAGATTTATCGGGTACCACTTCTTCAATGTTTTGTAAATCAAATTAGAAAGAAAGCTTAGAGACCATCCTATACTCCTATCTGGTTTCCCCCCTTCTTTTCCAAAATATATTTTTGCTATACTGTGATGAAAATGTCTTTAATCCTTTGGATTCACACATGTACAGCAAAGATTTGGTAACAGTCTACTTTATCTTTGAATTATAAACTTCAGCCAATTCAGAATATTTTGATGCACACAATTTTGAGTGTACATAGTATGCCAATATATTCTCACTGTTACATAAGCTGCTCTGGACCTTAGAATTTGGCTTCAATTGAAAGTATCATCTTTGAAGGTATGTCACAGGGCCAGGTTTCTTGTGGGACTGCTTTTCTCTTGTGGTTTCTGACTGTCTTATCATATCTTGATGTTGGGCATGTTCTGGGATCCCTTCTGTGAAACCTTGCTAACTATTGGGATCCAAGAGACATGTTGTCTCTGTCAATCTGTTAGTTTAATACACGCATGTTTTAAAATATATATTGGACAGTATGTTGTATTCATGGTGTCCTCTGAATTGTATAGTCTGTTAGAGTGCTTTGTGTTAAATTAATTGTTCTCACCCTAATTGTAGCACAATGTTATCAATTGTTAATCCCATAAATTAGTACCAGCATTATAAATTGAAACAGCTACTGTCAATTCATGGTGTCACAGAGTTTCCATAGAGAGCATGGAGACTTGATGGATATTCAAAGAAATAATTCTTCAAATGTATATTACTGTCAGTAGAGTAACAGCAATTTCACATTTGATTGAGATGATGAATCTCAACCATCTCTCACACAATCATGAGAACCATGTATCTGACCTTCTAGGCAAATTCTGAAAGACCATGTTATTCATTGATTCTAAAGAAAAAAAATTCATTGCATAACCAGCAAAGACAGGGAGGCTTCTAGATTTTGTTTTTAAATGCTTTTTGTCAAGAAGAAACAGAAACTTCCATTTCTTCTTTTGCAATTGATAGGTTTTATTGCAGGTTATGGAGGAAAGGACTGATTTTGTTTCACTGATAACATGAGAGTTAAATCGATTAGGGAAGAAGTTCTTTTCTCATGAGTCTTTTCACTTGCCTGCATGAAATTTCATATGTTTACCTACGTGTTGGGTTGTTGTTGTTTTTTTGGGTAAGCCCATAGTAATTACATAAGTTATAATAGAAAAATTAGAATGACCCAGGATATAAATATTTTCTCCAGATTTTCAGCATTTATTATGGTCTTTTAAGAGGCTAATGACTTACAAGTCATAAGCTTTGATTGAATTATTTAATTAAGCTTAGTCTTTTTAGGAATTCTAGATTTGTTTTGAATTAATGAATTGAAAATAAACAACAAAAAATGGAACCATAACTTTCATTTTTTTAAATATATTGATTTATGTATCATAGTACAGAAAATCAACAATGAATAAACCTGAATTTCAGTAGACAGAAGTTGACATGCTTCTTGGCTTTTTGAAGAGTTATGGGTCATGAAGTAGAAACAGTCTATGATACAAATATGTAAGTTTTATTGTGCCCACTTAATATATTGGCAACCAGAAAATTAATTAAAACATATTATTTGCACCTATTGAATGGCAATGAGGACTTGAAAATATGCTTGCTAATCATTAACATTTCCCCAACTAATTAATGGTTTATTACCATTTATTGTATTAAATTTTCTGCTAACTCAAGAGTTAAACTGACCCACAGTATTGGACCAAAATTGTTTTGAACCAATTTTCCAGATTTTAGAGCAAGAATAAAACACTTGAAGCTATTTTGTGTAGTATTTGTTTATTATTTATTAATTCATTTGTTCAGATTTGAATATCTGCGTGTGTCAAAAAAGCGACTTGGTAGTGTACCTCAGTGCGATAAAAAACCACACATATAAAATGAAGTAAAAATATATAAAAATCCACATTAAAAGACCAGTATAGTGAAAATAAAAGTCCTGGGGTTGGGTGCTTTGTGGAAGAAAGGACCAGCAGTATTTTTCTGATAAAATAACTCTCCAAAAGGTTTGTCATAAAGTGATTGCCTCATATAGCTCACAAAATGAGGCATTTCTCCTATGCCCTCCTCCTCCACCTGTAATATCTCATATTGTCCTTGAAGGATTCCAGATCACACTTAGCCATGCAAGTGCTGTTGTACAGACTGAGATGGTCCCCATTCCTCCCCCGTAAGCCATGCAACCCACATTGCTCACTTCTCCGTTCCTCCCTGCATGCCCTAGGAAGAAGAGGGGTGTGTGCCTGGGTCTTTCTTTGAACTCTTTCTCCCTTGTTCTACCTGTCTCCTGCTCTGCCCAGCCAGACTTTGCCCTTCCCCAGTTTCCTCCACAACCAACGGGAGCCACAGTCCCACTCCCTATTAACTGCTCGGCCTTCCACTTGGAATCAAATTCTGACGGGGGCCTGACAACCCCCCATGGGTTACTGCAGCATTTTAATGCTATTAAATGCTTTACTAGTTTATACTAAGTTTCTGCCCTGGATCCCCCCCCCCCTCCAGAACAGGTGCTTTGTGGAAATTATGATAAGGTGATAATTGGGGTTTCTTGTCAACCATGCAGGACTGCAGAGGTAGCAATGTCTCATGGGATTTAATATGTGTGGTGGACTGGGTTCAGTGCTGAGGTGGACTTTCAGAAAAGACCCCCCCCCCAATGCTTCATTTGGGAATGCCCATACCTGCAAGATAAATGTTTGCCACTTGCACAGAACCTGCTTTCCAGTTAATAGTCTAATGGGAGATTATTATAAGGCTGGCAAAGGCTCTGGCCAAAGATGAAAAGGTTGGGATCTTGGTGCTCTTAAAAGGGAGTGGGGCAGAGAGGAGAAGGGGTCCTGTGAAGGCCTTTGTTGCTTCAATGGGTCTGAGCAGCAAAGACAGAAGCCATGTGAGTATTGGTGTCCTGACTAGGGGGAACATGCCTCCTGCCTGATTGGTGGGAATGGAGAGATGGGCCTCTGACTTTAATTGGTGATTCCCACTGAAAGCTAATGTTTGGTAATAAAGTGGTATTTTCTCTTTTCTCTATCATGGTTTATTCATTTGACAAAATATAATACCAACAAAAATCAAATAAAAATACTAGCATAATAAGAGATAAAACAATAACTAAAGCCCCTTCAGGGTTGAAAAAGCCCATAGCAGTAACTCGGTACTATAGACAAAATCACCTCCTTCCTAATTTGAAAAATCTAAAATTCTTGTCTTTGGTAAGAGAACTAGTCAATAATCCAAAAGAGTGAAAAGGAGCAAATAACAGCAGGTTACTGTATTTAAATACCTTGGGGTGGTTTTC
The DNA here is from genome assembly GCA_015471245.1 of Laticauda colubrina. NCBI lineage: Eukaryota > Metazoa > Chordata > Lepidosauria > Squamata > Elapidae > Laticauda > Laticauda colubrina. The sequence goes on along the minus strand of BLBF01000005.1, from coordinate 49,809,130 downwards.
AATTCTAGAGGCACCTGGAAGGCACGCCAGAAATACATAGTGCAGCTAGTTCTTAGGACCATAAGTGCTCTTAAGCACTTCTTTTACACAAGAGGAAGCAAATTAATTCCTGCAGCATTAAAACTATTTTAGGCCAAACCATTGGCCCAAATCATTTATGGTGCACAAGTAGGAATTTATGCAAAGAAGGATGTACTGGAAACAGTGCAAACTTTTTTTTTTTTTTTGAGATCAATCCTTGCTCCACTCAGTGCAAAGCAAACAGTTAAGTCTGGAGTTAGGAATACATGCAATCCTGGTAAGGGACTGAAAGAGGAGAATTAATTATTGGCTGAAAATCCAGTTCTTCCCAGTCTGACCCCTGTAGTTTTAATAGACAATTTTCCTTCTCCCTGTAAATAGGCCATAAAACAGAAACTAGCATTAGATATGCTTTCTGTACTATTCCTAATTTCTTTTGGGTATGACCAAAAAACTACTCACCCAAAGAATAAAGGAATATGGAGTTTCAGGCTGAAGTGAATAGGCTGCTGTAACGTGGCAGAAATTGGATTAATAAGGGCCCTTGGGAAACAGCAAGATAGCTACAAAATGTAATTTTCCCAAGTTGAAAATAGCATTTTTCAAAGCCAAGCTTAACATCTTAACTATCCATACTGCTGCAAGACAGATGCTCCAAAATCCCATTAACCAAGCATACCTGCCCATGTGGTAACACAGATTTAAATGATTTTGCTTGTATTATTACACTCATACATTCTACGGGGATATCAGGACTGTTTATATTCTGTTCCTAATATGTAAATTTTCAGGAAGGCTGGACAATTTCCATGCAAACCATCTTCTAGGTTTGCATCTTCCCTGCCAGTTATCTTGAAACCTTTTGCACAGTGGCCAAATTGTGTGTTGCTTCAAGGAAATTAAGGCACAACTGGTCACACAAATAACCACTACTGTTTTATTTATCACTTTAGTATTAATACATACAAATTACAGGTAAACATTGACTTGCAACTGTTTTCTGACCATTTGAAGTTACAACAGCACTGAAACATGACTGGTTTTCACACATAGCATCCCCATAGTCACATGATTAAAATTCAGACACTTTGGCAATTGGCATGTATTTATGATGGTTGCAGTGTCCCAGGGTCATGTGATCTCCTTTTATGACCTTCTGACATGCAAAGTCAATGGGGAAGTCAGCTTTACTTAACAGCCGTGTTACTAATTGAACAACTGCAAGGATTCATTTAATGACTGTGTCAAGAAAGGTGGGCAAGGGTCACATAACAATTGCTTATCAGTAGAAATTTTGAGCTCAAAAGCTATGTCTCATTTTAGGTCATGCATATTTTTTCTTCATATATTATAATATTTTAAATCTATATGTGGAGCCTTAGCGGCACAGTGGTTAGAGTGCAGTACTGCAAGTTACTCCCATTGCAATTTGGCAGATTAAATCTCACCAGGCTCCAGGTTGACTCAGCCTTCCATCCTTCCGAGGTGGGTAAAATGAGGACACAGATTGTTGGGGGCAATAGGCTGACTCTGTAAACTACTCAGAGAGGGCTGTAAAGCACTATAAAGCGGTATATAAGTCTAAGTGCTATTGCTATATGTTCATGGTTAATTAAACACAATTGTAATGGTTTACATTATATTTTAATTTATTGTAACCCTAACTTTGGTTGTAGGAAGCTGGGAGGAAGTGTCCTCACCAAATGACGGTGAGATTCAGTTAAGAACAGCAGCTTTGACTGCAGGGATTCGTATTTGCTAAGAGTTGCAATAATGCTTTAAGACCACATCATTTAATGAGTGAATTTTCAATCTCAATTGCCACTGTAAGATTAAGACTACCTTTCCTGGGGCAAAGTGTCTGAGAGGGCAATGCTTCTGCAGCTGACAATATCCTTGGAAAAGTTGAAATCTATTTTAATAGATTTCATCTTGGATTCAGTTCTACTTTTTTTGACTTCTCACCGTGATGGTATTTTGACGCTTGCAGGATTCTGGAGTCATGTCATCACTTTTTGCAACCTTCTGAAAAACAAAGTGAGTGGGAAAGCCAGATTCACTTAACTGTGTTACTGATTCAACAGTTGCAATGGTTCACTTAATTGTGGCAAGAATGGTTGTGTGATGGGGCAAAATACACTTAATAACTGTCTTGCTTATCAATAAAAACTTTGGGCTCAATGGTGATCATAAATCGAGGGCTATCTGTAATTGAGAAAGAGACAGACTCTTAATATCAAATATCTCTAGGATTGAAGTTGGAATTCCTAAGAGAGAAAGGAGAGCTAATATTCATTTTCTGTTCATAAGCCTTCACCAATATTCAATTCCATTTTAACCCATCTGAGAAAAGCAAGAATTCAAGCTTAAATAGCCAAATGAATAGGAAAGGATATTGTTTCTGTCTTCCTCTCACTTACTGTATATCATTGCTTCCCATATAGAGAATGGGCAGGAACCAAAAGAAGCAGGAAGATGTAAGGACATTTTTTATTTGACTCCTCTCCCCACCCCCAAATCCTGTTCATACCTATGCTGTTTTACTGGTTTTGTGGCAGATTAATGGCAAAGGAGAAAGGGGAGGGGGAAAAACTGTAGACAAACCTGATCAGTAACATTTGGGGATTGTAGATAATCTGCAGTACAGATTGCCTTAAGAGACAAAGAACCATGACCATTAAAAAGGGAGCAAGGAACTTGTATACAACTATACACTTCGAGTTTATTTTTTAATAACACTCTCAGTTGGGAGGACATATTGAACCCAGAACTTTCCAAATCTGTTGCGTTTGATACATACATGTGTGCGTGTGCGTGCACATCTATCTATACCTATAACTATATCTACCTATCAGTCAATCATCTATCGGCTTGCTGAAAAACAAACACCTCTGCACAGGATGAAACTCCTGTTGGCAATTCATGAATTGGTAATATAAAATGCCTTGATAGGTCTGAAGAGATTGATACATTGTGCATCGCTGCAGGATAGGAGTGGAATTGGAAAAGAGCAACTTAGTTTCTTATTCAAGGAGAATTTTTCTTAATAGAACCTAATTGGCAGCCCTTGTTGTCTTTGAGGTCTACATAGTGCCAAGATGATTAGTGAAGGGCAAATAACATTTTTGATAATTGGAAATAATTTAGTTTGATGTCAATACTGGCTAAAACACTGGAACTGAATATTAAGCAGTTGTTTTGGACAAGAGTACATTGCTTTGCAAAGTCAACATGGGTTTATCAAGAACAGTATTGAGTGACATATTGCAGAACTCTACTCTTGGCCCATTGCTGTTTAGCATATTTATGAAAGATTTGAGTGAGAAGGAAGACAATATGATTATTAAATTTGTGGCTGATATAGAGCATTTTAGGAAGTTAAGAGTCTGAAAAAGAAGCAGAAACCAGCAACCTGGAGAAATCCATGAACTCCTCGGGAAGACTCCAAAATATAAATATAGAATGCAAGGATGGAAGACACTTTACTAGCAGCAATATTATATATGCATATATTTATTATCCCATTTTTATTTTTGGCTACCTCAAGGAAATGTGCATATCTAACTCTCATCTCCTGTTTTCTCCACAAAGCCCTGTGAGATGGTTTTTCCTGAGAGATGGTGATTAGTCCAAAGTCACCTAGCCAGCTTTCATATTTAAGGGAACATTAGAACTCAAGATGTTCTGGTTTCTAGACCAGTGCCTAACTACTGTACCAGATTGAGTCTCAGAAACAATATATGCAGAGGTAGTAGTGTCAAGATGGAACCACACCTGGAACATTGTGTTCCCTTCATTTTAAGAAAAACAGTGATTAAGTGGAACATATCCAGAGGAGAGTAGGTAAGTTTATAAGGCACCTGTAGGAAAAACTTAGGAGTGTTGGAGGCACTCGGTACAGTTTGTTTAGCTTAGAGAAGAGAAGATTGTGGACATGATGTCTCTGTTAAAATTGTTTAAAGGATTGTCATGTAGCAGATGGAACAGAATTTTCCAGTAGTCAGAAATAGTGGGTTCAAACTTCAAGGCTTCTGTTGTTACATGAGTTTGTTGTTTATTCTTTTTCATCTTCGTGAATGAAGATGTTTGACTTTCACAGAGCAGAACAAATTTAACAGGCGATGTAAGATACTGCTTTTTACAGTTAACTTTGAATGTGAAATTTCCCTATTTCCATAGAATCAGCATGTAAGATTTCAAAGGAATTCTTTGACAATTTTGTTGTATAAATTAGAAATACATGTTGGAAGTTCAACCAAGTTAAAAATCTGTCTGATCACAAACTTGTTAAGATGATCAAATTATTTGCTTTATCTTAATAAAACATTAATACAACATAATAAGCTTACATAATGTATGCAAATATTCATGGAAGAATATACAGATTATTTGCATAATTTTTACAGCAATGGTTTAAAAGGGGAGTGAAATTAAAACTTTAATTTAAACAAACCTCTAAACAAGAAGAGATTTAAATTGGGCATTTTGTGGTTCTTACCTTACTGTGCTTCCTAGTAAATATTAATTTTTTTATTTTTTTTTAAATTGTAAATGGTAAACTGTTTAGCCCTCCCTGTATGTAGCAAAATTCAATTTAGAGATTGTCGATCTTAATAAATTTGATGTGTGCCTATTCTCCTATGAGCTGTTCAGAGCATCCAGAAGTGGGAGGTGCTTAGTTTCCGCATTCACAGGCTGAGCTTGATTTGTGGAACGCTCCTCCTCCACCACGTGACTCCTCAGCGTTCCCCAGTTTTTTGCTCAGCCTCGTGGAAGACAGGCAATGCTTTGAATACTTCCTTGACTGAAACAGGAATATTAGCAGGTTTGATTGCAATTCGGTTTGGTTTTTTCCTTTGTCTTTAGCCTTCAATCCTTATCAGTCTGAGAGCCTGGCTTAAGGGAAGCGCTGTTTGCACCTCCGCCCCCCAAAAAAGAGGTGGTGAGAAGCTTTTGGAGCTGCTCTGCTCCACCTCCCCACAACCAAAATTTTCTTACCTCTGCCAGTTTGATTGCTGCTGTGTCTTTGTTCCGTTTGCTTGCTAGAGGCTTGAGATTCATTTTAAAAGTCGTATCACCCTTACCCCCCCGCCCAAACGCCATTTCAGTGGGGAAGTTAATTAGGATTAATTCCCTTTTCTTCTCCGCCGTTATGTTATTTGAGAGCTCAGGCTTCGTTTGAGCTGTGGCTTGGTTTGCAAGGCAGGAAGCTGCTGCTGAGAAGCGCGTGAAAAGACTTTAACTGTTGGAGGCCATCTTGAGTGCCACCTCGTGGCTGCGCACCCTATTTATCTTTTGTGAGCTGTGCGAGGTATTTTCTGCTCAAAGCAGCAGAATCCCTTCAAGATTCTGAGAGCTGACTTACCCTTGTTTTGGTGACCTGCACTCGAGGATAATTAATTTGCTTTTTAAAAATTGTTGGCTAAACCCTCACAGCCTTATTCTCAGTGGCACAGCAGCAAGCACCAAGGCCAGTGTCCGCCTGTGCAGGAAAGCTGCTGAAGGCCCTTAAAATCATCAATCCGGGCCTTAGGCGTTATCTATTTGGCTAATTAGATGACTCATTAATATTGGTTGTTCTATTATTAATATTGGAATATACATATATCACTATTCATAGGAGCAATTGCAAAGCAATTATAGCAATAATGTTATAATAATTAGTACAATCATAATCACTCATGGTAACAAACTACTTAACATTATAATATTTTAATTTCAATAAAATATTATTATTGAGATACGACTTACTATATCTATATATAGACACCAGTAAAATAAAAAGAATAAATAAAATAAAAGGGGGCAATAAGAACTTTATCAGGGCAACCATTTTTGACTCAGATCGGACCCTGGGCGTGCCAACCGCCTTGTATGCAGATTATATTCAACTACTGTTATTCTAATTTTAATCAAAATGGCAAATGGTAGCACCTCTCAGGCACCTTGCTTGAAGGCAAAAGCCAAATCTAAACGCAATGGAAATTCTAAAGTCTCAGAAAGGGACGCCTTAAGGCACCATGAGGCATTACAAAAGCAGGCATTCTCGAGAGGTCCACGCTGTATCTCAGGGTGCCCCCTCTTCCAGTCCGTCAGTTTCTTCACACTCTCCTCCTCCTCTAGATCTCTGCCTTTCAATCAGGCACAGCTTAACTGCACAAGGAAAACAGGCTCAAGTGTCTGGAACACCAACCAGACGGGCCCCTGAAGCCACATTCTCTCCGACAGTCGCTGGTTTTCGCCAGGGTGACAGCTTCATTGAGGAGGTTCCAGAAAGGATGAAAGCCTGGATGGAGATGGCTATTAGCCAAGGGATTGCAGCAGGGTTTCAACAAGCGGTAATGTCCAGACCTTATCCTATAGATACTGACCAAGAGCCTCAACCTCTGAGGTCACTGACCAGGTCGGAACAACACCAGTCCGAGGTACATTTACAGGGGGAGATCCCTCTCCAAAGGCTGGAGGAGGAGGAAGTAGATCAAATCTTTCAAATGGCCGAGTCTGAAGTGGGATCAATTCATGATAGCGAGCCCCTGTCAGAGGCAGACCCCTTAGAAGGGGAAATGTCTGAGGATGAAGGTCTTATTCCTGACCAGCCTGCTTTTACAGGCTTATTTCGGCTACAGCTTTTCAAGTCTTTCTTGTTTAAGGCAAAGAACATTGCAGGCCTAAACAAGCCAAAACCTTCTGACACACCTGACCCTTCAGGGGAGGGACCAGAGGACATGATCTTCAACCAACCGGTAGTTGAAGCAGAGGTAATTCCAGTCCCACCCGTATTTTTGGACCTGGTGCAGAAGCAGTGGGCTTCTGCAGCAGTATACACCTCCCCAACTGGACGTGATAGGAAATACTTCAACTTGGACCCAGTTACTGGGGACTCCCAAGGTAGATGAGCCCATAGTGGCTTGAGCGTCCCCCTCTATTCCCAATGAGGCACTGGAGGCCTTAAAGCCGGAGGAAAAACGGGTCGAACTAGCCCTACGCAGAGCTCATCAGCCTGATGCGTGGGCGATCAGATCAGCCATGGCCGCCTCCTTCTTCACGCGGTTGTCTCTTAGATGGCTTCGTCTTTTGAAACAACATGTTCCTTTTTCTAACATCAGGGCGCACCAAGACATTGCCAAACTTACGGCAGCTGCTGAATTCTTTGCCGATGCTACCTATCACGCAGTCAAGTTTTCAGCAAGTGCCATTACCTCGCATATCACAGCGCGTCGCTTGCTATGGTTAAGATACTGGCAAGCTGACTTCAAACACAAATCCAAGCTGGCATCATCCCCCATTGCGGGAGATAGATTGCTTGGCCCTTCCCTGGATCACATCTTTTCGTTGTGCCATAAAATTCAGGGGGGTGGAGAGCGATACTAGATTTGAAACGTCTCAATCGTTTCTTAGTATATCGCAAATTTAAAATGCATACCCTCCAATCAATATTGCAGGGCATCAGGAAAGGGGGTGTGCTCACGTCCATAGACTTGATGGAGGTGTACCTGCACATTGCTATTCGGCCCTCCCATAATAGGTTTCTGAGATTTTGCAACAATAACTACCACTTTGAATATGTGGCCCTTCCATTTGGATTGGCCTCTGCCCCCAGGACCTTCACCAAGGTCCTCGCAGCGCTAGCTGCCCACCTCAGGAACATCCCGGTACGCCTCCAGTGTTATCTTGATGATATTTTGATTTTATCTCCTTTCGCCCATCAGGCAGTTATAGACACTCAGAACACATTACTATCCCTACAAGAGCATGGCTTCTTAATAAATTGGAAGAAGAGTCAATTAACACCATCGACTCGGATAATCCATTTAGGGGCGGTCATAGATACAATGGAAGGCAAAGTTTATCTGTCACCAGATAGACTAAATAGCATTCAAAAATTGGTTAAGGAAATCAGGGCGCTTAAGAGGGTGTCCCTGATGGACTTATCCCAATTGTTGGGCAAAATGATCTCATGTATTTCTATTATTCCTTGGGCTCGCCTTCACACTAGATCCCTCCAGTGGTTCCTGCTACTGTACCAGTGATCCGGCCGAAGCAACTCCAAACACAAAGTCAGGGTCCCGCCCAAGGTTCTCAAGTCTCTCCTCTGGTGGTCCAAACTGGTTATCAACAGAGGCTGTGCCTTCAAGGAACCACAAAGGCTCACCATCATCACAGATGCCAGTCTGTTTGGATGGGGAGCTCACGTACAGTCGCTCACAAGCCAAGGCCGATGGTCCAACATAGAACAGTCATGCAGTGTAAACTGGCTGGAACTTCGCGCAATACACCTGGCCCTTCAGAATTTCTTCCCCCAGGTACGCGGTCAGCACATACTGATACTGACAGACAATGTAACAGCCAAAGCTCACATAAACAAGCAGGGGGGCACACAATCGAAGCAGCTAATGTGGGAAGCGGAGCGCCTCTGTTGCTCGGCAGAGAACAACATACTTTCCATCAAAGCAGAACACATTTCGGGTCTGTCGAATTCACAGGCAGACTGGCTAATCAGGGCCACCATAGATCAGTTGGAGTGGCGCCTTCACCCATCCCTGTTCCAAGAAGCGACACAGTCATTTGGTCAGCCGGTGGTAGACCTATTTGCTTCCCCTCTCAACACTCAGCTCCCGAGATTTTTTTCCAGGTACCCATTCCAAGGGGCAGAGAATTACAACTCGCTCTGCTGTCGTTGGCCCCCGGGGCTCCTGTATGCCTTCCCTCCACTTCCTCTGGTTCCCAAAGTCATCCAGAAGTTACTAGACGAGAGAGTGGAATTACTTCTAGTAGTGCCTTATTGGCCCAGACGGTCATGGTTCACGGACCTCCGCAGTCTCTCAGTAGCCCCCCCCCCCGGAGAATCCCGTCAGACATAATCTCATTAACTCAGGGGCCTCTTCAATATCCGGATCCTCAATGGTGACAATTGACCATCTGGAGGTTGAGCGGAGTGGTTTGAAGAGCGAAAAGCTCTCCAACAGAGTTATTGACACTATTTTAGCCACCAGACACCCCTCAACAACATCCGGACTCTCAGTGGTTACAATTGACCGTCTGGAGATTGAGCAGAGTGGTTTGAAGGGCGGAAAGCTCTCCAGTAGGGTTTTCGACACTATCCTAGCTGCCAGACGCCCCTCAACAATTCACATTTACAACGCCACATGGTCCACATTCTGCAAAAGGGTGTAGTAAGTTTCAAATTGATCCTGCCTCTCCCTCTGTCGCCCAGGTTCTAGAGTTTTTACAGGAGGAACTTGATAAGGGGTTGTCACCTAATACATTAAAAAGACAGGTGGCGGCCTTGGCATCAGTTCTCGGTCACAAGGGTCTCAGTTCTCTTTCACATCACCCACACATAAGATCCTTCGAGGAGCCACCAACTTACGTCCTCCAGCAGTGCACTGTTATCCCACCTGGGACCTTAACAAGGTCCTTGTCGCTCTCACTAAAGGTCCTTTTGAACCTTTGAAATCATCAAGTCTCCACTTTCTCATGTACAAACTAGTTTTCCTGGTAGCAATCACTTCCGCTCATTGTATCTCGGAAATTGCAGCCCTGTCTGTCAGACAAGATCTCTGCATTTTTCATGCTGATCGTGTGGTCCTTCGTCCCGATCCCACATTTATGCCCAAGGTCAATTCGGTTTTTCATAGAGCTCAAGAGCTTATTCTTCCAAATTTTTGTCCCAGACCGTCACAGGGGATGGAAAGACAATGGCATAAGCTTGATGTGAGGTGTGCCCTGCGAATCTATATCAAGTATACAGCAGCTTTCAGGAAATCAGAGGCTTTATTCATGTCCTTTCAGCCAAATTATCAGGGTTGCAAGGTTTCACCATCTACGATAGGCCATTGGATACGGGCAGCAATAGCGAAAACATACCAGACCCAATCTCTGCAGGTGCCTAACGGCATAACAGCTCATTCAACAAGGAGTGCAGCAACTTCGGCAGCATGGGCCACACAGGCATCAATAATTGAAATCTGTCGGGCCGCGGCTTGGGTTTCCCCATCGCACTTCATTAGACATGACAAAATTGATGTGTTTGCTTCTGCTGAGGCTTCCTTTGGCAGAAGAGTTCTGCAACGGGTCCACAGAGATCAGAAGGAGATTCCAGACCAGATGGAGTCCCTCCCATAGGACAGGCCAAGCTTTGGTATGTCCCACTACTGGATGCTCTGAGCAGCTCATAGGAGAAAGGGCGTTGGTACTTACCTGATACGCCCATTCTCTTTGAGCTGTGAAGAGCATCCAGCCCCACCCTTTTTTTTTCCATCTGGTGGGGTCCTGTTTTGGCCAATGAACTTTTTTGTATGTGAGGATGAGAGCACTTTTTTCCCTCGTCTTCGCCAAAACTGGGGAACACTGAGAAGTCACTTGGTGGAGGAGGAGCGTTCCACAAATCAAGTTCAGCCTGTGAATGTGGAGACTAAGCACCTCCCACTACTGGATGCTCTTCACAGCTCAAAGAGAACGGGCGTATCAGGTAAGTACCAACGCCCTTTCTGTCCAGCTTTTGTGGATGAAAGATGCTGGGATGGCATTCATTCAGAGAGCTCCAAGTCAGGGAAGATTGATAAGTCTGGAAAGCTGTTCTTCTGTCCAGGTATCCGTTTTCTACCTGGTCTGATTACATGGATTGGATTAATGGAAAAACATTCAGAGTATACCTTACAAAAGATTTTAGAAACCATCTCAGCTGCCTAATTTATTTTGCTAACTGCATTCCTCAAGCACTACATTTTTAAAACACTTAGTTCTCTTTTATTTATGAATTTCAGTTCAGGAACCTTAATAGGGAAAAAAAAAACCTTACAGGTCACATCAGTGTTTATTATTACAGGATTTCAAAATACGTTTCTATTTTTTTTTTTCATTTGAACCCTGCATTCTAGATATCTCCTTCCCCTCTTCCTTCTTCTCCAAGGCTTTTTGTTATTTATGCTTATGAAATCTTGCAAATTTGGAATGTTTGGATTTGTTATTAACAAATAGCAGCCTGTTATACCCTCATCAACTGTCTCATGGGAATAAAGTCCTGGTTCATTCATATATGAGCTGTGGTGGCACAGTGGCTAGAGTGTAGTACTGCAGGCTGCTTCTGCTGATTGCCAGCTGCCTGCAGTTAGGCAATTCAAATCTCACCAGGCTCAAGGTTGACTCAGCCTTCTATTCCTCCGAGGTTGGTAAAATGAACGCCCAGATTATTAATATGATGAATCTATAAACCACTTACATTGTGAAGCAGTATATAAGTCTAAGTGCTATTGCTATATAACACCCATTGAAGCAAGGAAATTATTTTTCAAATTTATATGACTGCCCATTCACACAAAGTAACTAATGGACAGTGTACCATAATGCTAACAATGAAAACATTCTACCGTAGCCACTTAAAAAAAATTAAATGAAAACATTGTGAGAGCAAATGCATCAGAATGCATTTTTCTTCATCTGCTAATTTGCAGGAATTAAAGTTTGCCAAATTGGGACAGGTATAGTGAAGTAAGATTGCTTGCCCAAAGCAAATTATGGTCATAACCACAGGGACTGCCACCCAGTCGTGAAGGCAAAACAGTTGTCAAATGCCCAGAATATGCTCACATGAATGTGTGTGTGTTTTGACACAGCATCTTAGGATAGCCTACTCTGGACCTGTTTTAATTTTAAACAGTTGTTAGGTGACCTGTTGTAAATTGCGGACTACTTGTACTAGTTGTGGCACTGTGGCCGTCAAACATTAAAATAAATATCTGGAGTCCCCATTCAAAGTTGTTTTGAGTATCCAACTTCATTACTTAAAGGACATTTTTCATTATGGAGTGAGCTTAAGATTTCTTGTCTTGTGCAATGCATTCAATTGTAATTATGTAAGAGTTGTCTCTTGTCAGTCTAGTTTGTAAGTAATAGATCATTAGAAAAACCCATGACATTCTCATTACAGTACTCTCAAGTTTCATTCCATAGAATTAAGGTTTTTCAATGCTTTATATCTCCAGTTTTTCTTTAAATGTGATCAGTCAATGGACATTAAATCAGTACAAATTCAAGAAAACAAAAGAAAAATGGCATAATTTAAAATAGAAAAAAGTAACAAATCTAAACCTTCCAGGGCTAATAGTTCATCTTTTCCAGCTGATTTTGATAAGAAAAAGGGCGTTTGTTCTTACCTGACACGCCCATTCTCTTTGAGCTGTGAAAAGCATCCAGTAGTAGGAGTTGCTTCAGTCTCTGCATGTCTAGGCTGGGCTTAATTTGTGGAACGCTCCTCCTCCTTCACGGGACTCCTCCCCAGTCTTCCCCAATTTTGGTGAAGATGGGAGAAATAAACACCCTCGTCCTTAATGCCCTTACAATTCGTTGGTCAAAACAGGACCCCACCAGACGGAAAAAGGGTGGGACTGGATGCTCTTCACAGCTCAAAGAGAATGGGTGTGTCAGGTAACTTCCAAAGCCCTTTCTCCCATGAGCTGTTCCGAGCATCCAGTAGTGGGACATACCAAAGCTTGGCCTGTCCTATGGGAGGGACTCCGTCTGGTCTGGAATCCCCTCCTGGTCGATGTGGACCCATTGCAAAACTCTTCTGCTAAAGAAGGCCTCAGCGGATGCAAACATCTATTTTATAATGCCTAATGAATGGCAATGGAGAGGCCCAGGTTGCGGCTTGACAAATTTCAGTTATTGCCTGTGTGGCCCCATGCTGCCGATGTTGTAGCACTCCTTGTTGAATGAGCTGTTATGCCCCTGGACACCTGTAGTGATTGAGTCTGATATGTTTTCGCTATCGTGGCCCATAGCCAACGGCCTATTGTCGAAGATAAGATTTTGTATCCCTGAGAGTTGGGCTGAAATGACATGAATAAGGCTTCCATTCTTCTGAAAGTTGCTGTACGGTTAATATATATTCGCAATGCTTACCTCACATCAAGCCAATGCCATTGTAGTTCCAACCCTTGGGATGGCCTGGGACAAAAATTAGGAAGTATCAGCTCTTGTGCCCTGTGAAAAGCCGAGTTAATTTTGGGTATAAACGTAGGATCAGGAAGAAGGACCACCCAGTCAGAATGGAAGACACAAAGATCTTGTCTGACAGACAAAGTTACAAGTTCCAAAATACGATGAGCAGAAGTGATTGCTACAAGGAAAACTATACATCAGAAATTGGAGACTTTATGATTTCAAGGGTTCGAAAGGGCCCTTAGTGAGTGCAACGAGGACCTTGTTAAGGTCCCTGGTGGGATAACGGTGTACCACTGGTGGGAATAAATGTGTGGCTTCTCGAAAGAAACTCCATATGCGTGGGTGATGAGAAAGAGATAGTAGACCTTCACAAGTGAGAACTGATACCAAGGCCACCACCTGTCTTTTCAACGTATTAGGTGACAATCCCTTGTCAAGTCCCTCTTGCAAGAACTCTAGGATCTGAGCCACAGATAGAGAGATGGGATCAATTTGAAACTTGGTACACCATTTGCAGAAACTGGACTATGTGGCATTGTAAATGCGAGTTGCTGAGGGGCATCTGGTGGCTTGGATGGTGGCGACTTTTCGCTCTTCATACGACTCAACTCAACCTCCAGACAGTCAGGTGCAACCATTGAGGGTCCGGATGTTGAAGGGGTCCCTAGGTTAGCAAGACCCTGTCTGGTGGAATTCTTCATGGTGTTGATACAAATAGATTGCGGAGGTCTGCAAACCTTGGCCAGCTGGGCCAATAAGGAGCTACTAGAAGCAGCTCTGCCCTCTCATCTAGCAGCTTCTGGATGACCTTGGGAAGCAGTGGAAGTGGCGGGAATGCATACAGAAGTCCCGGGGGCCAACAACAGTGGAGCACATTGAAGTTCTCCACTCCTTGCGAGGGGTATCTGGAAAAAAGTCTCAGGAGCTGAGCATTGAGGGGAGAAGCAAACAGGTCCACCACTGGCTGTCCAAATGTCATGACTGCCTCTTGAAACAGGGTCAGATGGAGGCGCCACTCCGATTGATTGATCGTGGCCCTGCTTAGCCAGTCTGCCTGTGTATTAGACAGTCCCGAAATGTGCTCTGCTCTGATGGAAAGTAGGTTGCTCTCCACCCAACGACACAAGCGTTCCGTTTCCCGCATGAGGTGTTTTGACTGTGTGCCCCCCTGTTTGTTTATGTGAACTTTTGTTGTTACGTTGTCGATCAATATTAGTATGTGTTGATTGTGTACCTGTGGAAGGAAGCTGCGGAGAGCCAGGTGTACTGCTCGAAGCTCCAGCCAGTTTATGCTGCATAACTGTTCTGTGGAGGACCAGCGGCCTTGAGTTTGTGAGCGATTGAAAGTGAGCTCCCCATCCAAACAGGCTGGCATCAGTGGTGATGGTAAGTCTGTGGGGCTCTTTAAAGAGACAACCTCTGTTTATGACTGGTCTGGTCCACCAGTGGAGAGAAATGAGGACCTTTGATGGAACCTTGACCTTGTATTTGGAGTTGCTTCGGCCAGATCACTGGTACAGGAGCAGAAACCACTGGAGAGATCTAGTGTAGAGGTGGGCCCAAGGAATAATAGATACACATGAGATCATCTTTCCTCACAATTTTGATAGGTCAGCTAGGGGTACCCTTTTTTGAACTCTGATCTGCTTAACTAATTGATGGATGCTGGTGACAGGAAAACTTTGCCTTCCACTGTATCTAGATTGCCCCCAGATGGATTAATCGATTCAATGGTGTTAGATGACTCTTTTTCCAATTTATAGAAAACACGTATGGTTGTAGGGATTGTAATGTAGTCTGAGTATCTCTGAGTGCTTGATGAACAGAAGTTGACAGAATTAATATATCATCAAGGTAACACTGTAGTCGTACAGTTACACCTCGGAGATGAGCAGCAAGAGCTGCAATTACCTTTGTGAAGGTTCTGGGGGAAGATACTAATCTGAAAGGGAGAGTCACATATTCAAAATGGTGGTTATCATAATAGAATCTCAAAAATTTATAGTGGGAAGGCTGAATAGAGATATGTTGGTATGCCTCCATCAGATCTATAGATGTAAGGACGTCACCTTTTCTGATGCTGAGTAAGACAGTTTGCAGGGTGTGCATTTTAAATTTGCAAAATACTAAGGAACAGTTAAAACGCTTCAGATCTAATATTGCTCTCCACCCCTGGAACTTTTGGGAACAACAAAAAGATGTGAATAAAAACCTCACCCTCGTTGATTGGTAGCTACTGGTTGGATGGCTCATATGTCCAGTAGATGATGGATAGCTGCTTCCATAAGATTACATTTAACCAGATCTCTGGAAACTGGGCATGATATGAAAAAGTGTGGGGGAGTGGATTGAAACTCCAGCACAAGGCCAAATCTGATCGTGTCTCTGACCCAAGAATCAGGTGTTGAGGAGTTCCATTGCTCTGCGAATCATTTAAGGCGTCCGCCAATGGGAGCCGGGTCCAGGGAGTTATCATGGACGTCGGAAAGACCTATTTCCTGCTCCTTGAAAGGATCTTTTGGATTGGCCACCCCTCTTATTCCTATCCCCGAAGCTGGACCTCTCTGGCTGCTGCCCTGGTCTGAATGATGGGGGTCTCTGTTATCTGGGTGAGAAGGATTCCTGATAAAAGGGTCAAAAGGATCCCCTCCGAAAGGATCGAGGGTTTCTAGAATCTGATTTCCGAAAAAGGGAAGGTAGAATTTTCTTTTTGTTTCGGGTTTTGATTAGCAGTGGGTCAAGGGCAGGGCCAAACAGCCTGTCTCCCGCAATAGGAGATGAAGCCAGCTTGCATTTGTGCTTAATGTCCGCTTGCCAATGTTTTAACCATAGTAAGCGTCGCACCATGACATATGAAGTAATGGCCCTGGCTGAAAACTTGACCACATGGTAAGTTGTGTCAGCTGAGAATTCAGCGGTTGCTATAAGTTTTGTAATATCTTGGTGTGCTCTAATGTTGGAATTAGGGACATGCTCCTGTAAGAGGCGGAGCCACCTGAGAGAAGCACATGGGTAAAGAAGCGGCCATGGCCACTCTGATGGCCCACGCATCAGACTGATGGGCCCTGCATAGAGCAACCTAGGCCCATTTTTCCTCTGGCTTTAATGCCTCCAGCACTTCACTGGGAATGGAGGACGAGGACGCTAATCCCACTATAGGTTCGTTTACCTTGGGAGTATTCAATAATTTTTAGAAATCGGGGGTTAAATTAAAATATTTCCTGTCATATCTCGTGGGGGCAGGGTACACTGCTGCAGACGCCCACTATTTCTGTACCAGGTCTGAAAACATGAGGAACTGGAATCACATCTGCCTCGACTACCAGTTGGTTGAAAATTAGATCTTCTGGTCACTCTTCTGAAGGAGTTGGAGTGGTAGAAGGGGCCGACTTGTTCAGGCATGCAATGTTTTTTGCCTTAAACAAAAGTGATCTGAATAGTTGTGGGCGGAATAAGCTTGTAAATACAGGTTGATCAGGAACAAGGCCCTCATCCTCAGACATCCCCCTTTCAGGGGGTCCACTTCTGACAGAGCCGGGTCACTGTCATGATGGTAGTATAGGGTATAGTGTTGCTCCGATTTGGTCAATGACCTTAGTGACTGAGAATCATAGTCAGTGGTTACAGGGTGTTCCCTGGTCAGAACTGCGTGTTCAAGACCTGCTGCAATTCCCTGGTGGATTGCCAACTCCATCCACGCCTTCATTCTCTCTGGAACTTCCTCTGGAAGAGTGTCATCCTGTCGAAGATCGGCAGCTGTTGGAGTGAATGTAGCTTCAGGAGCCCTTCGCATGGTCTGTATTCCAGGTAACTGAGCCTGTTGACTCTGGGAAACTAAGCTGTGTCTGGATGAGAGGGAGAGATCTAGGGGAGGAAGAGGATGGGAAGAGGTAGACAGTACTGGACTGGGGGGCAGAAGGTCCTGTGAGGCCCTGTGTGCCTCCCTTGCACGCCTATCTATTTGCTTTTCTAATGCTTTATGGCGCCTGTTGGCATCCTTTTCTAAAGCTTTAGAATGACCTTTTGTCTTCTTAGATTTGTGCTGAGATTTAGCTTTGACCCTTGATGTTGAGGTCTGAGACCTACTACCCCTTGCCATTTTGATTGAAAGAGATGCAGTTAGCTCATTATTCAAAGCGATACTGTGGTTGGCACGCCCAGGGGGCTGATCCAAGAAGGGACCAGTTTCCCTGATAATATCTTATCCCCCTCCCCCCTTTTTAAAGATATATGAATACGTAATATGAGTCGTATCACAGTAATAATATATTTTGTTATTAAGATATTAATACTGAATATTTTGTAACTATTATCATTGTTAATTTATTACTACTATTATTATTATTATTGTTGTTGTTATTATTGTAGTGAATGATAATCACCAATATAGATATAAATATATATCTCTAAATTAATAGAAAAACAGCTTGATATAGTGAATATCCGAACAGCCAAATTAAGAATGCCTGAAAAGGCCAAGATAATAAAGAGAGGCCTTCATCAGCTTCCCTGCACAGGTGGACACGGGCCTGGGTGCTCGCTGTTGTGCTGCTGGGTGGGTAAGGCTGTGAGGGTTAAGCCAATAATAATTCATGCATGGCCCTGAATTTAATAAGAAAACAAGGTGTGATAATTCCTTAGGTGATCAGAAGAAAAACCTCTGATCGGGAAGGAAAATTACCTCACACAGCTCGAGTTACGAATAGCGCGGCCATGCGGCTTTTAAAACAAAGGCAAAGCAATGGCCGTTACTTTTGGCACATGCGCGCTTCCCAGCAACAAACTCCCGCCACGTGGGAAAATGCCTCCGATGGCTTCTCCTTGTGGGTAAAAAAAAACGGCTGGGAAAGAGGTGGAAAGAATTAAGCTTTCTGCTTTCCACACCAAGATGGTGTTCTGAGGAGAAAATCAAACGATATGACTCATGAGAGTGAAAACGCCAATGCCGCTATTGCTGATGTAGAGAAAGGCAATGCGGAATCACAATGGCAGGGGATAGAACAAGCAGATGGGGGGGGGCTTGGAGCAATGCCGAAGCCTCCCGCTGCTTCAGGATGGGAAACAGTGCTGCCCGAAAATGCAAATGATCTCCGAAGACCAGATGGAGAGAGCTAACGTCGGGAGATCGTAATGTGATTTGGAGGCTAAAAGCCTGGAAAAACAAACTGAACTATATCCAAACCTGCTGAATAATACTCCTGTTTTGGCCAAGGAAGAATAAAAAGCATTGCCTATCCACAACGAGGCTGAGCCAAAAATGGGGAACGCTGGGGAGTAGTCCTGTGGAGGAGGAGGAGCATTCCACAAATTAAGCCCAGCCTGGACATGCAGAGACTGAAGCACCTCCCATTATTGGATGCTCTGAACAGCTCATGGGAGAATTAGTGCCTTCACTGAAGAAAAACTTGCAGTGATCTATTGAGAATATAAAAAATATAAAATGTACTTTCATTTGGAGATTAAAGCAATATTTCCTTTATGAAAATAGGAAAAAATGTGTTGGTGAATATATTTTTGTAATATGTGTATAGCAAAAGTGAACTTGAAATTTTTAAGTAGGCATTCTAATCTACATCTAGCTGCCTCCACTGCCATAGAATACATTTACAAACACAAGAGTTTGATGCTCTATAACTGATGGCAAACCTATGGCACGTGTGCCAGAGGTGGCATGCAAAGCCCTCTTTGGAGGCATGTACACCATCGCCAGCTGTTCTTCTGGTTTCTGGCGTGCCAGCTGGTCTTCGGTTTCTGGTGCACCTGAAGACCAGCTGGCCGGCACATGCATGCGCATTGGCCAGCTAGTCTTTGGTTTCTGGTGCTCCAGTGCATGTGCACATGTGCATGTACGCGTGTTCCGATTTGGGTACTCAGTGCCGAAAAGATTCTGCATCACTGCTCTGAAATGAATAAGAGGTTTCAATGTAGCTAGAGATGTTAATTTTCTATTGATTATTTCCAGATTACAATTTAGGTTATAGAATTATATTCATGGGATAAGGAGGTTGGAGGTCGTTAAATGCAAAAAAAAAAAGTTTGTTTGCAGTCAGAAATCACATAACATATGCTAATTGATTTATTCTGTAGGTGAAACGCTTGGATACACCATGCTTAGGTGCTGAAAAAAAGGAATATCAAATGTAAAATGATGTGATTAAGACAATATATTTGAAGGTAAGAATATATTTTCTGTTGTGAGACTTATGCTATCAAATTTTGTATATACCTATAGAATTATATTTTTGTCATTCCATCTCCCCCCCCCCCAATGATTAATGTCTAAACAGACATTAAAGGGTGCTTTGGTTGGTCTAGTTGCTTCTTGGTAATTAGCAAGATCAAAGAAACCATAGTTATAGCTATTCAGTTTTCCTTTATAATATCAAGATTTTTTGGGAGGGCAATACCAAGACAAATTTTGAAAAAACAACAACAACCAGGCTCAGATCTAATGATGTCACTTTAGCAGTTATCTTTATTGCACTGTTGAATTTAGTTCTTTTTCTTAGAATAAGGTT
Source organism: Laticauda colubrina (assembly GCA_015471245.1). Classification (NCBI taxonomy): domain Eukaryota; kingdom Metazoa; phylum Chordata; class Lepidosauria; order Squamata; family Elapidae; genus Laticauda; species Laticauda colubrina. The sequence goes on along the minus strand of BLBF01000005.1, from coordinate 49,789,646 downwards.
ATCTAGCAGAATCCTTAGGATTACAGTCTAATACCAAAGATTTTTATTTCATAAAAAATCAATTTCAGAAGAGGAATTTATTCCTCTGTATCAGGATAACCATCCGTGATCCTGATATTGAAATCTGTTGTTTATGTGTACCATATGATCTATTTAATGTAGATGGCATAACCCTTCTCTAAAACAAAAAGCAATAGTATATAGTTTGGTACTTGTCACTGATAATTTTAACTTTCCAGATGGAGATTTACAAAACTAAAATTTATTAGACTTAAATAAGTTTTAAATTTTTAGATAGAATATATTATACTGTACAAAAATGGAACATGATTGTTCATTTCTATGGACACTGCAAATAATATTCCAGGTAGAAGTAATATTATGTACTGTTCATAAAACTAGCCTGGAACTGCAGGTTGTCCTCATTTAATGATGACTCAATTGTCCAGTGACATGGTTGCAAATGGAAAACCTCATGGATGCAGTACTTAGCAACAGCAGTTCCTGCTGTCCCAGTTGTCATTAAGTGAGGACTGTGTGAGCCATTAAGCAATGACCTCATGTGACTTGCAACTTCCTGCCGGTTTCTCCATTGACTTTGCATGTTGGAAACCCACAGGGAAGTTCATATAATTGGGACCATGTGACTTTAGGACACTGCTATATATAATTGTGAGCTGGGCACTGAGCACTTGAATCATGATCACATAAGTGTGGAAATGCTCCAATTGCTATAAGTACAAAGACTGGTTGTAACTACCATTCATTCAGCACTGTCATAAGTTTGAATGAACAAATATTCATTAAACAAGGACCACCTGTAGTGATGTGAGTACACCATTACTTGATGCTAAATTTTCTTTTAAGCCCATAGTTGTTGTTAAGTGAAGGATTGTTTTAATCATACAAGCAATTTCCTATATTTCTTAAGTCTAACATATAAATCTTAAATTTCCATTTTTGGAAATGGAATGCTTAGCAGTGCACCGGTATACTATATTAGACAGAAAATCTGAGAACTCTTCACATAGAAGACTTAAGTCAGTTATATTTCGGAGTATGAATAGTAATATTTTTCATATTATTTAACCTTACCCTTTCATGATAATAACAAATACATTCAGGTATTACACTGAATATGAACAGTCAATACACCCTTGTTAAAATTCCAGGTTTTTGAGATGTAAGAAAAAATCAGAGCAAGATAAATAATTTCAGATTTATTTATTTATTTGTTTTGCAAACACTGATATCAAGTCTGACAAAGCATTGAGAAAATGTGTTATGGTCTCATGAGACCAGGGTGGAATTGTTTGACCATAATCCCAAAAATTATGCTTGGTGCAAAAACAACACTGCACATCACTAAAAGTACACCATACTTAACAGTGAAACATGGTGCTGGCAGCATTGTGCTTTGGAGCTACCCTTCTTCAGCTGGTGTGTAGAGTGTTTATATCCATTGTGGCTGCACTGAAATTAAGTAGAACTTTGACTTAGGGTATAGCTCTACAAATATTTGGGAGATTTAAGCACATAACATTGGCAGATTCCTACAGGATTTTAGTTTATGCAATATCTTAAATTTTGTGTTTACATGAATGAGCCCATACAGTGCTCAATTCTAAGAGCTTCAGTAGTACTATACTCATATAAAATAAATATTCAAATCAGCATATTATTTTGAAAAATATAACAAATACATTATAAATATAGTTTATAACATATAATTGATTATAAATTGCATTTATAAACAATTAGACCACATTTACAAATAGCATTGTAAACTGTTTAATTTTGCAACATCAAGTATACTCTTTCCTATCTTCCAGTCCTTTCATGTTGCTTCTACCATCTTGATCCTGAAGCAATTTTATATCCCATTATAAAAGTTAAAAAAAAAATGTGGATCTAGTTAGCTGCATTCCTTTGTGTGTTTTTCTTTTACATACATGTCTACACCCTGAGAATTCACAAACATGAGCTCATGGTAGAATTGGGTGTGGAAAGTTTGCCCTGCTGTTGTTTTGCCCTTCGGGAAAAAGAAATGAGCACTAGAAGAATTTGAATGGTGTTTGTTTTGCAATGAACAAAGTCGTCATGCCTCTTACATGTACAGTTGTGAGTCAGATTTTGTCTTTTATTCATTCCAGATTTTTATATCACATTGCAGTATGTTTGGGTTTAGATTTTTATGGACTATTATATGCCATCATTACATGCAGCAAATCCTTGTGACACCTGCACGGTCAGATTCCAGTTGCAATAATAAAGAGTGCTGTGTTGGGGTGAAAATAGTAAAGAAGCAGTGGAAATATTGCAAACATGTTATGAAATATGTCATTGACTGTTTAACAAATAACAAATCATTATTTTTGTATAAAATAATTGTTTATACTTTTTTATAACTTGCTTCTTTTTTTTTATAAATAACCAAAGCAGTGAACATACCTAATATTTATTCCACCTATTTTCTTTATAACAATACTGTGAGACAGGTTGGACTGAGTGAGAGTGACTGGCCCAAAGTCATAGTTAAGGCAGAACCAGAATTCACAGTATCCTGATTTCTATCAGTGCCTTAATTTCTAGACCAAACTGGCTCTCTTTAGTCTCATTTAAAACTCTTAATTAAACAGACTTGTTTCAAAAAGTGGTACACTTTGAACACAGAATGGAGGGATTGTATTGTACGGTTCAGATCTGGAAATCCCTTTTGTTAATGAATAGAATTCTCAGGAATGAAACAAAACTTCCCTTCATTTTCCTTCCCCCCTCCAAGATCTCTTCCTAAAGCCCATGTCACACTGCACCAACGGATGCAAAGAGGATGTAAAATGGACAAAAAAGCTTGCCATCCGTTGGAAAACGCGATGCATCCATTGTATACTCACTGCATACGTCTTTCATACGCTCTATCCATCAAACATCCGTCTACTGCTATTTCATCTGCTCAAAAAATTTTGAACTGCACAAAACTTTTTGAGCGGGTGAACTTTCTGCCGCATACAATCTTCATCCGAGACACATACGGGCAACAAACGTTCTACGTCCATTGTCATCCGTTACACGTCCGCTGTATCCTCTTGGCATCCTCGCAACTCACATCCGCTCCAGCTGTAAACAGAAAGAGGGAGGAAGCGAAAGTCACGCGGAACGTCCACACAGCGTTAGTAGCATGGACATAGAAAGGATGAAAGCGGACGCAGCTCAGATATAAAGCATTAAAACGGACAAAACATTCACATATGGGACGTATCTCGGATATTTAGGATGTCTGGAGGATGCCTAGAGTATGTGGAAGGAAACCTAGCAGAAAACCGACATTTCCTATAAAAAGGGGGAGGAAATCACCTGGATCTCAATTTCAGTCCAGAAGCCCTGGTGTGCAGACCTCTTCAGCATTGCTCTTGCTCTTCCACATCATTCATTGATCTCCACCATGGATCATCGCACACTCCTTTTGGTAGCCACCATCATTCAACACCAGAACCAAGCCCTCTTCAGACTGTTTCACCTTTTCTACGCGAGGAGAAGAAGGAGACATCGAACAGCTGTCTGGGTCTGAAGATGGATCGGGAGAAGAGTGGAGTTTGGACTCTATGACAAGATGATGGTGGAACTGAGGAATGAAGACCCTCATGCATTCCAGCACTTCATGAGGATGCCACCATCTATGTTTGACGAAGTTGTGGAGCGTCTGAGACCAAGGTTGACCAAGGCAAACACCAACTTCCGTCCCAGCCTGGACCCTGGACTGAAGGTGGCACTGACTCTGCGTCACCTGGCCTCTGGGACCACATACAGAAACATGCAGTATGCCTGGAGGTGCCACACAACACCATCAGCAAAGAGAAGTGGTGCAGGCCATCATCGAAGAATACGTGGAGGAGCTCCTCCAGTGTCCCACCACTGAAGAAGGCTGGAGGAAAGTTGCAGAACAGTGGTATCAGAAGTGGAACTTTCCCCACAATGTTGGAGCCATAGATGGGAAGCACGTGGCCTGCAAAGCTCCAGCCAACTCAGGGTCCACTTATTTCAACTACAAGGGCTTCTTCAGAATCATCCTCTTTGCCATGGTTGATGCTGACTACAAGTTCATGTATACCGATGCTTCAGGCAACGGGTCAGCTTCAGATGCCCAGATATACAACACCAGTGACCTCAATAATGGGCTGGAACGCAACCTCATCATGGGTTTCCCAGATCCAGACCCCCTACCCAGCGACACACAAAATGTGCCCTACTTCACCGTGGGTGATGACGCCTTCTCCCTCAAAACATACCTTATGAAGCCCTACACTTCAAGATACCTCATCCGTGAAGAGAGGATCTTCAACTACAGGCTGTCCAGGGCAAGGCGGGTGGTGGAGAACGCCTTTGGCATCCTGGCCAACAGGTTCCAGGTACTTCTCACCACCATGCAGCGTCGCCCACAGACCGTGAGGAGCATCGTGGAAGCTTGCTGCATCCTGCACAATCTCATGTGCACCAGCTACCCAGTGTTGCAAAACAGGCTTGTGGACCGTCAACAAGGCAATGGGGACATGGAGCCTGGGGAATGGAGGCAAGGACAAAATCTGTTAGACACTGTGGATGTGCAAGGCCCCAAAAGAACTTCACGTGAAGGGAAGAAGCAGCGCAACCTCCTGAAACACTGGTGCAACTCCCCAGCTGGAGCAGTGGAGTGGCAAGACAGGATGGTAGATGCTTAATGGATGCTTCCTTCAGCCTGTCTCATCACACTGATGAGATTGTGCCATGTATGTTGAGTGGCCTTACAATGAATAGGGCATTAATAAAGAGTTTTGTTTATTTTGAAATGTGTTGATCAATGAATAAATTGTTATAACAAAGGGCCATATGTGTGGCAGCTGGGAGGGTGGACCATACAGTCCTACTATGCTTGCAGTGGAGGTTTATCAATCCCACAGCTATCCTTACCCATCCCACAACTATCCTTACCTATCCCACAGCTATCCTTACCTATCCCACAAGTATCCTTACTCATCCCACAAGTATCCTTACCCTTTCCACAGCTATCCTTACCTATCCCACGGCTATCCTTACCCCACAATCCCACAAGCATGCAAAGGCTTAAACCTTTTTTCAAAGTTTTCACCAACACTTTATTAAGTAAAAAAAATGAACCAAGTGTGTGAAGATAACCTTTATTAATAACAAACTGTATGACTTTATTAAAAAGCAAAATAACCCAAATAAAGTGTCTTTAAGCAAAGATAAGGTGACCAGGTAATAACTCAGTCTCTGGCACTCTTCTCAGTCACTCTGAGGCGTGCCCATGGTCTCAGTTATAAAGGGGCCAGGGACTGTGGAGGTGGCTGTTGCTGGAGTGCTGGTCTGAGGCGCCATTGGGGTGCCTGGCCCCAAGAGGACAACAGGAAGCTCTCAGAGAGCTGACTCAGTCCCGTGAGGTTGAGAGGCCCTTCATCAAGTACCTGGGATGTGAGGCCCAAGACTGATGACAGATGTTCTGACGGGCTTGGCTGTGGGGTGAAGGAAGGAGGAGTGTTGTGGGGCTGTCTGGTCTGCAGCTGGGCGAGGTGAGGCGTCTGTGGTGTCTGTGGCATCTGAGGAACCTGGGCCTGGACTGGGAAGGGCTGCCTCTGCTGTGGGAAGTCCTGGTAGTGGTAGGCTTGGTAGGCGAGGGGCTGTTGAAATCCGTGGAAGGGCTGTGACATCGCCTGGGGTGGAGGAGCAGACCTGGAGTGGGTAGGAGCAGGTTCAGCTGTGCCTGGAGGGTGGTGCAGAAGAGCTGTGATCCTCTCCTTCATCACCTGGTACTGGGCCTTGGGCATGTCCATGAGTGTCTGGCTCACGTAGGTGGTGAAGGGCTTGCGGTTCGAGGATGGTATGTCGAAGTGGACCAGCTGGGAGAGGAGATCTGTGCTGGCTTTGATTGTGTCCCTGATCTCCAAGAGGACAGTGTGGCTCTGTCCCTCGGGTCTGCCTCTCTGCCTGCTTTCTGTGGAGGTGGAGCTGGGTGTGGGTGAGGGTTGGTCTCTGGTGGCTGCTTCTTCTTGCTCCATCTGAGACAGGGGATCCTCCATGTCCTCCGGCACGGGGAGTGCAGCTATCGGGGGTCTCTCTGTCGTGGGGACTTCCAAAGACACCTGCCTGGACATGGTAGCTGTCTCCTGGCTGGAAGAGGAGTGGCTCTCTGTGGGCTGTCTGAGGGAGAGGGTTGACAGAGGGGCTGCTCCTTGGTGGCGGATCTCACCCTCCAGGAAGCTGCACCTGGCCATGACATAGGTCTCCCGGTCAGTGAGCTTGACAGCGGCCTGCCCGGATTTCTTCAGGTACAGCTTGCCATACCAGGTGTGCATATGCTTCCACCACCCCAGGAGTACATCTGAACTGTAGCCCAGGCTCTCTGCCTTCTCTCTCCAAGCTGCCTGCTTTCTCTTGGTGTCGCGATAGAGCCTGTGGCCCTTCCTCCACATGTACTCGTTCTCCCTCAGCCATTCCAGCACCTCCTCCTCGTGGTCTTTGGAAATGGAGTACTGTTTTCTCTCTCCCTTCTCCTTGCCTTGCCTCTTCCTCCCTCTGGCAGGGGCTTCAGGGCCTTCAGCAGCAGGGCTTTGAGGGCCTTGGGGCTGGTCCACCATAGCAGCAGCAGCAGGAGAAGTACCACCACCAGCAGGAGAAGTACCAGCAGAACCAGCAGCACCAGCAGTTGAAGCACCAGCAGCACCAGCAGTTGAAGCACCACCAGCAGCAACACCAGGAGCAGCAGCAGCAGAAGCACCAGCAGCTTCAGAGTCAGCGCCAGGAGGTGGGATGGTGGTTCTGTCCTTCTTGCCAGGGCTGGCAGGAGTAGGCACAGGCTTCCTCTTCTTCCCCATGGTGTTCTCTCAAGATGTCTCTGGCAGCAGGTCTTTCCTCTGAATGGTGACCTTCTTGTGAGCTGCATCCTTTTATATCCGCAGAGCTTACACAATTCATCCACTACGCATCTGCTACGCATCCGCTCCTTCTGCTATGCGTCTGCTTCGCTATTCTCCCCCGGACGCCTTGCGGATGTGTCATCCACTTCCATCCGCTAGGCTTCCTACGAACATCCGTTTACATCCTCGCTACATCCTCCCCCCCATCCGTTCCTTTCCGTTGTTGTCCATTCTGTTTATGCAAATTTGGGGCACTTTTGAGAGCGGATAACAACGGATGGAGCCACCCCTGAAATTTTGCTCGTCCGCTGTGTATTTTTTTCATACTTTTTGCATACTTTTTGCATCCGTTGGCCAGTGTGACCTAGCCTTTAAGCTAAGAAATCATTGCAAAAATTGCTTGATATTGCATAAGGGAATGCAGACAAATGAATGAATTTATGGAAATTATTCTAACTAATTAAGGAACAATTATTATGGCTTTGTTTTCAGCAGTTCATTTATATACTTTTTTCAGGATTGGAAAATTGCTTCTTGGGATTTTGTTTAAATCCTAAGTTAATTGATGAAAATAATAATTCTTTTGTTATAAGACAGTTTTAATTATAAATTAGTATGTATTACAATTATGGTTTGCTGTCTCAAGTGAAAGAAAGCTAAAACTGAAAGAAAGCATTTATATTCAGATCTTAATGAATCTGTTATAGATACTAGAACCTCTTGCCTCACTTCAATATAGTTCTTAATTGTATATTAAATGTGAGGTCCTCTCCTAGCATGGTCGTTTTCTTGGAGACATTTCTTTACCAACTAGGCAATATCATCAGTGCTAGGAAAGAGTGGGGTTTGCTCTCTGTTTATATGCTCTCTCAGAGCTGGTGGGAATGTTCCTTGTGGTTCCTAGACTAGACTATTGTTTACTGTTTGTCTAGTAATAATCTTCGTGTTAATCTCTGCTTATCTGGGTGTTTGATTGCTAGTCAAGAGGTGTTTTGTTCGTTTTCCTTTATGTGGTTATGAGAGTCCAGAGCATAGGGTATACTTCGTCTTCTCGCTGATTGGACTGAGTCTGCCAAAGTTGTTTAAGCTCCGCCTTTGATGCTGGCTCCTACCCAGCTTCAGTCCTTCAGCCTGGAGGGACATGTGATAGTGAGATCTGCAGTTTTGTTTTCATTGGTGGGAAAGCACATTTGGGAAGGAGGAAGTCAGTGCTGGAAGCTATTTCTCCACTTTTGGAACATCCTCAGAAGTGGCGAGCAGGGCTAGGACACCCAGTTGTTCCCCGCACAACAACTGGGCTTTGCCCAAGGCATGAAGGCCGAGTCCGCGTGGGAGCAGTGATTGCCATTCGGTGGGCAGATCGGCCTGCTTCTCAGCTGTTTTTCGGTGATCAGACTGTAGTGCCAGCACTGGAGTCGCAATCTAGCACTGAGGAGAGAAGAACGGTGCAACCTCATTGACCTCAGAGGGCCTGACCCAGGGAAGGGCCTGAAGAGTTCCAGAGGCCCTTGGCTGGCATGAAGTGCAAAAAATAGCACGAAAAAGCCAGACGATCAGCAGGACGTGGTCTCAGCCCTAGATCAGGCCTGGGTAAGGCTGGAAGCAAGCCTGAAGACCTGGTAAGGAGATTTTACTGGCAAAGGGTGGCTGGGAGCCTGTAGGAGGGAGTTGTATCTCTATTATCCTTCCCCCAATCTCCTTTTTTGGGCACATGGAACCTGTTTTTTTGCCTAGATGGCAGAGGCCCAGGCTTCCAGCAAGGCACCAAGAGAGGGCAGTCACAGCCCCACAAGCTCAAAAGGGGCAAGCAGAGGCAGAACAATTAAGAAGGCCCCAGTTCCCAAGAAGGACTCCAAGACAGAGGAAAAGGGGAGGCCTCATGACGTCAGAAAGCCTTAGAAAAGCAGTTTGAGAAATCTCAAAAAGCTGCAGGTGGGTGGTGTCACAGATCACCTCCCCGGGTGATTCAGTTTTACTCCACCAAGCCAGTGGCTTACAGGCCGAGGCAGGGTCTGCTCCTGAGAGGAGGCAGCATGTGCAGGTCTGGTCACCTGATGATATGGAGAATCCTGTAGATCTGCAATTGGCTTCTGCAGGCAGAGACGATGAAAAGTCTCCAGAAGTTGCATTTCAGGAGGAGCCTTGGGAACAACCACTCACCAGACCTTGGCCTGGAATAGAGGCTACTTTCATGCCTACTGCTGCAGACCTTCGCCACAAAGCCTCACCTGAACCTGAGGTTTCAGCTCGAATGGAAGCAGTCATCTCCAAGGCCATTAGGCAGGGCATCGTGGAGGGGATTCACCATCTTAAAGGGCCAGTATCAGTGACTTCTGAAAGGTCTCTGATTTCAGTTCAGGAGCCTACAATTCTCCTATGAGCTGTTCAGAGCATCCAGAAGTGGGAGGTGCTTAGTCTCCGCATTCACAGGCTGAGCTTGATTTGTGGAACGCTCCTCCTCCACCACGTGACTCCTCAGCATTCCCCAGTTTTTGCTCAGCTTTGTGCGAGACAGGAAGTGCTTTGGATATTTCCTTAACTGAAACAGGAATATTAGCAGGTTTGATTGCAATTCGGTTTTCCTTTGGTTTTTTCCTTTGTCTTTAGCCTGCAATCCTTATCAGTCTGAGAGTCTGGTTTAAGGGAAGCGCTGTTCACACCTCCCCCCCAAAAAAGAGGTGGTGGGAGGCTTTTGGAGCTGCTCTGCTCCACCTCCCCACAGATAAAATTTTCTTACCTCTGCCAGTTTTGATTGCCGCTGTGTCTTTATTCCGTTTGCTTGCTAGCGGCTTGATATTTCATTTTAAAAGTCGTATCGCTTTTACCCCCCCTCTGAATGCCGCTTTCTTCACTTTCTTCACTTTCTTCACAAGTTAATTAGGATTAATTCCCCTTTCTTCTCCGCTGTTCTGTTGTTTGAGAGCTCAGGCTTCTTTGAGCTCTGGCTTAGTCTGCAAGGTGGGAAGCTGCTGCTGAGAAGTGTGTGAAAAGACTTTAACTGCTGGAGGCCATCTTGAGTGCCACCTCGTGCACGCCTTGTCTGTCTTCCCTGAGCTGTGTGAGGTATTTTCTGCTCGAAGCAACATAATTCCTTCAGGATTCTGAGACTTGTTTTACCCTCGTTTTGGCTACCTGCACTCGAGGATAATTAATTCGCTTTTAAAATTGTTGGCTTAACCCTCATAGCCTTATTCTCAGTGGCACAGCAGCAAGCACCTAGGCCAGTGTCCGACTGTGCAGGGAAGCTGCTGAAGGCCCTTACAATCATCAATCCGGGTCTTAGGCGTTCGTTATTTGGCTAATTGGATTACTCATTAATATTGGTTGTTCTATTATTAATATTGGAATATACATTTATCACAACTCATAGGAGCAATTACAAAGCAATTATAGCAATAATATTACAATAATTATAACAATCATAATAATCACTCATGGTAACAAACTACTTAACAGTATAATATTTTAATTTTCAATAAAATATTATTACTGAGATACGACTTATTATATATATATATAGATAGATAGATAGATAGATACCAGTAAAATAAAAAGAATAAATAAAATAAAAGGGGGCAATAAGTACTTTATCAGGGCAACCGTTTTTGACTCAGATCGGACCCTGGGCGTGCCAACTGCCTTGTACACAGATTATATTCAATTATTGTTATTCTAATTTTAATCAAAATGGCAGATGGCAGCACCTCTCACGCACCTTGCTTGAAGATAAAAGCCAAATCAAAACACAGTGGAAATTCAAAATTCAACCACCGGTTGGTTGAAGGTCACGTCCTCTGGTCCTTCCCCTGAAGGGTCAGGTGCGTCAGAAGGTTTTGGCTTGTTTAGGCCTGCAATATTCTTTGCCTTAAACAAGAGAGATTTGAAAAGCTAGGGCCGAAATAAGCCTGTAAAAGCAGGCTGGTCAGAAATAAGACCTTCATCCTCAGACATTTCCCCTTCTAAGGGGTCTGCCTCTGACAGGGGCTCGCTATCATGAATTGATCCCACTTCAGACTCGGCCATTTGAAAGATTTGATCTACTTCCTCCTCCTCCTCCTCCTCCAGCCCTTGGAGAGGGATCTCCCCCTGTAAATGTACCTGGGACTGGTGTTGTTCCAACCTGATCAGTGACCTCAGAGGTTGAGGCTCTTGGTCAGTATCTATAGGGTAAGGTCTGGACATTACCGCTTGTTGAAACCCTGCTACAATCCCTTGGCTAATAGCCATCTCCATCCAGGCTTTCATCCTTTCTGGAACCTCCTCAATGAAGCTGTCACCCTGGCGAAAACCAGCGACTGTCGGAGAGAATGTGGCTTCAGGGGCCCGTCTGGTTGGTGTTCCAGACTCTTGAGCCTGTTTTCCTTGTGCAGTTAAGCTGTGCCTGATTGAAAGGCAGAGATCTAGAGGAGGAGGAGAGTGTGAAGAAACTGACGGACTGGAAAAGGGGGCACCCTGAGATACAGCGTAGACCTCTCGAGAATGCCTGTCTATTTGTTTTTGTAAGGCCTCATGGCGCCTTAAGGCGTCCCTTTAGCAGTGGTAATTCCAGTCCCACCCATATTTCGGACCTGGTGCAGAAGCAGTGGGCTTCTGCAGCGGTATACACCTCCCCAACTGGACAGGATAGGAAATACTTCAACTTGGATCCTGAATTTGCAAAGTTTCCGGGGACTCCTGCAATAGACGAACCTATAGTGGATTTAGTGTCCCCCTCTATTCCCAGTGAGGAAGACCTTATTCCCACTGGAGACCTTAAAGCTGGAGGAAAAATGGGTCGAGCTAGTCCTACACAGAGCTCATCAGTCTGATGCGTGGGCTATCAGATCCGCCTCCTTCACGTGGTCATCTCTTAGATGGCTTTGTCTTTTGAAACAACATGTTCCTTCTTCTAACATCAGGGCACACCAAGGCATCACCAAACTTACGGCAGCTGCTGAATTCTTTGCCGATGCTACCTATCACGCAGTCAAGTTTTCAGCAAGGGCCATTACCTCACATGTCACAGCGCGTCGCTTGCTATGGTTAAGACAGTGGCAAGCTGACTTCAAACACAAATCCAAGCTGTCATCATCCCTCATTGCGGGAGATAGATTGCTTGGCCCTTCCCTGGATCCGCTACTAATTGAAACATGCAACAGGAAGAAAATTCTCCCTTCCCTTTTTTCAGAAGCCAGATTCTAGTTCCCCCAGTTCTTTCAGAGGGGATCTTTTTCAATCTTTCTATCCGGGCTCCTTCTCTTCCAGATACCAGAGACCCCCAGCAGTTAGACCAGGACAACAACCAGATAGGTCCGTCTCAGTGGACAGAGTAGAAGGGATGGTCAATCCAAAAGATCAGGGAGCAGGGAGCAGGACCTTCCAGCAACCAAGATAACTCCTGGAACCCAATTCCCATTGGCAGACGCCTTAAGTTATTCGCTGACCAATGGGATTCCTCTACCTCTGACACCTGGGTGAGGGATACAGTTAGATTTGGCCTCACGCTGGAGATTAGATCCAATTCTCCGGATCCCTTCATGTCATAACCTCCTTCCAGAGACTCGGTGAAGCATAATCTCATGGATTCCGCTATTCAACATATACTGGATATATGAGCCATCCAACCAGTAGCGACCAGCCAACAAGGGCAGGGTTTTTATTCACATCTTTCGTTGTGAAAAAAAAAAAAAAATTCGGGGGGTGGGTGGAGAGCGATATTAGATTTTAAACGTCTCCACTGTTTCTTAGTGTATGCAAATTTAAAATGTACCCTCTAATTAATATTACTGGGTGTCAGGAAAGGGGATGTGCTCACGCCCATAAATTGATGAAGGCGTACTTGCACATTGATATTCGGCCCTTCCATTATAAATTTCTGAGATTCTGTTACAATAACCACCATTTTGAATTTGTGGCCCTTCCATTTGGATTTGCCTCCTCCCCCAGGATCTTCACCAAGGTCCTCACCTCAGGAACATGCTGGTCCGCCTCCAGAGTTTTCTTGATGATATTTTGATTTTATCTCCTTCCGCTCATCAGGCAGTCAAAGACACTCAGAACACATTACTATCCCTTCTAGAGCATGGCTTCTTAATAAATTGGAAGAAGAGTCAATTAACACCATCGACTCGGATAATCCATTTAGGGGCGGTCATAGATACAATGGAAGGCAAAGTTTATCTGTCACCAGATAGACTAAATAGCATTCAAAAATTGGTTAAGGAAATCAGGGCGCTTAAGAGGGTGTCCCTGATGGACTTATCCCAATTGTTGGGCAAAATGATCTCATGTATTTCTATTATTCCTTGGGCTCGCCTTCACACTAGATCCCTCCAGTGGTTCCTGCTACCGTACCAGTGATCCGGCCGAAGCAACTCCAAACACAAAGTCAGGGTCCCGCCCAAGGTTCTCAAGTCTCTCCTCTGGTGGTCCAAACTGGTTATCAACAGAGGCTGTGCCTTCAAGGAACCACAAAGGCTCACCATCATCACAGATGCCAGTCTGTTTGGATGGGGAGCTCACGTACAGTCGCTCACAAGCCAAGGCCGATGGTCCAACATAGAACAGTCATGCAGTATAAACTGGCTGGAACTTCGCGCAATACACCTGGCCCTTCAGAATTTCTTCCCCCAGGTACGCGGTCAGCACATACTGATACTGACAGACAATGTAACAGCCAAAGCTCACATAAACAAGCAGGGGTCACACAATCGAAGCAGCTAATGTGGGAAGCGGAGCGCCTCTGTTGCTGGGCGGAGAACAACATACTTTCCCTCCAAACAGAACACATTTCTGGTCTGTCGAATTCACAGGCAGACTGGCTAATCAGGGCCACCATAGATCAGTTGGAGTGGCGCCTTCACCCATCCCTGTTCCAAGAAGCGACACGGTCATTTGGTCAGCCGGTGGTGGACCTATTTGCTTCCCCTCTCAACACTCAGCTCCCGAGATTTTTTTCCAGGTACCCATTCCAAGGGGCAGAGAATTACAACTCGCTCTGCTGTCGTTGGCCCCCGGGGCTCCTGTATGCCTTCCCTCCACTTCCGCTGGTTCCCAAAATCATCCAGAAGTTACTAGACGAGAGAGTGGAATTACTTCTAGGAGTGCCTTATTGGCCCAGACGGTCATGGTTCACGGACGTCCGCAGTCTCTCAGTAGCCCCCCCCCCGGAGAATCCCGTCAGACAGAATCTCATTAACTCAGGGCCTCTTCAATATCCGGATCCTCAATGGTTACAGTTGACCATCTGGAGGTTGAGCGGAGTGGTTTGAAGAACGAAAAGCTCTCCAACAGAGTTATTGACACTATTTTAGCTGCCAGACACCCCTCAACAACATCCGGACTCTCAGTGGTTACAATTGACCGTCTGGAGGTTGAGCAGAGTGGTTTGAAGGGCGGAAAGCTCTCCAGTAGTGTTTTCGACACTATCCTAGCTGCCAGACGCCCCTCAACAATTCACATTTACAATGCCACATGGTCCACATTCTGCAAAAGGGTGTAGTAAGTTTCAAATTGATCCTGCCTCTCTCTCTGTTGCTCAGACTCTAGAGTTTTTACAGGAGGGACTTGATAAGGGGTTTTCACTCAAAGCAGGTGGTGGCCTTGGCATCAGTTCTCACTTGCGAGGGCCTCAGTTCTCTTTCATATCATCCATACATAAGGTTTTCCCTCGAGGAGCCTCCAATTATACGCCCTCTAGCAGTGCACCGTTATCCCATCTGGGACCTTATCAAGGTCCTTGTGGCTCTGACTAAGGGACCTTTTGAACCTTTGAAAACGTGAAATCTCTACTTCTGACGTACAAAGTAGTTTCCCTTGTAGCAATCACTTTCGCTCGTCGTGTTTCGGAAATTGCAGCCTAGTCCATCAGACAAGATCTCTGCATTTTCATGCTGATCGTGTGGTTCTTCGCCCCAATCTCACATTTATGCCCGAGGTCAATTCAACCTTTCATAGAGCACAAGAGCTTATTCTTCCAAATTTTTGCCCCAGTCCATCACAGGATGGAAAGACAATGGCATAAGTTTGATGTGAGGTGTGCACTGCGAATCTATATCAAGTGTACAGCGGTTTTTAAGAAATTGGAGGGTTTATTTGTGTTTTTTCAGCCCAATATTCAAGGTTGCATAGGTCTCACCATCTATGATCGGCCGTTGGATAAGGGCTGCAATAGCAAAAACATATCAGACCCAATCTCTGCAGGTGCCTAACGGCATAACAGCTCAATCAACAAGGAGTGCAGCAACTTCACTCAGCAGCATGGGTCACACAAGCATCAATAATTGAAATCTGTTGGGCCGCGGCTTGGGCTTTCCCGTCGCCCTTCATTAGACACTACAAAATTGATGTGTTTGCTTCTGCTGAGGCTTCCTTCGGCAGAAGAGTTCTGCAACGGGTCCACAGAGACCAGGAGGAGATTCCAGACCAGACGGAGTCCCTCCCATAGGATAGGCCAAGCTTTGGTATGTCCCACTACTGGATGCTCTGAGCAGCTCATAGGAGAAAGGGCGTTGGTACTTACCTGATACGCCTGTTCTCTTTGACCTGAGAAGAGCATCCAGCCCCACCCTTTTTTCCCGTCTGGTGGGGTCCTGTTTCGGCCAATGAACTTTTTTGTATGTGAGGATGAGAGCGCTTTTTTCTCTTGTCTTTGCCAAAACTGGGGAACGCTCAGGAGTCACGTGGTGGAGGAGGAGCGTTCCACAAATCAAGCTCAGCCTGTGAATGCGGAGACTAAGCACCTCCCACTACTGGATGCTCTTCACGGCTCAAAGAGAACGGACGTATCAGGTAAGTACCAACGCCCTTTCTGCCTCGGGGGAGGCCGTTCTTAAGACTCAGTTGATCCCTCTATGCACAGCCAATCTTCCTCAGCAATGGTGGAGGAATAGAGGGAATCTGATCTTTCTGATGACTAGGGCTTAGTGCCTGTCCAGCCTGCCTTTTTAAATGTGTTTCAGTCCACACTTTTTAAGTCCCTCTTATTCAAAGCAAAGGACGTGGCCCAGTTAGGTCCGGAGGCAGATGTGGACGAGCATGTGAAAGATGCTCCTGTGCCTCCAGATCAGCTTTTTTCTGAACCTACCTTACGCAAGGAGATATTTCATTCTCCCAGACTGTTCCTTAATGTTTTTAATGACCGCCATTTCTACAATATGGGTCCAGAGTTAACCAGGACTCTTCAAGTGCCAGTGGTGGATGCTCTGGTGGCTGCCTTGTCCTCATCGTCCTTGTCTCCAACAGATCCGGAGGAAGTCCTGAAGGCAGAGGACAAGAGAATTTTAGCAATCACTCCACAGGGTTCATCAGGCAGTGGGAAATGCCAACTTCCTCCTTAAATCATCTGTAACTATCCCTAAATTAAATGTTTATTAGCCACCAAATACTTGCAGTCTTTCGGAAGCCTTGACTAACCTAACTTTAAAATTTTCTTTAAGAAAGTGTTGATGTCTAGGCCATAAACAGAGCTTGGTAGAAACTCCAATGAAGGTAGATCTCATCTATACAGGAAACTGGCTCATATTAGTGCACCTATTCTGCCTTTCCCTTGTGCTTGCTTCGATACACAACATGAATCATACTTGATTTCAAGATGTGATTATAGCATTGAAATTATTATATGCCCAGAGATGGAAAGATTCAACATTATTCATACAAGACAATGATTGATGAAATTGACAGATCTTGCTGAGATGTATTCTTTGATTAGAGAAAGGACACTATCTACATTTATTGATGGCTATTGGCTATGTTTTATAAGTTTTGCATAAAAATGAACAAAAAAACCTCGAACATGTGATGCTTTGATGATGAGACAGGATAGATTATAGAAAGAAAAGTGTAAGGTCTTTTTGATGTTCTCCTAGTTTGGTTGTTTTTTGAAAGAAGTTGTTACTAACATTGGTGCTAGAAGGGAGTGGGGTTTTCTTTCGTTTTATACAGTATATTAATGGCTTGCTGTTTCACTCTTGGTAGGTGTGATCTTGATAGCTCCTGATTAGGCTGTTGTTTATTACTGTATTAGCTTTTTTTGTCTGAGTTGGTAGTTCCTTGATTGGGGTGTGGTTTATTTCTTGACTATCAGTCTAATATTAATTTTAGTTTACTCTCTGCTCATCTGGTGTTGATCGCTGGTGATGAGGTCTTTTTATTTCCTTTTTGGCTTTTTGATCCCCTCTTTTGAATGGTATGCAGATGTTGTTTATCTCTATGTTCCTGTGGATGGTAGATTTGTCTGAATGCAAGGCTTCCAGTAATTCTCTGGAGTTTATACACTTGGCTTGGTGCTCACAGTTTCCCTTAACTATGGTTCAATCTGTCCATATTGTGTGAAATTAAGGAGTTTTCATGGTAAAATTCTGACTAGTAATTGGTGTTCATGGATGCTTTCTGCTAGTTTTCACTCTGTTCTACATAGTGGTTGCTACAGTTCTTACCCTGCATGTTGTAGATGACCTCTGTTTTTGGGGGTGGGGGCTGCTGTGTCTTTTGCTTTACTTGGAATGTTTCGGAGAACTTTAGATGGGTTGTGTGCTGTGGTGATGCCATGTAGTTGTCATATTTATTGATAGCTCCTGAGATGTTTTTGATGTTTAACAGTGTTATCCTTTTCACAGCTTGTGCTGGTTGTGCTATATTGGGTTGAGAGCTCAGGCACTTTTTGATACAATTGCATAGGCATCCATTTTGTTGGAAGATATTATATAGATTATCCTTTTCCTGATGTTCAAGATTGCTGCAGCTCGTCTATGTAATATTTCTACATTTCCTCTCTTGTGAGAGGTTGAGTGTTGCTTTGGTAGTGGAGCACTTGATTGGGTAGTTTTTCGATTAGACTTTTGTTTTTAATTCATGCTTGCTGCCTCTGCTCTGATGCTATCCATGAAGGGTAGCATGTTGTTATTTTCTTCTTCTCTTGTGAATGTTCTTTCTTTGAAGATATTGTTGATAGTTTCATTTGTGTTCTCTAGTACAGTGGTCCCCAACCTTTTTTGTACCAGGGACCAGTTTCATGCAGGAACACTTTTCCAAGGACCGGCAAAATCAATTCTTTACTATTCTTTACTATAAGGGCTTCTTTACTATTTCTTTACTAAAAAACATATTTTTATATATATTTTAACCACGATTATTCATTCTTTGCAGCCCGGTACAAAATGATCCACGGACCGGTACCGGTCCGGGGCCCGGTGGTTGGGGACCCCTGCTCTAGTAGGTACTTTTTTATTATGAAAAAGGTATACAAGATCTATACTTTGGTTAGTATGTGTGGGAGTGGTATAGATTCTAGGCATTACATTTCAGTCTCTTCTATGAGTCCTGAAAGCAACGATCAAAATTATTGGAAGCTTTTATTTCTTTCCTATTCTTCAACTTTTTTTCCCTTGCACTTTTTCTTTTCTTTTTCTTTTTTCTTCCTTTATATTAGTTTGTATAATTTATTAACTTTTTTAAATGTTTCAGTAAAATGATACTAAAATTATATTTGGTCAATAGATGTCATAAATACATAAATTCATTCATAAGACCTAATTACATGGTATCTTTGAAACCATGAAATTATCTCACAATTTGAAAGTTTGGCTGAATAACTTTATTTTTAATAAGATGATTTAAATTTAATTCTCAGCAGTTTGCCTGAAAGACAGATAATAAGGCACTATAAAGCTTAATATTTAACTGAGTAAGCTATAATATCTCATTTGACTTCAAACTTACTTATAATATAATTTTCTTAAATCAAACATTGAAATGTTGAGTAAAATACAAATTCAAACAAATTAAGACAAATATTCTAACCCTAACCCTGTAGTTCAAGACTGACTCAGTTGAACACTTGAACTGAGACATAGCAAGATACTAATCTTTAAGTATCTGAAGAGTTGTCACAGAGAAAGGGGATCTTGCATCGAGCAGGGGTTTGATTAAGTTTCTATGATTTATTTACTTAGTTGCTTACTTACTGGGGTTTTATATGCTGCTCTTGGAAGTCTCTTGGAAGTCTCTCTTCCAAAACTCTGGTTTTGTGAATTTATGTGCACTCTTCTAAACTACTGGAATTCCATGTGGAATCAGCAGTATAAAAATCCATGGAGTTTCATGTCACCTCATTTTATTAATGATAAAAATACAATTTTAAAGTATCCTGAAAGTTCTTGGCTTGTGTAATGGTTTCATACAACAGGTGAGGTTTTTGGCATTAATTCTTTTTCTCTCTGTTAGTCATAGTTTTCTTCAATAAAGTAAAATCTATTCAGAATGTATTATATAACTCAGAACAGTGAGGTTTAATAAGTTAATTGTTATATTTTGACCAGCATGTCTAAATAAATTAGGGGTTTCAAATTGTACTAGCCTGCTATCTGTTAAATGTGAGAATCCATAGGTTAATTGCTATGTAAGTAATACTTATGGGAATTACATAAGTGTATATTTTTGTAAAGCTTGAAGCACTTGGTAGAAGCCTGGAGTTTTAGAATCTTCCACACTAGCTATTACCTATGTCTGTCTCTTGGTATCCTCTGAAGGAAGAGTAAAGGTGCTGAATTCCTGATGGCTAATCAGCTGAATCTGAATCTTGGTAAGTTAGAGGTATTTACAGAAACATTAAGATTAATTTTAGAGAGGCTAGTTTTAGATGCATTCTTAATTCCTCCCCCAAATTTTATAAGCATTTATGTTGATTTCCATTATGCAAATATTACTAAGGTGCCAGAAAAGATAGCAAACTACTTAATATTTTATGTTAAAGCAAACAAACCTAGATAAATGAAGATGTACAATAACATTTTTAACATACAGACTTTGTATATATGGTTTTTGTATTTAGGTAATATTTTTCTTTGTTTTCTTTTGCTTTATAATCTGTGGGCATACAGGAGACATTTGAAATTCTTCATAGTAGATTCTGCAACATTTGTTTGTCTGCTTATATTTATGTGCGCAGAATTTTTGGGATTGTGTGGGGCCGCTGTGTTGGCCGTGGCTTAATTTGTTTGCACTAAGTGCAAAAAACATGTCCCAGGTTTTGGGGTCATGCTCCTTTTTTATTTTAAAAGAATTCCCCTTGGAATGAAAATTTCAGTTTATTTATTAGTTTAAAACCTATTGTACTTCTCTTTCACTGTACTTTTTAAAATTATATATTATATTAATAAGAATATATTAAAATATTTGTTAATTTCTCAAACTAATCTAACAAGTGCAATTTAATTTAATGTCTTTTATATTGACATATTTTACAATTTAAGGGTCATTGGAAGCAGGGAATATTTGTTAAAACTGGTGCCTAATAAATCTGAAGATAGAAAAAGATGATAAAATATAATGGGAGCAGAAAGATAAGATTGAGGGTTATTTTCTGTTTGAGTTGTGGTGAGGCAAAGGAAATAAATAGAAAAAGTTGCCTCTCACAAATGATAAAAAAGGAGAACACACACAATGCATTTTCATTTATTCTTAAGGCTAGATTATGAAATAATAGTTGAAAATGTAAGTGGTGCATTTGTCCTTCCAGTGAAAATATTATATTTTCATAAGAATAACTTTTCTTTTTAGAAGTTATACAAATGTTAAAAGATTCAAAATTTGATAAATCTCTTAGTTGTTATAACCATATTTCTTCAGGAGTTATTTAAGTTGAAAGAAATTTTTTCTCAGAACATATTTAAGGGAGTATTTTAAGCAAGTAGTGAAATGCTGAAAAAGGCAGTTTAATCTTAGGTTATATTAATAGAAATATTACATCCAAATCACAGGACTTAATACTTTATCATATTTTATAGAGATTGTCGTACCAAGAGTATTGTGTCTAGTTCTGAGTGCTATTCTTTAAAGGGGTCATAAAAAGTTGAAGCAGGTAATTCACAGCACAATAGTAAGAGATTTAGAAATCAAAGCCTGTTAGGAATATTTAAAGGTACCAAGGTTGTTTTTAGCACATAGAAGAAGAAATTAAGGGAGGATATCATTCCAATCTATGTAAATTTAAAAGACTGTCAAATGCAAGAGGAAGCAAAAGCTCCTTTCCTGAACTCAACATCATTGCATCAACATATTGAAATTTTAAGAAAGCAAAATTAGAAGGGTTGTCTTGGATAGGAACTGTGGAGTCGTAGAAGAATTTGCTTATAATAGTGGTAAACTCCTTGCTCTAGAATTTATTTCTATCAAAGATTATATAGAATTATACAGCTGATACTGACTATAAATAAAACAACAGTAAAAAGGAAAAAAAAGAACCTCATGTGGATAATCAATATAATAGGCCAGTCTTGTTTTAATATGTGCAATACAGCAGTGATAATAATTTTACAATTCTCTTAGTGACCTCGAGCAGTAGTAGTTACTGATCTAATCTTCCTGTATTCTGTCAGGTTTGTAAATACAAGGAGAAATGCAAGATCAGGACATGGAATCATGTAGAAAAATCTGGTTGAAATGCATGGGTTTTCCTGAAATTTAGATAGGATATTTCGTCCAAAATGATAAAATTATATTTTTCTTTCAGAAAAATAGTGCTGCTGAAAGTAGATAAAAGTGAGCTAGAGAGAAGTTCCATACTGGCCTAAGTTCTTAAAATTGTATAGGAAATTTGCCTGCACAAAAAGCCACAGTGACAAATATTTTTCTAAAGCTGCATATTCCAGATTGAATAATATTTGTTAAGTATTTAATGATTTGAATATCTACGTCACTGCTTTTTATATTAGATGCCAAAGAAAATTATTTCTCTGTACTATAAAGTTTGTTTGAAATCTAAGAATGAGTTTAGATAAGTACCATGAATTATGATTTCGCTTTCATAGTGCTTACTGGCTCAGGTGGCTACAGTTGGATATTGGAAAAAGAAAGAATGGACATTGATTAAGTTCTCACTTTTCACAGTTTGAATCCAGGTGAAGGGAAATACCACCTGGGTTTTGGAAGAGGTTTTATAGCTCTGAAGTGGCCAATTTCTTTTCTTTTGACAGCTTTCCCCTCCCTCCTTTGAAATGACATTTAAAGCATTCTGGAAGAAATGTGGGAGTACTGTTTAAGATTTATATTACGTAAGAAAGATTTTGATCTTATTTTTAAAGCTGAAGTATTCTGCACACTAACTGTATTTTTTGTCTCATACTAAATCAGAGCAGAAATATTGAATGCTACTATAATGGTAATGGTATGAGCTGGCATAGTAATCTCGGCTGAATTGTTGCAAAAATAAATGTAATATGTGTGTGTGTGTGTGTGTGTGTGTGTGTATGAAAGCTATTGTACATTTCATGATCCACTAAATTAAAAATAAAAAGTTAAATAGAATTAAGATAAATGGATTAAAATTTGTCTAAATCATATTTTGCTGTAAACTTTTAAACCTTTTTAAAAATAACATTCCATTTTGTGATTTCCAAAATGTTTGTTGTTATTATGCCATTCAAAAAAAAAAAACATCAACCATAGAAACAAATCTGAGTTCTGATTTGTGTGAAAGCAAATAATCAATTTATTTTCTATAGGTGCTATAAGCAAAATGTGCAGTTCCTACTTCTTGTTACATCTTCCTCCATCCCATCAGATATGGCAGAAGGGGCATGTTATTGCAGGTTCTATTCAGTAGACAATGTCACTTAATGGAACCCAGGAGGGAGAGCCTTTTCTGCCGCTAAGCTCACATTGTGGAATATCATGTTCTTAAACATCAGACTGGCCCCAATCTTGATGGCTTTCCATAAAGGCCTGAAGTCATGGCTTTCTGAGTGAACAAATAGTGATGGTGCAAAATTAATAACATGGTTGTACAGATTTTGCATTGACTGTGCTCCTGTTGTCTATATTGTATGGTTTTTGAATTATTTTTATTGCTTTAATGTTTTTAAGGCTTGTGTGGTTATTATTGAGGGATACAGTGGCTCAGTGGCTAAGACGCTGAGCTTGTCGATCAGAAAGGTCGGCAGTTCGGTGGTTTGAATCCCTAGCACTTCTGCCAGCCTAGCAGTTTGAAAGCACGTATATATGCAAGTAGAAAAATAGGGACCACTTTGATGGGAAGGAAACAGCGTTCTGTGCAACTTTGACATTTAGTCATGCCAGCCGTATGATCACAGAGATTTCTTTGACAGCACTGGCTCTTCGGCTTTGTAACGGAGATGAGCACTGCCCCCTAGAGCCGGAAATGACTAGCACGTATGTGTGAGGGGAACTTTTGTCTTCACCTATATGGTTATTTTAACTTTTGGGTTTTTTCATATTGTTTATGTTTTAATTTTGTTAGCCACCCAGAGATATGTATGTGAGATGGGTGACCATATAAATTGAATACATAAATAAATGCTTTCACCACATTGTACTATATTGTACTACTGATAATTCTTTTAACAACAAAGATTTGAAGAAAAAATAATGTTCCTGAAAAATTAAGAACTGTAAATGTAAAGATTCTATGGCAGTGCAAAAAATCTTGAGTAGAATTCCAAAGAGACAAAAGCTCAGATAATCTAGGTTTGTGGAACAAAGCTATAATGGCAATGTGAAAGAATTCCAGTGACCTTTATGTATAAAACCTCTACACTATTTATTGTAAAATCAAGATTCAAAATTCTTGTTCCTTTTTCTCCATTCAAGTGATGTAGTTAAATTGGATGGTCTTCTCTTTTGGATCTGAACCCATTTCCACTTGCCTCTTTTGCTAGTGGAGAGATCTGGGGTCAAACTGTTTACTTTTGCATATTGAGAACTAGTCTCTCTCTCCCTCCCGCGCTCTCTCACCCCCCCGCACATTTCCATCTCTCTCAGACAGGGACTTGTATCTAATAATTTGCAATGAATAAAAAGTTATTCTTTCTCTCCATTCCTTTGAAATTTCTGATACACCAGTGCATTCCAAAGGGTTTGGGCCTTCCAAAGCAGAACTGGAAAAAAAGGGTGGGGAACAGGCTTTTCTACAGATGGAAGTGAGATCATATGTCATTGGATGTAGCTCAATCTGCTAAGTAATTAAAAAAATGCTAGGCTTTTTAAAGCATTTATTTGGAATCTGTTGAATTTAATTGTTTTATCTCAGTGGTTGTACTGCTTTTTTTTTTTAAGTGCCTTTGAGTCAGTTAAAGTGCTTGAATTCCTGCAGTTTACTTGTCAGCATTTTCAGAAGTGCTTCTTTCCTAGGGCTGAGAGAAATGGCCCAAAGTCATCCCTTTGGCTTTGTACGCAAGGCAGGACTAGATTGTATGAACCATTATTTGTAAAGTACAGGATATTCTGATGAGAAGAAAACCCCAGACTATTGGATTATTTTGCTTCTGATTCAAATAACTCCCATACATCCCTTGCATATGCAAATAACTCTAAGATGCTCCTGCCCTGTGGAACAACCTCCCTCCTGAGATCTGATAAGCACTGCCCCTGCTTCCCCCATCTTTGGGCTTCTACATGGCTGTGAAAAATTGGTTCTTTACCCAAGTTGTGACACTGGAGGCCAGCGTTTGTAGGAGATAGCATGGGTTTTGATGCACAATGAAAAGGAAGGAAGGATAAAAAGGAAAGAAAAGGAAATTAAATTAAAGGAAGTTATTTTTTTTTTAAGTATTCCTACATGGTTTCTCATTTTAAACAATCAAAGTTAACATTAAAATCATTGTAATGGATGCAGGAAAACTAGACATTTCAGTTTGTTGTTTTATTTTCCCCCAACCTGAAAATACCGGCCCTGTGGCTAACAAAAATAAATCAGATAAAAATATTTGAATCCATCTTTAAAACAGCTAATAAAAATATTAATCAGTAATAAATTCTATCAGTTTTTTCACAGTTGAATTTCTCTTCACCACATATATAACATCTTGAACAACAGAAATGGTTTTTTTAAATGAATGTGTGATAAATTTCAGTACCTGGCTGTTTCTGCTTCTCCTAATTCCAGTATAAGACAAAGTTGTCCATAGATTTCTTTTTAATCATATTTTAAATTTGTCTTTTTATAAAACCATGGGAACTCATAAACTTGTCAACCTAATGTCCAGTTTTTGTTTTTCATTGGTTAATCTAGCCCTTAGTAAACAATTTTCCAGATGGTCTGATAAATTTTAAACTTAGTATCTATTAGCAGACAAAGACTCCAAGTTATATTGTTGCAGCTCTCCCCCCAGCTACAATGTTTTTTCATACTCATGTAAAGGCTGTGTCACACTGCCCAACGGATGCAAAAAGGACACAACAGAAGAGAAAAATGTTACATCCGTTGTATCGGGGTGAAAATTTGCATAATTGGAGCGGATAACATGGACACGGGGAGGACGCAGGGCGGATGCAAAGCGGATGCGGAACGGAAGCACAGCGGATGGAAGCGGATGGCGCATCCGCTAGGCTTCCGGGGGGCCTCAGCAAAGCGGACGCGGAACGGAAACAGCAGATGCAGAACGGATGCACAGTGGATGAAGCGGATGCAGAGCGGAAGCCTAGTGGATGCACAGCAGAAGCCTAACGGATGCCTAGCGTTAATTGTGCATGCGGGGGGGATGCATTGCGCAAGCCCACCGGATATAAAGGGAAGCAGCTCGCACGTGGCCAGCATTCCGAGGAAAGACCTGCTGCTGGATACCTCGAGTTCTTGCCTGCATGTCTGCCTGCAAGCCTTGCTGCCAGCCTGCCTCCCAGCCTGCCTCCCAGCCTCCTGGGCAGCCTCCCTGCCAGCCTTGCTGGCAGCCTGCCTTCCAGCCTTCCAGCCAACCTTGCTGCCAGCCTGCCTTCCACCCTCCCTGCCAGCCTTGCTGCCAGCCTGCCTTCCAGCCTCCCTGCCAGCCAGTCTGTCTGCCAGCCTTGGTGCCTGCCTTCTTGCCAGGCTTCCTAACAGGCTTCCTGCCAGCCTTGGTGCCAGCCTTCCTGCCAGCCTTGGTGCCTGCCAGCCTTCCTGCCAGCCTCCCTGCTAGCCAGCAACCCCACAACCATGGGGAAGAAGCGAAAGTCTCAGCAACCTGCCGCCATCCCTGGCAAGAGGGACAGGGCCACCCTCCCGCCCCATGTCCCTGACTCATCTGCTGGGGCTTCTGCTGCTTGGGCTCGCTCTTCTGTTGCTGGAGCTTCTGCTGTAGCTGCTCCTGGCAGTGGTGCTTCTGCTGTGTACTCTGCTGAAGCTGCTCCTGGCGGTGGTGCTTCTGCTGCTGCGTACTCTGCTGAAGCTGCTCCTGGTCTTGCTGGTCGTGCTCGTTCTGCTCGTGCTCCTGGTCTTGATGACCCTGCTGCTGGTGCTTACTCTGCTGCTGCTGATCCTGGTCTTGCTGCTGCTGCTGCTGCTGCTGCTGCTTATGATCCTGCTGGTCATTATGCTGCTGCTGCTGCTGCTGCTGCTGATTATGATCCTGCTGCTGCTGCTGCTACTGCTGCTGCTGTTGGTGTGGAGGAGCAGCCCCTACAACCTGGAAGCCCCTCTGATGAGGGCCCATCTGGTCCTGCCAAAGGGAGGAAGAGGCGTATGCAACAATGGGAGAGGAGACAGTACTACATTGAGGAAGCGCACAAGGATGAGGTGCTGGAGTGGCTGAGAGAGAACGACTATCTGTGGCGGAAGGGACACCGGCTGTACAGGGACACCAAGCGGAAGCAGGTTGCTTGGGGAGAGAGGGCGGAGAGTATGGGCTACACTTCGGAGGTGCTCCTCGGCTGGTGGAAGCACATGCACACCTGGTACGGGAAGCTGCACCTGAAGAAATCTGGCCAGGCCACGGTTAAGCTGATAGAGAGACCAACGTCATGGCCAGGTGCAGCTTCCTGGAGGGTGAGGTCCGCCACCGAGGTGCACCAGCAGCCCCTCTCACGACCCTCTCTCTCCGGCAGCCTGCTGAGAGCCAGTCCTCTTCTGGCCGAGAGTAAGTCCCTGTCTCCAGGCAGGTTTCTGTGGAGCGTGCCACGGCGGAGAACCCCCGGGCAGGTGTTGAAAGCGTGGTGGAGAGCGATGAGGACTCCCTGGTGCGGTGGGAGAAAGGAGACATCGAGTCCACCGCTGCCGAAGCCGCATCCACCTACACCTCCGCCACCACAGTAAGGCAGAGAGCCAGACCGCAGGAGGGGCAGAGCCGCAAGGTCCTGGTGGAGATCAGGGACACCATCCACACCAGCATAGGTCTCTTCTCTCAGCTGGTTCCCATCGAATCCTCCTCCTCCAACCGCAAGCCCTTCCTCAATTATGTCAACCAGACCCTCAAGGAGATGGCGGATCCCCAGTACCAGGTGGTGAAGGAGAGGATCACCACGCTGCTTAACAACCCTCCAGACCCAGAGGAATCTGCTCCCACCCAGTCCAGGTCTGCTCCTCCACCCCAGGTGATGTCCCTCCCATACCAAGGCTTCCCACAGCCCCTCACCTACCAGGGCTACAGCTACCCGGAGGTCCGGCAGCACAGACAGCAGCCCTTACAAATGCAGGCACAGAGTCATCGGGCGACACCGTTGCCACCAGTTCCAATGATGCCACCGATGCCACCCACGCCAGTCCTCACCCCGCTGCAGACCAGGCAGCCCCACTACACTGCTCCTTCCTCCATCCCACAGCCAAGCCCGGACTCAGTACATCTATCCTCAGTACTGGGGCTGACACCCCATGGCATGGAGGAAGGACCTCTCAGCATCACGGGGCTGAGCCAGCTGTCCGACACCTTCCTCACCACACCGTCCCCTGTTGTCCTCTCGGGGCTAGGCACTCCAATAACACCTCAGACCAGCACTGCAGCAGCACCCACCTCCACAGCACCTGCTCCCTAACACCTTAGACTGGGCACACGAATGACCAAGAGGAGTGCCAGAGACTGGCTGCCTGGATATTTGTGGACTTTATTTGGACACTTGACTTGGGTCATGTTTATTTTACAGCTTGTTATTAATAAAGTTTATCTTTGTTTCACACACTTGCTTCATTAATTTTTTTCTATAAAGTCTGGGTGGAAACTTTTAGAAATGGTTTAGCCTTTGCATGCTTGTGGGATGGGTTAAGATAGCAGTGGGATGGGCAGGGATACCTTTGGGATGGGTTAAGATAGCTGTGGGATGGGAAGGGATACCTGTGGGATGGGAAGGGATACCTGTGGGATGGGCAGGGATACCTATGGGATGGGTAATAGTTGTGGGATAGATAAACCTCCAGTGCAAGCATAGTGGGACTGTATGGTCCACCCTCCCAGGTGCCACCCCTATGGCCCTTCATTATCAATTACAATGTCATCATTGATCCACACATGTCAACATAAACACAACTCTTTATTAAACGCCCTGTTCATTGTAGGCCAACCAAACATACGTGGCCCAATCTCATCTGTGTGATGAGACAGGCTGAAGGAAGCATCCATTAAGCATCTATCATCCTGTCTTGCCACTCCAGTACTCCAGCTGGGGAGTTGCACCAGTGTTTCAGGAAGTTGCGCTGCTTCTTCGCCTCACATGAGGCTCTGTTGGGCCCTTGCACATCCTCAGTGTCGATCAGGTTTTGCCCTTGCCTCCATTCCCCAGGCTCCATGTTCCCATTGCCTTGCTGGAGGTCCATGAGCCTGTTCTGCAAGACTGGGTAGCGGGTGCACATGAGATTGTGCAGGATGCAGCAAGCTTCCACGATCCTCCTCACGGTCTCTGGGCAATGCTGCATGGTGGTGAGAAGTACCTGGAACCTGTTGGCCAGGATGCCAAAGGCGTTCTCCACCACCCGCCTTGCCCTGGACAGCCTGTAGTTGAAGATCCTCTCTTCACGGGTGAGGTATTTGGAGGTGTAGGGCTTCATGAGGTAGGTTGTGAGGGAGAAGGCGTCATCCCCCATGATGAAGTAGGGCACATCTTGCGTGTTGTTGGGCAGCGGGTCTGGATCTGGGAAGCCCACCATGAGGTTGCTTTCCAGCCCCTCCTTGAGGCGACTATCATTGTATACCTGGGCATCTGAAGATGAGCTGTTGCCTGAAACATCGATGTACATGAACTTGTAGTCAGCATCGACCATGGCGAAGAGGAAGATGCTGAAGAAACCCTTGTAGTTGTGATAAGTGGACCCCGACTTGGCTGGAGATTTGCAGGCCACATACTTGCCATCGATGGCTCCAATGGTGTGGGGGAAGTTCCACTTCTGATACCACTGCTCTGCAACTTTCTTCCATCCTTCTTCAGTGGAGGGGCACTGGAGGAGCTCCTCCTTGTATTCTTCGATGATGGCCTGCACCACTTCTCTGACAACAAAGCTGATAGTGCTGGGTGGCACCCTCCAGCTGTACTGCATGCTCCTGTAGGTGGTCCCTGAGGCCAGGTGGCGCAGAGGGAGTGTCACCTTGAGCCCAGGTTCCAGGCTGGGCGGGAAGTTGGTGTTTGTCTTGGTCAACCTGGGTTTCAGGTGCTGCACAACTTCGTCAAACATGGCTGGAGGCATCCTCATGAAGTTCTGGAATGCACGAGGGTCTTTGCTCCTGAGCTCCACCATCAGCTTGTCGTAAAGTACGTACTGTGCTCTTCTGGCGATCCATCTTCGGAGCCAGACTTTTTTTGGGTGCCTCCTTTTCTTCCCCTAGTACTGTTCACAGAGACTGTAGATGGTTTCGCAGTGTTGCAGAAGGATGTTGGCTGCCGAAAGGATTTTGTCGCAATCCACGGTGGACATGACTGGATGCTGTGGAAGAGCAAGAGTCAGATGAAGGCTGCAGAGGTCTGCACCGCTGGTCTGCTGGTCTGAAAGTGCGATGCAGATGAGTTGCTCCCCCTTTTTATAGGCAGTATAGGTGTCCCTTTGCATCCTCTAGGCATCCTCTAGGTATCCTCTATGCATCCTGTAGACATCCTTAATATCCGAGATAGGTCCCCTCTGTGAACGTTTTTTTCGTTTTAAACACTTTGTTTCCACTTGGCATCTGTTCTGCATCCGTTCTGCATCTGTTCTGTGTCCGTTCCGCTTCCTCCCTGCGTCCGAGCGGATGCGAGTTGTGCGGATGCACAGAGGATGCCTCGCGGATATAGCGGATGCACAATGGACGAACTAGATACATTTTCCACGCAAAAGTTTTAAGCAGCCTAAAACTTTTTGAGCGGATGAAACGTCAATAAATGGATGCTGGACGGATAGAGAGGAAGCAAAACGGAGGCAGTGAGTACATTGCGTTTTCGAACGGATGGCAAGGTTTTTTGTCCGTTTTACATCCTCTTTGCATCCGTTGGTGCAGTGTGACAGGGGCTTAACTGAGTCCTGAAACAGCAGTTGAGTTGAATTCCAGGACAGTATTTTAAAAATTTTAGTGTACCGACTTTGTATTTTTTTACACTATCTTTTTTTATTTATCTGTGTTTTATGCTGACAGCATTTTATTTGCACTGTGATCTAAGAACATAATGAAGTTTCCATTCATTGTTTGTTGGCTTCTATACAACTTAAATTTATGAGCAGAGCATGAGCCTTTCTTTGACATCATTCATTCATGCGTTGGCAGAATGTTCCTGCAAATTGTAGACTGTTGCTTAGTTGTGGTAGTCATGGGGAATAATCCCTATAACACCATTCCAGTGTTCTTTGTCCTAAGCAGATGCTACAAGTTCTGCAAGATTTGGGGATAATTGCCATTCTTCAGCTTCTGTCTGGTTTGTCTTTTGGGTTCATTTGGTGTTGCTTTCCAATCAAGTGCATGTTGCCTTTCCCACTGTCACTTATGTAGGCATGCTGCATCCAGTCCAACCAATGAAAATATTATTGCCAGGTCTTATTCTCAATTATGGAGTGTTGATCACATAGCTATTGAATCCTCATCCGCCATAAATCACACAAGGAGATGCCCAGGATTGTCTTTAAACAACTTTTTGAAACACTTTCAACTTTTGCGCAAATGGTGTCCTTTTTTTACTGTTGCATATAACAAGCTTGGCATGGCGGCTATATGAAATATGTAACTTTCATTTTGAAAGTTTTTCTTCTTTCAGAGCCAACATTGTAAGCTGGCAAAATTCCTTTGCATACAGCCCATACATGCAATGCAATCTATTTAAATTCATTTACTTTTATAGTAAGTAAAGGAACATATCTAAGGGCAATGTTAATTTGTGTGGCATTGGTTCTCATGACCTTGGTCTTTTTTCCACTTTACCCATAGTCCAAGCTTCTCTGCTCTTTTGTTTATAACATCTCCTGATCCCTGTGTCTTCAATTCTAATTCCTCATTGGAAAGGAATATCAGTGGTGTATTTTCATTTGAAATTTGCAACAATATCACACTGAATTCCTGTATGTCTAGATAAACTTTTGCCCATTCTTCAGTCTATCACTGTATTGAACAACAATGTTGATAGTACACACACTGTTTTGATTATGAAGGGACTGGATTTATATTCACATACTTCAAACTTGTAAGGGATGCTGTCATAAAGGATAGTCATGGTTTGAACAATTTTGCTGGATGTGCTGGTCACTAAAAGAGCCTTTCATTTAGAGCCCTGGTAGATGCTATCAAAGGCATTCTTGAAATTAATAAAATAATAGTTTGCTTTCCATCCTTATATATATATAATACAATTTGCATGAGAATGAAACTCTGTCTACACAGCGACAACATGGTCTAAAGCTGCATTGTTCTGCTCTGCTGATCTATACAAGAACCCTTCTTGCTATGAACTTGAGACTGATCCCATGTTATCTTTCACGTATCTTATCTTTCTTTTTGAACATGATCACAGTAACAAGAAATTTCCAATTGAACTACTTTTTCTATCCCATAGAGAATCTCTCTCTCTCTCCTCTGATCTATCTGAAAGACCACTCATGCATCATCACAAAATCTCCAGAACCTACAAACTTGAAATTTGGTACGTATCTTCCTCTTGGCTTCTAGGTGCTCACTAAGAAAGGATTTTTCAAAATGACGATCAGAGCATTAATATTTTGCATATTATTATTAACACGCTCTGATGCTAAGGAGTTGTACTCCCCCTCCCCATCTGAAAAGAAATCTGTTCCAAATGCAAAACACAAGCAAAGGAGAGGAGTTTCAGTTTCAGTTTCACAGCAGCAATCAGCTTTAGTATAGAACAGTTGAGCTAAGCCACGCCCAGGCTCCTTAGTGTCTCCTTGCTCACACAGCAAATACTGTTTCACTTTCCAAACAGCCTTCTCTCACACAGTGATAGGATGCTAATCAGATGAATACCAATGGATGCTGGTAGGCAGAGGCAGAATTTTTTCCCCTTATTTTCCTCCCCAACAAATCATGTCCTTTTAATGTTAACAATTTAGTATTTCTTAGTGTTATCCATTCCTTAACCCACATCAGATTTGTAGCTTGATAGTATAACTCCCAATTGGCAGGCCAAATCCTTCTCTTATTCTAGCTTCTTGCAATAGTTTTAGTTTTATTCTCGCTTTCTTTCCTTGCCAT
Organism: Laticauda colubrina; assembly: GCA_015471245.1. Classification (NCBI taxonomy): domain Eukaryota; kingdom Metazoa; phylum Chordata; class Lepidosauria; order Squamata; family Elapidae; genus Laticauda; species Laticauda colubrina. The sequence goes on along the minus strand of BLBF01000005.1, from coordinate 49,757,407 downwards.
ATATACTTCAGCACTATTTTATTTATATCTTCAAAGTAGTCTTTCCCTAACCTAACTGGAATTGTTTGAAACAGATATAAAATTCTAGATAATATATTCATCTTAATTATTGATATTCTCCCTATTAATGATAACTGTAAATTTTCCCATTTCGCCAAGTCTGTCACAATCTGTTGTTCGAGTTTAATATAGTTATTCTCTTTAAGTGTGCTACACCTTGCTGTCAAATGTATCCCCAAGTAACCTTATTTGTGACCTGGATTTTCAAAACATCCGCCAATTCTTCCTTTTGTCTTAATAACATATTCTTTGTCAAAATCTTTGTTTTATCTTTATTTTCAAACCAGCTACTTTTCCATATGCCTCTATCTTTTCTATCAGTTTAAATGCTATTTCTAATGGATCTTCTAAAATGAAAGGCAGGTCATCTGCAAATGCTTGCAATTTAAATTCTTCCTTTTTAATTTTCATCCCTTTTATGTCTTTTTTTTTTCTAATGTTTCTATTTAACACTTCCAAAGTTAACAGAAACAACAGAGGTGACAATGGGCAGCCTTGTCTTGTTCCTTTTCTTATATCAATGGAATCCGTCAATTTTCCCTCTATCATTACCTTTGCTGTTTGTTTATGATATATAGCTTCTGTGGCATGGATAAATTTCTTACCAAAGCCCATCTGCTCGAACTATAATAACATGAATTGCCAGTTCACATTATCAAAGGCCTTCTGTGCATCTAAGAATATCGAAGCCATTCATTTTTCGGGATGTGCCTCATAATTAATATTCCAAAGTATCTAAAATTATTCTCATATTATCTTTAATTTGTCTCTTTGGCAGAAACCCATTTTGATCATGATGAATAAAGTTGTTCAAATGTCTTTTAAGTCTTTCTGCCAATATTGAAGCAAAGATTTTATAGTCTGAGTTTAACAGGGAAATAGGTCTATAGTTCTTAATTTGTTGTGGGTCAGCGTCCTCCTTTGGGACAAGTGTAATATATGCTTCTGACCATGATTTGGGTATCCTCTTCTTTGACATAACTTCATTCATAACTTCTAGCAATGGAAGATTCAACGATTCTTGTAGTGTCTTATAGAATTCCACTGGAAGTCCATCTGGACTGGGTGCCTTTCCATTGTTTTGCTTCGGTTAACTCCATCATCGTTATGTTACTTTCTAACATTATTTCAGTCTCTAGGTATCTGGGGTAGATTAGAATTCTGCAGGTATTGTTTGACTCTTTCATCATCTATATTCTCTTGTTCATACAGTTTCCCATAGTAGTCTCGTATAATTTTTTTCTTCTCTTTACTTCCATAACAAGCTTGGCCTTGATCATCTTTGAATTGCAATATTTTTCTTGATTCTCTCTCCTTTCTTAATTTATATGCTAACCATCTACCTGGTTTATTTGCGTCTTTGAAATAGTTCTGCTTTGCACCTCTGATCATGTGGTCGGCGGCTGTATTTTCCTTTGCTGACTTTGCTCAGGGCTCTTTATAGCCTAAGGAGCGATTCTTTGATCTCAGAGCCTGTTTCCCCTAGTCAGTGGCCATCTTGGATTGAAGCCTTCCACCATGAGGTCAGCAGCCATTTTGTAAGCCGGGGGCCATTTTATACCCGAAAGGACTTAATATAAATTTCTAAACAGTTTCTTTCCAATGCAAGAACCTTTCTTCTACAAATGGATCAAGAATCAGGCAGAGCTCCCCCCCCCCTCCAGTGGATCAGTCTTTTAAGCCCAATAAGAGAAAAATACATAGGTAGCGTGCACAATCAGTCCAGAGGGAGGTGGCTGCTAAAAGCAGAGCTAAGGCTGTAGCCCCTAAGAAGGCAACTCAGGTTGAATTGAGGGTAGAGAAGCGCAGACATGCGGCCCTAGAGAGGCAGTTCAACAGAACAATTCAACAGAAGAGAGTGCAACTACAGCATGTTTCAGGTGATACATGTGGGCCCCAGCCAAGCCCTCCCAGGGGAGGAGAAGTTATATATGAGCCTTTCCATCCTCCATCTTGGTCTCCTGAGGCTTTTGCAGAACAATCAGATCCTCAGGATCTTAGCAGATCTGGGCCCAATTTCCAACAGGCTTCTGTGCCCTATGCTTCTCCCCCTCCCTCCAGGTCTCGAACCTCGACTCAATCTAGGCCTGAAGCCACCTTCACTCCCACAGCAGCGGGCCTTCAGCCTTCTGCTTCTGCCTTTGAGCATAGACTGGGGGATATCCAAGATGTTGTCTCATTGGCCATTAGGCAGGGATTGGCTGAAGGCTTCAAGCAAATTATTCAACCTCTGGAAAGGGTTCAGGGCCTTCTCCCTTCTCAATCTATAAGTTCCTTGCCTCCTCACCCTAAATCACACAGGCCCCAGAACCTCAGGGTCCATTCTTCTCTACCAGAATGGGAGGAGGCTGATGAGGAAGGAGGGGCTTCATCATCTGAACACAGTTACTCCTCTGGTTCAGAGTATGAAGAGGGCGAGATTTTTGACCAAAATCTTTCAGAGGAAGAGGATTCTCACCCAGAGCAGACATCCTCTGCATTGGTCTTCAAACCTACTCTCTTCAGGCCATTACTCAGCAAGGCCTTGGTTACTGCCAAGCTGTCGCCAGAGAAAGTGGCTCCTGAGCCACAAGGAAATCCCTCTAGCCAAGAAGACTCACTCTTCTCCAAGCCTATAGTGCATGCAGAGGTTTTGCCTTCTCTCACTTTGTTCCTGGACATGGTCCAGGAACAGTACGTTCCCCTTTGGCAGGTCCTCGCCCTTTTTCTCTAGATGTTTCTACAACGTCAGCGCAGCCCTGGACAATGCCCTGCTAGTGCCTTGTGCCTTCTGTTAACATTCCGGTTCTGGCCTCATTCTCATCTTCTGGCACTCCTACGGAGCCAGAAGATATCCTGAAACTGGATGATACACATTCCGAACAGACCCTAAAGCGCAATCACCAGGCATGGGCTGTTCGGGCTTCAACAGCAGCATCCTTTTTCACGAGGGCTTCCATATGGTGGCTGTGCCAACTCCAGAATAGATTGCCTGCTTCTGACCTTCGGTCTCACCAAGATCTTAACAAGATTATCGCAGCGGCAGAATTCACTGCGGATGCCACTCGCAATTCTGCCAAATTTGCATCTAGGGCGATGATATCTTCAGTAGCAGCAAGAAGACTTTTATGGCTCTGAAATTGGCAGGTGGAGTCACGCCGAAAATGGAAGCTGGTTTCAGTTCCCTTCGCAGGCGATAAGCTTTTTGGCAATGCTCTGGAACCTTATCTCATCAAAACCAGAGATAAACGTAAAATTCTCTCTTCCTCTGGGAGGAAAGTCGACTATCGCCCAGCTCCTTATCGCCCTCCTGCCTTTCGAGTGGAGACCTCCCAATTCCCTCGCTCTCAGAGGCCGTACTCCCAATGCCAAGACCAATGCGCGGAAGCATCTAGCAGGCAACAACCTTCTACTGGTAAACAGCCCTTTCGGGGGGGAAGGAGGTCGTTCCTTCTGTTGCTCTAAGTAATCCCTTGTTCTTCCCACCCATCGGAGGTCACCTTGCCTTCTTTGCCTCCGAATGGGAGGAGTCAATGATGGATGCCTGGGTGCTCAGCACTATTAGGTCAGGTTTATAATTGGACTTCCTAATGCCACCCCCAGAAAATGTTTTGATCTGTCCTGTTTCTCGGGACATTTCAAGGCAGGCCCTCATGAATAAGGCCATTTAACACCTCCTGGTCATCAGGGATATTCAACCTGTTCCCCCCTCAACAAGGACATGGGTTTTACTCTTGCCTTTTCATCGTTCCCAAAGCCGGGGTGTGTGTGTGGTGAGCCATCCTTGATGTAAAATTTCTCAACCAATTTGTAAAATACAGGCGATTTAAAATGTAGACTCTGCATTCTATTTTAGAGAGTGTTCGGGAGGGCGACCTCCTCTCTTCCAATGACCTTATGGAGGCTTACCTCCACATCCCCATTTGGCCTCATCATCTCCAGTTTCTCCGTTTCTTTTATCAGAATGCCCATTACCAGTATCGAGCACTTCCCTTCAGCCTCTCATCAGCCAAGGGCTTTCACAAAGGTTCTGGCAGCATTGATAGCATCTTTGCGTTCTGTTCCCAGTGAGGATCCAATGCTACTTGGGCAACATGTTGATTCTTTCCTCCTCCATCCAGACGGCCCATCGGGATCTGCAAATTACCCTGTCATATCTCCAGAGCCATGGGTTTTCTGTCAACACCAAAAACAGCCAGCTCTCTTCCACAACCAAATTGCAACACTTAGGAGCAGTCATCAATACTACATTGTGCCAGGTTTTCCTGTCCCCAGCTCGTGGAAAGAGCCTGGCAGAGTTCATCAGCCCAATCCAGCACCACTGAACTGTCCCCCTGTTGCTGCTGTCCAAACTTCTGAGGAAGATGGTCTCCTGTATTGGCATCGTCCAGTGGGCTCAGCTCCATTCCTGACCACTCCAGTGGTTCCTGCTTCCCTACCAATAAGCAGGAACCAGTCACTCATCCATCAAGGTCCTGCTCCCGCCACAAATCTGGCTATCACTCAATTGGTGGCACTCCCCATCAATCTGGAAGGGACTCCTGTTCAGGGTCCCAGACAGGCTAGTGATAATCACCGATGCCAGCCTCCTGGGTTGGGGTTCCCATATGCAGGGCCAGATTGCTCAGGGCATTTGGTCCAGGTCAGAGCAGACCCTTCCCATAAATTGGCTAGAGCTCAGAGCCATTTTTCTAGCTCTCAAACATTTCAGGCAATCAGTGACTAGCTCTCATGTTCCAGTCCTAATGGACAACATGGCCGCACAGGTTCATGTCAACCGGTAAGGGGAGGACAAGGTCCAAAGCCCTCATGAGAGAGGCTCAATGATTAGGGTTATGGGCAGAGAAAAACCTGTTGTTGATCTCAATGGATCACACCTCCGGGGTCGACAACTCCTAGGCCGACTGGTTCAGCAGGAGCCGAGTAGACCAAGTGGAATGTTCCATTCCTCTGTCTCTATTCAGGGACCTTACCTTCAGAATTGGAACACCGGAGGTGGATCTCTTCTCCACTCCTCAAAACACCCAAGTCACCAGATTCTTTACCAGGTTTCCTTGCCAGGGAGCAGAGGAGACCAATGCTCTTTGGTGCAGATGGCCCAAAGGTCTCCTCTATGCCTTTCCCCCACTTCCCATCATTCTGGCAGTAATTCTGAAGATGTTGGAGGAATGAGTGGAGCTCCTTCTCCTGGCCCCCTATTGGGCAAGGACGCCCTGGTTTGTGGACCTATCTGTGGCTTCTCCTTGGAGGATCCCAGCCCATCTAATCATCCTTCACCAGGGGGCTCTACTCCATCCGGAGCCCCAGTGGCTCAAGCTGACCATGTGGTACTTGAGTGGCAGCAGCTAGAGGAGGCTGATCTCCCAGACGGGCATCGTCACTATCCTGGAGTCTCACAAACCTTCTACAAGGTGCATTTATGATGCCACCTGGAAGGCCTTTTCCCGATGGTGCCTTAGGGAGAGTCTCTCTCCTGCTTCAGCCCAGTTGGCAGAAGTTTTCAGATTCCTTCAGCATGGCCTGGAGAAAGTTTGCTCCCCAACATCTTATGCAGGCAGGTTGCGGCCCTCTCCTTGGTTCTCTCATGGGGTTTGCTTCCTTCCTTATCCCATCACCCTTCAGTCAGGAGGTTTTTGAAAGGGGCTTCCAACCTGCACCCACTGGTGGTTCACAGGTATCCTTCCTGAGATCTTCATGTGGTCCTTAATGCCCTTACGAAGCCCCCCTTTGAACCCCTTAGAACAGTGTCTCTCCGTTTCCTGACTCTGAAGGTAGTGTTCCTTGTCTCCATCACTTCAGCCAGGCGGGTTTCCAAGCTAGCTGCTCTTTCCATCAGAAAGGACCTTTGTGCCTTTCACGATGATAGGGTTGTTCTCCGTTTGGATCCCTCATTTATTCCAAAGGTTAACTCCTGATTTCACAGGTCTCAGGACATTGTGTTGCTTGACTTCTGTCCCCTCCCGCACCATAACTTAGAGCTGCAGTGGCACATGCTGGATGTAAGTAGGGTGCTTAGAATATACATTAAGTGCACTTTCTACTTCAGGAAGTCGGAAACCATGTTTGTTTCCTTCTCCCCTTCTCACTTGGGGCATAAGGCCTCTTCTCCTACTATTAGCAGGTGGGTCAGGACGTGCATTGAGCAGGCCTACAAAGCTGCAGCCCTTTTGGTTCCCCAAGGTTTGACAGCTCACTCTACCAGAAGTGCGGCCACTTCTGCTGCCGGGGCAACCCAAGCATCCTTGGAGGAGATTTGTCGTGTGGCCACATAGACATCCCCATCTCCTTTCATCAGGCACTACCATCTGGATGCCTTTGCCTCGGCGACTGCAGCCTTTGGCAGATGGGTGCTTCAACGAGTGGTTCCACAGTCGGTGTGATGAACCGGACGAGGACCCCCCATGGACATGCAAGCTTTGGTATGTCCCATCCTGGGCTCTCGATGCAGCATGGAGGAGAATGGGCATTGGTAGGAGTTACCCTCAATGCCCTTTCTATCTGTGCTGCGAGAGAGCCCAGCCCCTCCCTTGATTTGTCCAGAAAGGGTAAGTCATATTTCTGTATTCATTTGTGCTTTCAGAGACACCTTTCAGTCTGTCAAGTATCTTCACCAAAGCTGGGGTCTCTACTGGGGGCTGGCTTTTATATCTTAGTACAGACTCAGCTGAATGACATCATAGGAAGGAGTCAACCCCATCCATCTTGGGCTAGAAAGGGTTTTCACAGTAACTTTTACCAGTGCCCATTATCTTGGCAAACTATTTCTCATTGCATATCTTGTGAAAACTCGAAAAACCTCATCTCTTCCATTCATCATCTTCTCTTTGGTTATTTCTAATGCCTTAGCCAAAATTTCATTCATGGTATCTGCCAAGCTTTGTCCCTTTTCTTCCTCTATGTTTTGGAATCTAAGTTAAAATTCTGATCTGTCAATCTCCCATCCCAGCATCCCATTCTTATTTTGTTCAACCACAGTTAATCTGCCATCCATCTCTTCAATCTTCTTATCTCTTTGTTAATCATCATCTTCAATTTTTTTTGTAATCTCTCAACATACTTCATCATCATTTGTTGAATGTTCTCCACCTTTTCATCAGTTTTTCCTGTTCTTTTTTCAGCGTTCTCTCTCTTCTTTTCAATATTCTCTGTTTTTGTTTGAATTCCTTACATTAGGAATTAACCTTTTCCTGTTCTTTTTCCTGTTGTAGCATCCTCTGTATTGAATGTTGTCCTCCAGATGGTGAAAAGGAAGATGTAGGAATTAAAGAATCAGCCACCGTTAGTTTCCTATTCATTTCACCAAAAAATTATCAGGTTGTAAATAATTCAAAATCTTCAGGTTCTTCTAGACCTTAATCCACTTGTGTAGTAAACAATTGTAATTCCAAGTAAGAAATAGTGAAGAAAAAAAGAAAATAAAAGAAAAATCCCTTCAGGTTCTTATACACCCTAATCCAATTGATTGATTAATTGGCAAGAAAAACCCAAAAAGAAAAATAAGGCCAAAAAAAGGAAAAGGAAAAGTTATCAAATATAAAGGATGAAAAAAATGATAAAATTATTCAGGTTCTTCAACACCTTAATCCAATTAAGAAGTCTCAGCGGTACAAAAAAAAATCCAATATAAGAAGGAAATAAAAGGATGAGCGAGGAAAAAAAGCTACTCCCTTGGGAAAAAAAAGAGAAAATAATACTAAAAGCAATAAGAAAAAAGTAGAAGAGAAAGGATTTCCTTTATAAAAAAAATGGAAATAAAGAAAAAAAATAGATTTAAATAAAAAGGAAGGCAAAAGTAAATTCCAAAAGGCCAAAATCCCAAGTATCTACCAAAAATAAGTAGCTAGCAAGGAGGGGGTGAGTAGAAAATGGCCCAACGTAAGCAAAAGGTAAAAGAAGCAGAAAGAACACACTGCACTTATATAACATCCAAGGCTTTTTGTTAAAATCCAAAAAATTTTGTAACTCTCTTCTCTCGGGTCTTGTAATCTTCTTTCTGTAAATTCCAAACTTTCTTTCAATACCAGACTCCAACCACTCATAGAAACCCAGAAGAGCACCTGTAATAACACTCTCCCATGCCCTTCCCTCTATCTTATCAAACAGGCTCAAAGTCCTTGAAAAGAAGCCTCAGTTCTTTCTCAGCTTTGTCTGGTCTTAGAAAGTAAAAGAAAAAACAATGTTTCCAAGTCTCTGGGTGGCAGTGTTACAGATTTTCCTTCACTTTCATTTTCCCCCTCCTTTTCCAAAACCAAAAATGTATTTTAATTTAGCAAAGAATTAATTAAATAATTAAAAAGAAAAAAAAAACTCCAGAGAAAAGACTAAAAAGGAATGTCTAACCTAATATATTATAAAAGCAAGAAGAGAAAAAATAAAAAGAGAAAAAATAGAATAAAAAAAAACAGTCCAGTTTCAAAGCAAAGAAGCATAAATAATCCAGCAGTAAAAAAAACACTAATTTTGACTTCCTGTTTAAAATTGCCACTTAACCACTTCTGTCTTCAATTTTACAAATTCTTTCTTTTTCTTAGGGTGTTCTCTTTAATCATAAAGTAAAAAAAAAAACACCTCTCACCAAACTGACACACTTTCTCTTTCCGTTCCCTTCCATTTCGGAGTTGTCCCAGCTTCAGCAGCTTTGATGGCTTCCTCTTTGCTGCCGGCAGAAAGAGCTTCTCCTGGATCAACCAGGGACTTTGCAGGATGTGCTCTTTACTTTCACCATCTCTTTGGGACGGTTTAGGTCCAGGAGGACCGTCCAGCAACAAAGATATCAGTGGTGATCTTGGATCTTCAAGCTTGCACGTTGTGTTGTCATGACGCCAGCCCCGCCCTCTTTTCCTTTTTTCCAGACAGATTAAGAAAAGTACTTCATAAAACAGAGAATTGAAACTGGAAGTGGTTATTCTTCCAGTTAACCATCATGGTTAACTTCCATCATGGTTTCATGATACAGCCAACTATGGTGACCTTAAAAGGGATTACATAAATTTTGAGAAAGGTATCAGTGGTTGTAAGTCTTTCTAAGAATATGTTACTTATAGAATCAGACAAATATGTTTCTCTATTACCAGCTGCACTTAATATGTGTCAACAAGAATGGCTTGTGGATATTCAAAATTATTTTTGGGATCAGGTTTGGAGAGTTTTGCTGACATTAATAGTATTAGGCAGCTGTTTCTTTTGCCATAGAAGTAATTCAGGTTGACTGAAGACAAGATAAGAAAAATAAATGACAGAGTTTTTGAGTTTTCAGAGAGCCACTTGGTCATATTTAATTAAATATTTAATTAAGTAATCAGTTACTTAATAAGCTTTCCAACTCTTTGAAGTGTGAAGCCTGTTATTTACTAATCTGCAAATGTTGCTGAAAAGATAAGAAAAAATACATTGTTGTAATTTGGGATATTTAAAATATTTTTCTTCAATAAATTAATTCATTTTGTCTTTGTAATATATCTTGAACATCAGTCTTCACTTTTATTTTAAGCACTCCAAGTTTCCTTTCACATTATCTGGCCTTAATTATCTTGTTAGATTTCCATTTATCTTATTTTTAAATGTATAATGATGAACTAAGCACATGCAATAAAGCAAATTTATTTTATTTTACCTATCTCTTCAAACAAAAATGTTGTACAACGGGTTATGCAAGGCTATTATAGTTAATAAAGCATATTTATATGTATATACTATGGAGTTGACTACTGAAACAGACATATTTCTTGAGTTTCATTTGCATATCAAGGTTTGATGATTACCTGAAGATAGGTTAAGCTTTGTTCTTTCTCTCTTTGAAAATAAGTTCTATGCAGTTTCAGTTTCTGAAATGCTGAGAACACAAAATAAAGTACTGTATGATTACAACATATGTAATCAATTTAAAACAATCTTCTGTATAGTATAAAATATATGTTTGTGTCTTTCATAAATAAACAATTAACCATCTTTATAAATAATAGTCTTCCTGTGGGACTAAAGTCTGAATCTCATATATTGTGGTGCACCGGAATTTATGTAATAATAATTACATAAATGAATTATTGGAGTCAGTCTGTACCTTAAAATCTAATGGACAAATCTCCTCCCTCTGTCCCTCTTGTATGATGTTGCAGTTGATACGAGCTAGAAAAGAGTTTTTGAAATTTGTTACTGTCCTGTCAGATATCTTCCAGGCATAGAAAGATACTTAACCAAGCCTAAAGTAATGTCTAGTCACATTGGCTCAAAAAGGATGAAATGCTAAATAGCAGCATTGCTCATCACTGTTGTGTTTTGTTTTGAGTGTAGATCACTCACAATGGTTTATCTTCAAACTGTTTTGTATTGTTCCAGTTGCCAATCTTGCTGGTCATCTTATTGCTTGAGAGCTTTTAAATTAGACATTTGCTCTACAAGGACATTACATTACGTAGTACTGTAATGACTACTTGCTGAGTACGGTTTGTCAGCCAGTTACAAAACCATCTGATGGTGCTGTTTATCCCACACTTTTCTAGCTTACCACAAAGTAGATTGTGGTCTATTTTGTCAAGTGTCTTGCTGAAGTCTAAATATACTATGTCCACAGCATTTCACTGGTCTACAAATTTAGTCATTTTGTCAAATAATGAAATAAGATTGATTTGGCATGATCTGTTCTTAACAAATCCATGCTGGCTGCTAGTTATAGCTTTGTTTCGATGTTCACAGAACTGTTTTTTGATTATTTTTTCCAGGATTTTCCCGGGTATTAATGTTAGATGGTCTGTAGTTTCCTGGATCTGTTTTTTTATTTTTTGAAAATAGGACCACATTAGCTCTTTTCCAATCCCCGATATTCCCAAGATTTTTCAAGATATGATACAATGGTTCTGAAATAACGATCTGCCAGCTCCTTCAGAACTGTGACTTATATTCATCAAGGTCAGATAGATGTTCTCTTACCATTTTCTTGCTTATTTTAATTTTTATTTCTAATCTGTCTTTTACAGTTATGTTTTGGTAGGTTGGGCTATAGTCTCTTTGTGTGTGAAGACTGATGCAGAGAATGAGTTAAACAGCTCTGTTCTCCCATGTGCTGTTCAGAGCATCCAGAAGTGGGAGGTGCTTCAGTCTCTTCTGGAAAGGCTGGGCTTAAAGCTCCAGGACGCTCCTCCTCCTCCATGGGATACTCCTCCTCCTCCATGGGACACCTCCCCAGCATGCCCCAGTTTTAGCTCAGCCTTTGTGGTAAAAGTTTGTGTACTCCCTGACTGGAATGTTTTTTCTGATTCAGCTATTCAAATTTAGTTTTGCTCTTGGGTTATTTTGGCTTGTAAAAATCTCCCCCAATTAATTTGGCATTTTCAAGGCTTGTGCCTCTATGAGGTTATCTCGATCAGTTTGAAAACAGTTTCCTTGTGAGTGACGGAGCCTGCCACTCCGCAGGCAGCCTGAGACGGCCGCCTCAGGCAATTACCTTATCTAATCCCCTGATCGTTTTCTATGCGATAATGGCGGAGTGCTCACAGCCGCGGCTCACTTCTCCGTGCCGTTTCATCTGACAGGAGCATTTATCTCACAAGAGAGTGTCAGCAGCAGTGGCTTGTTAGACTGCTCAGGCATTAACAACGGAGTTTCTGGCTTCCCGCCTTTTTCAACGGCTGGCTTCAAGTTCGCGCCTAAATATCACTGGCACCATTCCCTGCTGGTTTCCCTTTTTGGGGACCGGGGCAAGCATCTTACTACTCTGTTTTCCCTGGAATTAGTTCTACTTTGTCTTGCTAACGTTGGATAAGCAGGCTAGTCTTTAAACAGGAATTTCTTTGCAATTACCCTTGGATCATTTCATTGGAGTGAAGCCGCAAGAGTCATTTCAAACAGCGGGACATTTTTTTGACAGGAAAGGATCCAGCCAGGTCCTGTATAGCTGGTTTCCCTTGTTGGAAATCAGGGATCCAGAATATTTCTTGCTTGGAGCACTTGGGGGTTTCCCTTGTTGGGGACCCTTAGATACTGTTTACCATATACACAGTTTTACATATAGATATAGGCATATGTAAATGTGTATGTGTATGTATGTATGTATGTATGTATGTGTGTGTGTGTGTATATATATATATATATATATATATATATATATTACATAAGCCTGATGATGGCAGATGAGATTCTGCTGAAACGTTGCTACAACTTTAAAAGCACTACAGTGACGTGGGATAATACCCGAAGGAAGCTAAACAGCATATATATATATATATAAGCTTTCGCGGGTACTTACATGTGTGCTGTTCAGCTTCCTTCAGGTATTATCCCACGTCATTGTAGTGCTTTTAAAGTTGTAGCAACGTTTCAGCAGAATCTCATCTGCCATCATCAGGCTTCTGTATGGATGTGGGTCTCACAGCCTTTGATTTTAAATTTGAGGCTGGCCTATCCTGATTGGTTGGGAGTCTTGGTCTGTGTTTATTGGACTTGGAGTTTGATTGATTGGTGTTTCTGGTTTCTTCTGTCTGTTTTGTGGCTTTGATTGGCTGCCAACACTCTGTTCCTGTATTGGAGGCTTTCAGTGAAGCTTGGCTTCGTGTGAAAGAATGGCTATTATCTATTAAGAAGCCTGGTTTCATCTGGGTGCCTGGTGGGGGTGTGTTTGAGCTGGAGGTATCAGAGGGAGTCTGTTTGTGCCCAGTTTTGTGCCCTGACCCACATACAAACTCAGTGCAGAAGCCTGATGATGGCAGATGAGATTCTGCTGAAATGTTGCTACAACTTTGAAAGCACTACAATGACGTGGGATAATACCCGAAGGAAGCTGAACTGCACACACACACACACACACACACACACACACACACGTATGTATGTATGTATGTATGTATGTATGTATGTTTCATCTTTCATCCTTGGGTGTTGGGGTGTGTTTGAGCTGCAGGTATCAGGGGGAATCTGTTTGTGCCCAGGTGTTTGCCTGGCTTGTGGTGTGGAGATCTTTCTATTTGAGAGTGCAGGCTTCCAAATGATTGACAGTCTGGTGGAATCATCTCTTCTATTCATGCTTTCAGGTCTTTTTTCAATCTCTATGGCTTCTCTGATGATTCTGTGGCTGGGGTTTTCTATAGTGGCTAGGGTTTTAGTGCCATTGAAGTTGATGTTGTGACCTGTGGCTTTCATGTGTTGGACTAGGGAGGAGGTGTGTTCCAGCTTTTTACTGAATGTTTGTGTTCATCCAGGCAGGTACTCATTCTTCTATTGTTCTGTCCAATGTATGTGGCTGGGCATGATGTACAGGGAACTTCGTATATGCCTTGGTAACACACCCCAACCAGACACTCAGATGAAACCTAGCTTCCTAATAGATAATAGCCATCCTTTTACTCGAAACCAAGCTGCACTGAAAGCCTCCAACACAGGAACACAGTGTTGCCAGCCAATCAAAGCCACAAAACAGACAGAAGAAACCAGAAACACCAATCAAACAAACTCCAAGACCAATAAATACAGACCAAGACTCCCAACCAATCAGGATGTAGAAAAAACCATCCTGGCACAACAGTAGGCTAGCCTCAAATTTAAAACTAAACGGCTGTGATAGCCTGACTCACAGACGAACTCAATACAGAAGCCTGATGATGGCAGATGAGATTCTACCGAAACGTTGCTACAACTTTAAAAGCACAACTACAATGATGTGGGATAATACCTGAAGGAAGCTGAACAGCATACATGTAAGTACCCATGAAAAATTAAAAATAATAATAGTACACACACACATATATCATTATACTCCTGGAGGAGCATTCTACTTTCAACCACAGGGGAAGGCATTACCCTAAAGTACAAATACTAATAACAATAATAACAACAATAATAATAACAATAGAGAATCAGTCCTGCACAATGGAAGGTGACAACATCATCCGCTCCAAGACAATAAGTCCCGAGATAAGTCAGTGGGCCCCAAAGAGGCCTCTAAGGCGGCAGATAAGGATGCCTATAGACGGCACCTAGTCTTGGAAAGGCAATTGCAGAAACGGGCCAGGGAAGCAGACAAGATGGCTATGACACAACAATCGGATCAGGACCCAAGTCCATTGTTGGGGCCCTTGGACTTATCTACCCAGCCTAGGCAGGCTATTTCTGGACAACCTCCCATAGGCACATCTCCTCCAATGAGCACTGCCCGGCTAATCCCAGAGGCAACCTTCATCCCTATGGTCGCCGGCTTAAGACAGGAGGTGGGATTACCTGAGACTATTCCCATCGAAATGAAGCAATGGATAGAGATGGCGATTCAAAGGAGCATTATGGCTGGAGTTCAGCAATCCATCAGGACCAGACATTTCTCGGCCACTTCGGATGCAGGATCCCTGTCTGCTCGATTCTTTGCGCATATGGGACAACATCAAACTCAGGTATTTCCCAATATTCTTGACATACCAGCCCAAGGTTTTTGTGAGGAGGTGGAAATTGAGGATCAGGATGTTCCCATGGAGATGGGGATGATCTATCAGATGGACTTGGGGTTGTCAGAGGCTGACCCACTAGAACGAGAAATGTCGGAAGACGAAGGCCTCATTCCGGAGCAACCTACATTTTCTGGCCTTTTTCGCCTGCACCTCTTTAAATCCTTACTGATCAAGGCAAAGAACACCGCTAAACTAGGCACATCAAACCCTCATCCATTGTCAACAGGGTGTCAGGATAAATCCGAGGATCTAATATTCTCACAACAGGCTAATGAGACGGAAACTATCCCTGTCCCTCATATTTTTGCTGAATTAGTACAAAATCAATGGGCATCAGCAGCATCATACCCAGCCACAATAGGGTACGCCAAATATTATAATTTGGCACCAGAGTTTTCAAATTTTCTCAAAACGCCGGAGGTGGATGAGCCCATTGTGGGACTGGACTCTTCTTCAACCTTTCCCAACAAGGCCGAGGAAGCCCTGAGACCGGAAGAAAAGAGAGCAGAGTTGGCACTCTGTAGGGCGCACGTTTCTGATGCCTGGGCCATTCGGGCAGCTACAGTGGCATCCTTTTTTACACGCTCCTCCCTATGATGGCTCTTCCACTTGAGGGATATATTGCCGGCATCAAGTGTCAGGGCCCACCAGGACATAGCTAAAATTATTGCAGCAGCAGAATTCTACTATCAAGGCCCCAAGGTTCCCAGATCTCAGAGAACATCAGGCTACAGGCCCAGTTTTAGACAGGATAGGTCTGAATCTTCTGATAGAGGTCAGCGGGGAGGCCAAAATAGAAGAAACCCCAGAGGGACTGGAGGCCAATTTTTTCAATGCCCCAAGTGAGTCCTTGACAGCAGTTCCCATTGGAGGGTGGCTAAAATTGTTTCCTGATCAACGGGACAGCTCCACCTCTGATGCGTGGTTCAGGAACACCATTAGGTTTGGTTTGGTGCTAGAGTTTCAATCCTCCCCCCCCCCGAACTTTTTCATTAGGAGCCCAAGGTCCTTGGACCCCATTAAGAGGGCGTTGATGTAGGAGGCTATCAATCATCTTCTATAAATTTGGGCCGTTAGAGTGGTCCTATCTGAACAGCAAGGTCAAGGCTGTTACTCTCTATTGTTTGTGGTCCCAAAGAGTTCGGGGGGCTGGAGGCCAATTCTGGACCTCAAACGTCTGAACAGATCATTGATTTATCAAAAATTCAAGATGACTACTCTCCAGTCCATTCTGCTCAGCATCAGAGAGAACGATGTCCTGACCTCTATAGATCTGATAGAGACTTATCTACATATACCAATTAGACCTGCTCACTACAAATATCTTAGATTTTGTTATTGTGATTGGCATTACGATTATATCGCCCTGCTATTTGGTCTGGCTTCAGCCCCTAGGACTTTTACCAAGGTCCTAGAGGCTTTGACTGCCTCACTCAGGATCAAATCTATTTGCTTACAAATTATCTGCATGATATTTTAATTTTGTCATCTTCCATCAAGCAAAATTGGATACCAAGATTACTCTGGAGACCTTTCAAGGTCACGGCTTTTCCATACATTGGGATAAAAGCCATTTGATCCCCTCAACTAGGTTAGTTCATTTAGGGTCAGTGATAGATACTGTGGAGGGCAAGATTTTCCTCCCTCAGGACAGGTTAAACAGTATTAAGTCTTTGGCCAAGGAGATCAGGACCGTAAGGAGGGTTTCCCTGGCATTGCTGTCTAAATTGTTAGGGAAACTGATTTCTTGTATTTCCATTGTGCCTTGGGCTCAATTCCATTCTAGGAGCTGCAATGGTTCCTGCTACCTTTCAAGTGATCCAGAAGAGCCACCTCCAATGTCCAGATTAAGGTACCACACAATGTTCTCCAATCGCTCTAATGGTGGTCAGTAAAAATGATAAAACGGGGATGCCCTTTCAAGGAACCTCACAGGGTAACAATCACAACCGATGCCAGCCTGGTAGGATGGGGAGCTCACTGCCAATTCCACACTGCGCAGGGAATTTGGACTATGTCTGAACTATCACAAAGCATCAACCTGTTGGAGCTGCGAGCAGTTCACCTGGTCTTACACAGTTTTCTACCCCTTTTCCAATCATGCCATGTTCTGGTCTTGACAGACAATATCACAACCAAGGCCCACGTAAACAGACAGAGGTACCCATTCCAAACTTCTGATGCTAGAGACGGCCAAGTTGTTCAAGTGGGCTGAAGCCAATCTGTTTTCGTTCAAGGCAGAACACATAGTAGGGGCCTTAAACACACAAGCGGATTGGCTCAGCAGGGCCACGATAGATCAGGCAGAGTGGCGCATCCACCCGTCTTGTCTTCCAGGAAGCAGTGTGGAGGTTTGGGTACCTGTTAATCGATCTATTTGCCTCTCCTCTCAATGCCCAATTGCCCCGGTATATTTCAAGGTACCCGACTCGGGGGCGGAGGCCGTCAATGCTCTGCGATGTCAGTGGTCTCCTGGACTTCTATATGTGTTTCCTCCATTCCTGGTAATACCCAGGTTGATCCAGAAGTTATTGGAGGAACGAGCGGAATTGATATTGGTCGTCCCTTACTGGTCCAGGCGAACGTGGTTCACACACTTATAGGATCTGTCAAGGGAACAAACTTGGAAAATTCCACTGTCAAAGGTTTCCCTCTCCCAAGGGCCGATACTTCACCCGAACCCACAATGGCTCAGTCTAGCCGTATGGAGGTTGAGCGGAGCCATTTAAGGGCCCAACAGATTTCAGAGGATGCTATTGCCACCATTCAAGCATCCAGACAGTCTTCAACAAATCGCATAAACGAGGCCACGTGGTCCGCTTTCTCTAACTGGTGCCGGGGGTCTAAGATCGACCCAACTGCACCATCAATAGGACAATTATTGGACTTTTTACCAGAAGGGGTTGACTAAGGGCCTATCTCCAAATACTTTATGCAGACAGATGGCGGCTTTAGCCTCGGTGATATCCTGGGTTGACTTCCATTCCATAGTGCACCATCCACATGTCTGCAGCTTTCTTAAGGTTGCTGAAAACTTACGACCTCCTGTAATTCACCTCTATCCCACCTGGGAGCTCAACAAGGTGTTAACCACACTTACAACTGGTCCATTCGAGCCTTTAAGAATCGCTTGTCTCAAATTCCTGACATATAAGGTGGCCTTCCTAATTGCAATCACATCAGCATGGAGGATTTCCGAATTGGCGGCATTGTCAATGAGAAAAGACCTGTGTGTGTTTCATGCAGACAGAGTGGTTCTCTGATTGGATCCATCGTTCACTCCTAAAGTAAATTCAGCCTTCCACAGAGCACAGGAGTTGGTGCTTCCAAATTTTTGTCCGAAACCATCTCATAGACTGGAGCATCAATGGCATCAACTAGACGTTCAAAGGGCCTTAAGCATTTAAATAGACTACACGGCGGCATTTTGGAAATCTGAGGCTCTATTCCTATCCTTCAATCCATTCACTTTAGGACAAAAGGTGTCGTCGACTACCATCGGTAGATGGTTGAGAGCCATCATAGCTAAAAGTTATGAATGCCAGTCCATCTCAGTTCCTAAGGGCATTACAGCCCACTCAACAAGGAGTGCATCATCATCAGCAACATGGGCCACATGGGCTTCCATAGACTAAATTTGCAGAGCAGCAACTTGGGCTTCACCATCTCCCTTTGTCAGAAATTATAAAATTGATATCTATGCCTCAGTGGATGTTTCATTTGGCAGAAGAGTCCTGCAGAGAGTTCACAGAGTTTAGGAGTGGATTTTGTTCCAGACGGAGTCCCTCCCTAAGGACAGGCCAAGCTTTGGTATGTCCCACTTCTGGATGCTCTGAACAGCTCAAGGGAGAAAAGGCATTGGTACTTACCTGATATGCCTGTTCTCTGTGAGCTGTGAAGAGCATCCAGTCCCACTCATTTCTTTCTGTCTGGGGGGTTCCGTTCCAATCAGCGATCCAGATTAGGTGATGAGTTCCGGACTTTGGCACTCAGTCTTCGCAAAACTGGGGGATGCTGAGGAGGTGTCTCGTGGAGGAGGAGGAGCATCCCAGAGTTTTAAGCCCAGCCTTTCCAGAAGAGACTGAAGAACCTCCCACTTCTGGATGCTCTTCACAGCTCACAGAGAACGGACATATCAGGTAAGTACCAACACCTTCTTTGTTTCTTCTGCCTGTTATTTCCTTGCCATCTTCTCTCTTTAGTGAACCAACTGTTTCCTTGACTTTTTTCCTGTTATTTATACGTTGAAAGAAACTTTTTTATTATCTTTGACTTTTATTGCAAATATTTGTTTATTTAAAATACTTCAAAACCTTGGTAGTTTTTTTTAAAAAAATTATGTATTGTATAGTGCAATATTAATGCAATATTGGGTTTCAATTCAATTGTATAGAATGTAAAGGATGTATGCTTGTGTTTTATTTTTATAGTTATAATGTACACTGAAGATGGCATTTAATTTCATTGTACGAGGTGCAATGACAATAAAGTAAACGAAATATTATGTAGACCAAAGTGGGTGAAAGCTCTGAGTTTAATGGAGCCCCTGTATCAAATGACTATTAGGCAGAATAAGTTATAAACAAGCATTAAAAACCACTACATTGTTCAGTTTTCCGACCTTGTACATTAGGATTGCAACTGTGTTGAAACAGTCCCACATAGATACTTCTCCCAAGCAATTTGAACATGTGAAACACTTGTATAATTTTCTGCATATTCTGTATATACTGGTCATAAACCACACTCCAACAATATACAGGAACAAGAGAAAAAAATTGGCACTTTTACTATTACAGCATGCCAACCTCATTCTCCTTTTGTTCCCATTCAGATATAAATGGTCACTGTGTGTAGAAGATATTGTTTCTGTTCATGGAGTTTGTTTGCTAATTAAGGATCTTATTTTTCAAGTCCTTCTATGAGTGATGAGCCTTTATAAGAAGGGGAAGCTCTTTATTGCAAACAGACAACATCATGAGTGGGGCAACAGCAATATGTGGAGTCCTATTTCTTATATGAATGTTCGTAAACATCTCCAAGCAGGTTGCTTAGCTCAGAAAGCAATCATATACATACTGGGACTAACAGAAGAGAATCTGTGTAGCTCAGGGTTGATCTGTGGAGGCTCCACAGATGAACCCTGAGCTACATAGATTCTCTTCTGTTAGGCCCAGTATGTATATGAATCAACATGAAATCTTTTCTTCTCCAGTCCCCAATTTAATAACTTGCTAATTAAGGGATTACATGAACATGGAAAGGATTATATGTGCCCCTAAGTTCATTTTATTACTCACTTTCAGCATCACTTTTTATTACTGTTTTCTAAATAAAATGTGACTTCTGAAATAGTGGCAGATATCTGTAGCTTGGTTGTAGGATGAGGGTGAAGCTTGTTCTCCGAGCTTGTAGGTTGTGTTCCGAATGTTTTATTATCAGGTTAGGTAACATCTTCAGTGGAGTTTAGGGGATATCAGTGTCAGTGTTCTTCAGTTTATAGGGACTTTAGGTGTGGGCATATCAAGTGTTATGATGGGTCAGTTGTGAGTCATCGGTGAATCTTATGATGGGTCTTGTGATAGGGAGGTTATATCAGGTCAGGGTCATTGGGAGATGAACTGGTGGGAGGATTGTATGGATTGATTGGTGCTATTTGGCTGTGTGGTTGATTTGGATTCTGAAGGGTTCGTAGCCAGTGGTGGGCTGCTGCCAGTTTGGACCAGCTCACCCATACCGGTATTTCCAACCACCGACTAGGCTTGCTCACCCACCCCGGTGCTATCCTGTCCTATATATCTGGCTCTGCCTAGGTGAACCAATTGTTACATTCTGAGCATCCCACCTCTGTAGCTGGTTGTAGATAATGTATCTGTTGTCGCTTGTGGAGTGCAAGGCTTCAATGAACTCACAAGCATGGAAGGTGGTAGCATGGTGTAATAATGTGACTTCTCCCCATTAAGAGATAAAAATGTAAGAGAAAGCATTAGAACACTGGGATTGAAATATGCAAATAAATTTACTAATTTAGTTTACCGGTAAATTATTTTCACTGGTAAAATTATTTTTTTCATTTCCATACTTTGTTGCCTTTAAGGACAAAAAATACAGAGAGAGTTTTTGTATCTCTAACTCTGCATATATAGTGTGTGTGTGTGTGTGTGTGTGTGTGTGTATGTGCTGTTTAGCTTCCTTTGGGTATTATCCCACGTCATTGTAGTTCTGTTAAAGTTGTAGCAACAGCAGAATCTCATCTGCCATCCTCAGGCTTCTGTATAGAGTTAGTTCCTGGTTTCAAATTTGAGGCTGGTCCATTTTGATTGGCTAGGAGCCTGGGTCTGTGTTCATTGGACTTGGAGTTTGATTGATTGGTGTTTCTGGTTTCTTCTGTCTGTTTTGTGGCTTTGATTGGCTGGCAACACTCTGTTCTTGTGTTGGAGGCTTTCAGTGCAGCTTGGCTCCGTGTGAAAGGACGGCTGCTCTTCATTAGCAAGCTGGGTTTCACCTGGGTGCCTGGTGGGGGGGTGTTTGAGTTGGAGGTATCAGAGGGAGTCTGTTTTTGCCCAGGTGTTTGCCTGGCTTGTGGTGTGGAGATCTTTCTATTTGAGAGTGCAGGCTTCCAAATGATTGACAGTCTGGTGGAATCATCTCTTCTATTCATGCTTTCAGGTCTTTTTTCAATCTCTATGGCTTCTCTGATGATTCTGTGGTTGGGGTTTTCTATAGTGGCTAGGGTTTTAGTGCCATTGAAGTTGATGTTGTGACCTGTGGTTTTCATGTGTTGGACTAGTGAGGAGGTGTGTTCCAGCTTTTTTACTGCATTTTTGTGTTCATCTAGGCGGGTACTTATTCTTCTATTGGT
>BLBF01000005.1:49677228-49736070 GCA_015471245.1 Laticauda colubrina | reverse complement strand
ACATATGAAGCTGCGGTTTCAGCATGGGGCTGTAGTTGTTTTGCTAAATATTTAGCTAGGTTTTGTAATGGTGCTCCTATGGAGCTGACTATGGGTCTGAGGGGTATGCCTTCTTTGTGTATTTTTGGGAGGCCATATAATTTGGGGTATCTAGGAGATTTTTCTCTTGGGATGATCGTCTGTTGGATTTCTTTGCTTATGTGGCTGAAAATTATACGGCCTCCCTGGATGTTGGATATTTTTACCAGTTTATCCAGCAGTACATATACAGTAGTAAAGGAGAAAGAGAAACTCCTAATAGAATAGAATTTGTAGTTAACGTTAGGTTTGTTATAATTTTCACTAAAGTAATCTCTTTTCAATTGTTGTATTACATTACTGACAGAAGTAGGACAGTAATCTTTGGATTTATGAATTACTTTAGCTTAGTCTAAATGGAAATGTCTGAACTTCCCTGACTTACATTAATAACAGATTGCAAATGATTTCTGCAAAAAGCCAAATGTAAGAGTTTTTTGGAATCTTAAAACTGTGATACTTACAGTGTAAATATTAATTTAGGGGAAAATGAAATTTTTTGAATTCTAGTAGTAGTGTTATCAGTCTAGGCATTTGTTGTTGCACATATATCAGAATTGTGTAACACTGCTAAATCTTGTAACATGTTGAAGTCTAATACATTCAAACCATTAAGAGATGTATAAACAGTCAAGTTTAAATTAATAGCATATTGTATGTTATTTTCTTAACCCCTGATGGGTTAAACTCTTTCTTCCCTAAAGGAAAGATTAGGGCTTAAATTGTGGGGGGGAGGTTTTGCTTTTTGAAAATATTTCATGTAAAATTATTTGTGGAAATTGCAGCTTTTGAGTAATGGATTGAGTTATATAATATGAATTGTAATATTTGGGATTGCGATAATTTAATTCCTATATATTTAAATATAGGTTAATACTTTTATAGTTTAATTTTAGACATCTTAGTGTAATGATATGATGTCTATTATTGAAGTAAATCTACTCCTTGCAGTCTTGGAAATTAGGTTAATTTGGTAAATAAAAAATATCAAGAATATTTGATTGGTGCCAATAAGTGGTGTAAGGAACCTGTTAGTGGAGAAACAGGCTTAGTCTGAATCCTAAACTTTACAGACGTTGCTTCTGAATATAAGATAGTAAAATAACTGTTATAAAAATGATCCCATTAAATTCTTCAGAAAGTCAAATATGATGTATCCCTATCACCTTCTAATTCTGCCTATAGCAGGGGAATCCATAATATGTCATGTCTTTCCCCCCTCCCCCCAAAAAAACCCATCCTTCATGCGGCTAAATTTTAGTGTTATAATTTTCATCCATGTTAAATGTTTTGGGTGGTCTTGGAGTTCAATGTGAAAATGGGAATGATTTGTTTCTCAGAGGTCTCTTGCCGTTGTCTCCATTTTTATTTTTCAAAAAAACCTTCAATATTGATTGCTGCAAACCTGTCATTTCTCATCCACGCTGCGATGAGAGACCAGGATGGGTATGACTCCTCCCTCTGATGTCATAGAGCTGAGTCTGTCACTAAATAAAAAGCCAGCCACTAGCTGGCTCCCCAGGTTTTGGCTCAGCTTTGTGCCTAGGAGTTATTGTCCCTGGAAGAAGTATAAAGGAGTTTAAAGAGTTTAGAGCATTTTATAGCAAATAAATCTTCAGAAGCACAAAAACAGCTTCTACACTGCTCCCGGGGTTCCGGTTGAGCTGTGCTATGAGGAGACCGGGGATCCACTCTCCCACAGTGTTGAGGCATCGACGCTGTCTGTCAGAAAAACTGTGGTCACAGGGAACATTCGGCTGTGCTTCTCACACAGTTTCTCAGCTGCAATGAGCGGCAGCTTCACAGCCAATTTCGGGTCACTCCACAGCTGATTTTCGGAGGTCCGCTTCACAGCTGTTTCTCCGTTTAGCTGTTTGAATCACTCGGGGCCTGATAAGAGCCTAGGGAGTGAGGAGGTGACCAGACCGTCCCAGGGCCAGTGCACGTGGCAGGAGGCCATTTTGGGAGCCAGGTGGCCATTTTGTTTTGTGGAACGGCCATTAGCAGGGCCTCACAGCTTTCACTGCTCACTTGGCCCATGCAACTGGCAACACTCTCACAGGAGAAGCTCCCAGCACCTCTTGTGTCTGTCTTGATTGCGAAATGGAGAGCGGAATGGCCCAGTTGGACTTCACTGGCCTGGAAGAAGCTTAAGGTTCTCAAGACCCATAGAGGAAGAGAAGAAGACAAAGAGGCCATTCAGCAAAAAAGAAAGATCTGCAGCAAAGATCAGGCCCTGGCCCTCAAAAAGACATCCAAATCCGAGCTCAGGGCTGAGAAGAGAAGGCATGCTGCTTTGAAAAAACAGTTTGCTAAGACAGTGGAACAGATGAGAAACTAGATCCAACAGACTTCTCAGTCAGGAGAAGTACAGATTTGCCCAGGGGTTACAACTAGGGTGGGGGAGGCTGAATCTAGCTCTGCCAGCCATCTGTTAGCTTGGTCTCCAGAGAGGGTAGAGGAAGAAGTTTTACCCCAGGATTTAAGCAGGTCTGGGCCCAACTTCAGACAGGCTGCCTGGGGCCCAGGTCTCCCTTACCCCCTAGGCCAGGTTATTCAAAGAGGCCTTAGGCCTATACCTGAGGCAACTTACACCCCAACTGCTGCAGGCTTGCATCCAGTGGATCCCACAGGGAGCAGGCCTAAGGATATCAGAGACATAGTCTCAGTGGCCATCAGACAGGGTCTTGCTGAGTGGTTTCAGCAATTTCTCTGCCCATCAGGGGGAGGTCAGACTTTGGTTCCTGGTTACTCCCAAGAGGTCCCTCCAGCTTAGAGGGGTTTTCCCAGACAACAGTTCAGTTACCCATCTGCCCAGTCGGATTGAGGTGAGGATGAGGTGAGGCATTACTCCAACCCTTCCGATCACAGTAGTTCCTCCATGTCAGAGACGGAGGAAGGGGAGATCAGTGATCCTAATTTATCTGAAGAAGAGGGGCTTTGATCTGATCAACCCCCCTCAGCAGCAGTCTTTAAACCTTCTCTATTCAAACTGCTCCTGCAGAAGGCCCTAGTCACCATCCAATTATGTCCTGAGGAGGTGGCTCCTGGACCCCAAGTGGCTTCCTCTAGCCATAGTAACACTCTTTTCTCAAAGCCAGTGGCCCATATAGAGGAATTTCCATCTCCTCTGCTGTTTCTAGATTGGTCAAGGAGCAGTGTGCTTCCCCGGGGGTAGGGCCTCGGCCTTCATCACACGACAGGCGTTTTTACAACGCTTTTGGGCAACGCTCTCCTGGTTCCAGCTGGTTCCTGGTGGTTGCCTCATTTTCAACTTCAGGTACCCCTACTGAGCCAGAGGATGTGCAAGAGGTCAGAGCAAACTCTCAAGTGCACCCACCTCGTTTTTTACGAGGGCATTTCTGCAAGATCGTCTTCCTACCACCGATTTTAGGTCTCATCAAGACCTTAATAAAATCATTGAAGTAGTGGAATTCACAGCGGATGCTGCACTAAATTTGGCCAAATTTTCATCAAGGGCCCTGGCATCATTGGTGGTGGCTAGGAGTCTCCTCTGGAAAGGGAAGCTGGCCTTTGCTCCATGCGCTGGATAAAAGCTGTTTGGCGATGCCCTGGAGCCATACTTGGTGGAAACCAGGGAGAAGAGAAAGATTCTCTCCTCGGTGGGGAAGAAGGTTCTCTCCTCAGTGGGGAAGAAGTCAGAGTATTGTCCTGCACCGTACTACCAATCTTCTTCGTTCCGTCCCGAGTCTTCCACTCATTTGTCTAGGGGCCAGAGAACATTCCTTCCTCATCAGGAACAACAACCTGAGGCTGCAGGCAGGCAGCAGCAGGTAAATGGCCCTTTCGAAGAGACTCCTCAAAACGCTCAGATAAGCAGATTCTTCACCAGGTTTCTGACCCAGTGAGCGGAAGGGACCAATGCTCTTTGGAGCAAATGGCATCCAGGTCTCTATGCCTTTCCCTCTCTTCCGATCATTCTGGCAGTCATTCGGAAGATGTTGGAGGAAAAGGTGGAGCTACTACTTCTGGTGCCCCATTGGCTCAGGAGACCCTTGTTCGCTGACCTGGTGAATCTGTCTGTTGCCCAGCTATGGAGGATTCCGGTCAACAGGATCTCCCTCCATCAAGGAGCTTTACTCCACCCAGACCCTCAGTGGTTTTGCTTAGCCATTCGGCGCTTGAGCGGCAATCTCTGAGGGACTCTAACCTCCCTGACAGGGTGATAGAGACTATTCAGGCTTCCTATAAACCTTCCACTACCCGCATATATGATGCTACCTGGAAGGTCTTTAGTACTTGGTGTTTTAGGTCAGCCTGAGACCCCTCTTCGGCATCTATTGCAGATGTGTTAATGTTTCTTCGAATGGGCTAGATCACCTAACACATTTTGTCATCAGGTAGCAGCTCTGTCATCAGTGTTGTCCCTGAAAATTACTCGACCTTATCCCACCATCCTTCAGTTCACAGGTTTTTGAAGGAGGCTTCTAATCTCCACCCCCTGGTGGTTCATAGGTATCCCACATGGGACCACGCTAAAGTGTTGCAGGCCCTTACAGGAAGCTTGCTTGAACCTCTTAGATCTGTGTCTCTTCAGTTTATGACCATCAAGGTGGTTTTTCTAGTGGCCATTATTTGGCCAGGAGAATGTCAGAGCTAGCAGCACTCTCAGATAGGACCTGTGTATTTTCCATGAGAACAGGGTGTTTCTAAGGCTAGACCCTACATTCATCCCTAAAATGAATTCTTGGTTTCATCAGGCACAAGATTGTGTTGCCAGATTTCTGCCTCAAGCCACTGCATGACTTGGAGCACAAGTGGCGTATGTTGGATGTGAGGCTACCTCTCTGTATCTACATCAAATGTACTGCAACCTTTAGGAAATCCAAAACCATGTTTGTCTCTTTCCAACCTTCTTCCTTGAGGAGCAAGGCTTTCTCACCTACCTTTGGTAGATGGATTAGAACATGTATCTCCAAGGCCCACCAGACTTTGTCCCTGCTAGTACCGAAGAATGTTATAGCCCACTCCACTAGAAGTATGGCTTCTTCTGCTGCCTGGAATACCCAGGTGTCGCTTGAAGAAATCTGCAGGGTGGCTAGCTGGGTGTCTCCTTTGCCATTTATTGCATTTGGACGAAGGGTACCACAGAAGGTTGTCCCACAGTTGGAGCGAGCGGACCAGATGATGACCCTCCTGTGGACATGCATGCTTTGATATGTCCCATCCTGGATTCTCGTTGCAGCGTGGATGAGAATGGGCATTGTTATAATTACCTGAGAACACCCTTTCTATCTACGCTGCAAGAGAGTTCAGCCCCACCCTTAGGCATCTGGTCCTGGTGGGGGAGGGGTAAATTAATTGTTGTGATTTATCTTCCAGAAGCACCTTACATCACGCATCTTTGCCTAAAAGCAGGGGAGCCAGCTAGGGCCTGGCTTTTTATATGGCGACAGACTCATCTCTATGACATCAGAGGGAAGAGTCATACCCATGCTAGACTCTCTTGAAGCATAGATAGAAAGGGTGTTCTCAGGTAATTATACCAATGTCCATTTGCCATCAGGTTTCAAAGGCATTTTTTGGAGTATCCTGCATAGGATTTTTATTTTTATTTAAATGTAGTACTTTTGTTTCTAGGCAAAATCCATTATCCAAGCTTGCCAAATCTGTTTCATCAGGGAATGAGAGAAGCTATAATAGAGATCAGTTTTCTTTCTTTTTGCCTCCCTCTCCTCCTACAGTACTATGTTTTTTATCCAGTTCTGCTAGTAGTTTTTATTGCTTCCTCTGCAGTGTAGGCGGTCTTCCATGTCATACTTGAACTTTGCCAGAAATTTTAAACCTTTTTTGCACAGCAGATCTGTAATTTAAAATTAATGAAAAAGGAAATAGAGAAGCTGTGTGCAGAATTATGATGCATTTCAGTTTTACCTGAAGAATTATAATGTGAAGCTCTGAGTAAAGAAAAAAAACCAATTTTAAAGTATCTGATGCAGACATATATATTATCATAAGCTTGTGAAAAGATAAGCAGACTTATTATTCCTCCTATAAGACTTTTGCCAAAAATGTCATCCAAAATAATATTTCAGAATTTTTGCTTCAGATTTTCTAAATTCTGTCCAGCAGCCAAATGTTTATCAAGTTAAATTAAGCTACTGTCCATTTACAAAATCCAGAATCTGTTATAATGTCCTAGTGTACTAATTCCATAAATATAATAATATTTGTAATTTGCACCTTTGGTTTCTCTGCATAGTAGCTATCTGTCACGATCATAGATTACGGAATTTGATAGAGTTTTACCAATCATGGGATACAAAACAGTTGGTTCTTGCCATATCTTAAAAGTTCTAATCACTGCAGAGATAGCAGTACGAACTCTTATTGGTCTACAGACTTTATTTGTTGGGGTTAACTAGGCTTAAGTGTCCTTGGTGATCGCTTTTGAAAGTGCCAGGATTGTGACTGTAAAATTGCATCGTCTAAAGAGGAATATAGTTAAGTTATGCTCATATTGTATCTTTGACCAGGAAAGAGCTATTGATAATATGAATTCTTTGTTACTGTTATTGAAAGTGCATCCATCAAGAAAAAATATTTCATAAGGAAACTGCAGCTGATGTTTAGTTTATTGACTAAACTAAATATATCTGAAGGGAAGACTTGGAAGATTTTATTCCCTGTGCTTAAATTGATACATACTTTAATTTCTGGTTAGCTATAGTAGACCTTGCAAAATTTCACTCTTGCAATGAATGATATTCTTTTAAGATGCAGCTCATTAGAAGTACTACCTGTATTCATAACTTCTATATTCTTTGTCACAACAGTAGCACAATTGATCTAAATCTTCATCTTGGCCCAACTGTTCAGAGCATTCCTAGCCTTGCCAGTTTTTCCAGTTGGGAAGCATTACAACCATCTTGCTTCTGTTAAAGCATCTCACACTGTAATTGGGATAATTTGGTATTGTCGATATATACTGTGGCCAATATTACCTAGAAAACTCTTTTGTATATGGTGGAGAATCTTTTTCCAGTGCGTTTGATGTTGATCAAGACCTGAACGTCATAGCTAGAATAATTGTTTGTGGTAATGATGTCAAGACTATTTTAGCTGCAATGTTCTCTGATGTCTGAAATGTTTCAATGGCCTCAACCAGCAGCTTACTGAGTGAGCTCATCTCTTCCACTTTGTTTTCCAGTTTACCTGCACTCTCCTCTTTGAAGATCATGTTGTAGTCAGGGTCCAAATCTCCCTTTGCTTATATATATAGGAATATATATCATATACATGAAGCAGATTATGTCATGGCTTTGGTCTTGGAGATCACACAGGCTATCTAAGATTCAGTTGGTGCAACATCTGTTTTATTGACTATACAAATTCCAATGTTGTCATTTTTCCTTAAGATTATTATTATGGACAAAATGTATATGCTGCTTCATTTAGAGATTCAAAATAATTTACAATTACTACAACCAAAGTAAAATAATAACAACAAAAAATAAAGCCTACATGCAATAGTCAGTGTCCATCTTCCATTCCTGAAAATTAACACAACCCCCCTCATAAAAACCCACTGACTCAGATCTTTTAAATAATATGTTTAGTTTCCCAAAGGCTCTGCAGAACAACAATTTTAAAATTACTCTCATGAAACAAAAAGGAAGCTTCTGAACGTTATTGAAAATATTAACTTCTGAGGTATAATATTACAGAGAGTGGAGGCCATCACAAAGAAAGCACATTTTCAGATCCCTACCCCATCCATATCTCAGTATGCCTTGCAGCATGCCTTCTCTGATGTTTGATAGGCAAATAATACATGGAGTAGAAGTTCTTGAAATATTTTGGATCCAATCGATGTAGAGGTTTATAAATAATCAGCATTTCGAACTATGCCCTGTAACAAATTGATAGCCAGTTAAAACGCCTGCAACAAACATATACCTTGTCTGTACTGGCCATCATCTATGAGATAGGGTGCTACATTTTGCAGCAATTACAGATAGTCCTCAACTTACAACAGTTCATTTAGTGACTTCAAAGTTACAGCAGTGCTAAAAAAAGTGGGCTGTGCCCATTTTTCAAGTTTACTATCATAGTGATGAGATCAAAATTCAGATGCTTAGCAATTGACTCATGTTTATGATGGTTGCAGTGTCCCAGGACCGTATAATCACCTTTTGTGACTTTCTGACAAACAAAATGAAGAATGGGGAATGGGGGAAACCAGATTCATTTAACAACTATATCACTAACTTAACAGCTGCTGTGATTCATTTAACAACTGTAGTGGCAAAGTTTGTAAAATGGGACAAAATTCATTTGACAAATGTTTTGCTCAGCAACAAAAATCTGGGGGCATATTGCGGTGGTAAGTTACCTGTATAGTTTTCAAGAACAGTTTCATGCAGAGCAAATTGTATTAATTCAAGTTTAGATGTATGACAATTGCAAGTGTATCTCATTCCAAGAGCTGAAAATGACATACAGTTGAGACTGGCAAAAGGTCTCCTGTCCATGGCTTTCACCTCTATTACAAGTCCAAAAGAATCCCACCATTGTGGTCAAGCTCCTTCTAGAGGGTATTTACTGCCATCCAGACTAAATGTGGAGTTGTCCTATAAATTAGAAGTCTTCAGAATAAACAGCTATTTTATCCTACTAAGAGGAAGGAAATCTTAGCATGTTTCACCATCCAGTCCCTCACAGCTTCCAGGCACTGAGTCAAGATTGTTACTGCATTCCTGCCCAGCTGAAGTCAAAACATATATTGGGGTATTATCAATATTATTGCTATAAAGTGTTCTGGCAAAAAATTTTTTTACAGAGTAGTTCACCATTGCTTTCCCTAACCCTCCCCATTTATTCAGACTTGGGATTGGAATATGATTGATGAATCAACCATATTCCAGTCCCATATGGTTGTATTAAGGAAGGCCTGGAAAAAATGATCAGGAAAATCAAGGACGAAAGTGAAAAAGGATTGAGTCTTAATATCAGGAAAACGATGACAACTGCATATGGACCTGAAAAGTTTAAAGTCAACAAAGAGGAAATTTAATTCATTTCAGAATTTATCTTCCTTGGATCAAAAATTAATCATGCTGAGAGTTCTACTCTTGAAATCAAATACAGGACAACCTTAGGCTGCACTGCAATGGTTATCTGGAAAAGCAGAGATATTGATATAAATACAAAAAGCAAGTTAGTTACAGCAATAGTCTCTCCTCCCTATGGGCCATAGTGGCACAGTGGTTAAAGTGCAGTATTGCAAGCTACTTCTCCTGACTGCCGGCTGCCTGCAATTTGGCAGTTCATATCTCACCAGGCTCAAAATTGACTCAGCCTTCTATCTTTCTCAGGAAGTTAAAATGAAGACCCAAATTGTTGGAGCAACAATATGCTGACTCTGTAAACCACTTAGAGGGGGCTGTAAAGCACTGTGAAGTGGTATATAAGTCTAAGTGCTATTGCTATAATGATTTATGGATGTGAGAGTTAGACACTGAAGAATGGCTGATCGAAGGAGAATTGACATCGTTGAAATGTGCTGGTGTAAATTATTGTGTATGCCATGGACAGTCAGAACAACCAACAGAGAGGTGCTGAAACATTTAAAACCAGATCACAAGATATGTCTGATTTACTTTGGCCATGCCTTGCATGCAAATTCATTTGAGCAGTCAGTGACTCTAGGAATGGTTAATGGATCAAGAAGATGGCAGCGCACATGGTCACATACTCCATCCTGCAACGGACTAATGTACTGTCAAGAAGACTTGATAAGTATGGGACAGCAACTCAAAACTCAAAATCCCACAATATCCCATTGGAGCTAGGAAGATCTCCAGAGCTCCGTGGATTGTTCTTGTAGAAGATGGTGTAGGGAGAGAAAACAGAAGCGGGGATCCAGAACGGGTCTGCGAACTCAATTGAGGAAGAGACTGTAGAAACCCACATTACCATCTATATTTCTCACAAACACCAGATCCCTCGTAAACAAAGTGGATAAACTACAGCTGCAGATCTCCCACAATCACACAATTCGTGAGTGCTGTTCACTAATCGTCACAGAATCCTGGCTGTACCCGCAAACCCCTGATGCTACAATGGAGCTAGCGGACCGGACCTTGCACTGTCAAGATCACAATATAGTCTCCGGTAAGAGAAGGGGAGGGGACCTAATTATTTATGTACATAAAGACTGGTACACAAACAGCAAAATAACAAACAGCCATTGCTCACCAGATTTAGAAGCCATGACTGTTCAGTGTAGACCGTTTTATCTGCCATGGGAACTAACAGTAGTTATCATCACTGCTGTATATTTACCTCCAGATGCTAATGTTAGCATGGCGCTCAGTGACCTTCAAGACATAATTACCATTAGAATAAAAGAGTTCATCCTGAGGGCGTTCACTTCATTGCTGGGGATTTCAACAGAGCATGCCTAAAAACTATGCTCACCAAACTTTACCAACATATTAAGTGCCCAACCAGGGGGAAAAACACACTTGATCATGTGTATTCAAATATAAAGCATGCTTATAGAGCAAAACCTCTTCCCCACTTAGGACCATTTCACCCTGCTTTTACTACCAGCCTACACTCCCCTTAAGAAGAGAACAAAACCGAGCAGTCAAACTATTAGATGCTTACCTGAAAATGTCCTCTCCCAGCTTCAGGATTGTTTTGCCTGCACAGATTGGAGCATCTTCAAACAACAGGACTTTGAGTTATACACAGAGACTGTGCTTTTCTACATGAAGACCTGTGTACAAAATGTCACTGTGGACAAACGCATATGGACCTTCCCAAACAGGAAACCCTGGATGACCAGCAAAGTCCAGACTCTGATCAGGGCCTGTGGCCTGGCTTTTAGAGCAGGTGACACTTCACAGTGCAGCACTGCCAGAGCACTGGCATCAAACATGCTAAGGAGATGTACAGGAGGAAGGTCGAGGGCCACTTTACTGACAGTGACCAATGGCAGATGTGGAGGGAGATACAGGCCCTGACCAACTATAAAGGGCAGGGCCCAACAAACAGCGAGAGCAGTAGCACTCTGGCAGAGGAGCTAAATAGCTTTTTTGCATGCCTTGAGACCACCAAGAACCTGGACATACTGCCTCACTAGGACCATGACGCTGCACTTCTCTCTCTTCAGGTGCATGAGGTGAAAAAAACACTGAGAGCAGTAAATCCCAGGAAAACTGCAGGGCCTGATGGCATTCTTGGTGCAGTAGTTAAAGCGTGTGCTGACCAGTTGGCAGAAATACTCACAGAGCTGTTCAATCTATCTTTAACACATGCCATCATTCCACAATGCCTGAAGGCTGCAACCATCATCCCCGTTCCCAAAAAACAAATATAAACACTCTCAATGACCTATCAGTCCATAGCGTTAACAAGCTCCATCATGAAGGTTTTTAGGTGAATTGTTTCATAGCACATCAGAGACTGCCTACCGCCCTCCTTTGATCAACATCAGTTTGCTTATAGAGCAAACCGATCTACAGAGGATGCTGTGGCCATCATACTTCGTAGAGCATTGGGTCATC
The DNA here is from genome assembly GCA_015471245.1 of Laticauda colubrina. NCBI lineage: Eukaryota > Metazoa > Chordata > Lepidosauria > Squamata > Elapidae > Laticauda > Laticauda colubrina. Next base: position 49,724,455 of record BLBF01000005.1, on the reverse strand, counting down.
TGGAGAAGAAACAGAGCTATGTGAGGATTCTCTTTGTGGACTACAGCTCTGCATTTAACACTGTCATCCTTGATATACTAGTAACCAAGCTGTATAATCTGCAGGTCCCCACCCCCAGGTGCTCCTGGATTAAGAACTTTTTGACAGACCATAGACTTGGCCCCCACCTTTCTTCCACTATTACACTCAATACTGGTTCCCCCCAGGGTTGTGTCTTGAACCCCCTGCTATATGCCTTGTACACCTTTGACTGCTCACCAAGCCGTGCAACAAACACCATCATAAAGTTTGCGAATGACATGACCATGATTGGTCTCATCTCCGGAGAGGATGAGACGGCATATAGGGCAGAAGTAGAGAACTTGTCTGTCTGGTGTTCACAGAACAATCTGTCACTGAATGTCTATAAAACCAATGAACTGATTATGGACTTCAGGAAACATGGACAAGACCATGCCCCACTCATCATCAACAGAGAACGAGTGGAAACTGTCCCTACAATCAGATTCCTTGGCATCCATATTTCAGCTGATATCTCCTGGTCCCCTAACACCAAGGCCATAGTGAAGAAGGCTCAGCAGCGGCTGCACTTCCTGCGAATTCTCAGGAAAAACAAAAAAACACAAGAAGCTGTTGCTGGCTTTCTATAAAGCCTCTGTGGAGAGCACTCTGACATACTGTCTGGGTGTGTGGTATGCAGGCTTCTCAGCTGAGGACAGGAAAACTGTACAGAGGTGATAAACACAGCTCAAAAGATCATTGGTTGCCCTCTGCCCTCCCTGGAAGACTTAGCCAGGTCCCACTGCCAAAGCAGAATCAAGGCCATCATAGAAGACCCCTCACACCCTGGCAGTTATCTTTTTGACCTGCTGCCTTCTGGACAGCGCTTTAGGTCAATAAAATCCCACACTACTAGACTAACAAATAGTTTCTTTCCCTGGACCATCCAAACTGCAAATAAATACAAAGTCACTACCTTATTAAGATGTGAAAAGATGTGAGATCTCAATACCTCATTCAGATGTATAATAACATATTACAGTACAATCCACCTCTTGTGTATTACACTCGGCAAAGCGTCACAGTCAGTGTTGGATTTTGTGTATATTTGATATTGTTCTCTCTAATTGCAAATGGAGATGCGGGTACTCTATTTTTCTTATCTTCACCTTTAAATGTTCTGGTTTTATTGTATTGCGAATAGTTGCTGGGGTGCATTCACAGTTTCTTTGTACTTGTACAATGACAATACAGTTCTACTTAATAAAGAAGGGGCAAGCAAAGAAGTTGCTGGCTTAATAACATCAAAACTGATACAAAGATGAACATCCAACATCTCAAAGAAGCTGTGCTTGACAGGATAGCATGGAGAGCACTTGCCTATAAAGTCACCAAGAGTCAGACACGATTGAATGGTTAAAACAACAAGAAGTTATCAACATATTAATGTTAATGAACTAGGCACCTCATTGACCCTGCATTCAAATATCTTTAAAATCTTTATCAGATGCATTAGAATGATTCTTTTTTTATTTCAGTGTTAATAATTGAATTCAGTCATTAAAGAGCTTTTGTATTTCTGATCTTGCTATTGTCAGCATCCTGCATCCGTAGATTTTTTTTTTAAATCTGCATCTGCAAACCAGAAGGCATTGGCCTAAAATTCTGTTGTACTTTCTCTTTCAGAATCATAAATTGCTAAGCCTGCCTGCCTGAGCATATCAGCATTTTTTTTGGACAGTGTTCAGAACTGAAGAGAAAGGGTGAATCTTCTTGAAGGTCCTCTGCTGTTGGATAGGGTAAGTTGCTTGCCAAGTTAATTGTTATAGTTCTAAGTTGCTTCTCTCCTTGATTAGTTTCCACCCATTGCTTCTTGTCCTGCCCTCAGGTGTTTTGGAGAATAGCTTGACTCCCTCTTCTTTGTGGCAGCCCCTGAGATATTGGAATACTGCTATCATGTCTCCCTTCTTTTCATTCGACTATGAACAACATGAATTGTTCCAATTTCAAAATGATTTATAAATACTATTGTTCATGCAACATTTGACTATATGTAGCACACAAGGACAGGGTAAGAAATTATGATGTACCAGTTTTACATTTCTTCAGAGACTCTGTTCTGGATTGTTTCTAATTTTGCCTGAATTTTTAGGGAATTAGCAAAGCCATTGGATATTTTTCCTGTGTCCCTTTATACTAGCTGAGGCTTTGTCAGACTTTGGGTGGTATTTGGGGCAGGCCTTATTTGTTTTAGATTTATATTTATTCATATTTGTGTGTGTATGCGGTCTCTGATTCTTTTTGTGCAACTGTAAAGCCTCCCCAACAATACAATTGCTGACAACCATTAGTAGTTGTCCTTCCCCACCCCCAAAAAAGTGAATTGCTAACTTTACTTCGGAAACTGTTTATAGGTCTTCATATAGCATTTTACCACACCTGAAATTCTGCTTTCTCTCATCATAGGTTTTAAAGGACTTTGCATGATTGGCCATAAAGTTAGACTGCTTCAGATTAGTTAAAAATTATTAAATCATGTTATTTTAGCTTTTAATTCTTATTATTTTGATTGTTCGCCTTGTCCAGGGTGACTATATATTCATAAAGTACTAATCTGTCATTTGATTGTTCCAATCTAATGTGACTTGTATGAGCAATAGTGGAATGTTTTTTTTTTCTTTTAGTATTTTGTAAATTAAGTAATCTTTATATTTTGTAAATCTTTAATGTATTGTTTGCACCTGACATAGTAGGTCATAGTATAAAAGAGTAACAAAAACAAACAAATAAATAATGGTTAATTTAATTATTTACTCAAATGTCAGATTACTTTTTGAAATACCCAGCAAATAAAGAACAAATTGAAAATTTTCTGATTCTTTAACAAAGGCAGCTTCAAAGGAACAGTGTCAGCCAGTGCGACCCCTTCTGTGATATATTAAGCCCCACTTATTCTCCAAAAGAAAATTTTAGATTCAATTTCCTACCCCAATGACAATTTTGAAATTTGTGGCCTGAAAAGTCCCTCCCCTGTTTACTACACTGTGTCTTCCTTCTCTGGTCTTCCCTGGTCTTGTATGCATGCACTCTCTGCCCTCCTTCCTTAGGCCTCCCGGTACTTGCATGTACCCATGCCTACAGCATCCTACTCCCCAACTTATATACAGCCTGTGTCAGCCCTCCCAGGGCCTCCCCAATCCCCAACAGTAATTCCACAGTCTTTATTTGGGATTTAACAACTCATGTGTCTTGGGATTATAACATTAACCAGGACTCCTTGGATTGCCAATGCTAACCGATGCGATCACAGGACTTTGTACTTTTTGATGTCATCACTTAGCAATAGCAATCCTCTTCCTTTTTGCTGTTATAACTCAAGAACCACCTGTACAGGTTTTGTTTCCTTTTGTCATGCTTTCATTCAGTTTGTATTTCTGTTATCAGTGTAAGATCTCACTGCAAGGGAAATACGTTCTTATTCTGAGTATACCCACAGGTTTAGTGAAAAATACTGTTAATGTGCCTGTCATTTATATAGAAGCCCACTTTAGTGTGTGTAACAATATGTATGAGCATATATTTTAATTAGGTCTATCTAAATCTGTACTAATAAATTCTTTTTTCCACTGGCACTCAAATATGTTTCAAATAGCAGTTATGAATGGTGTGAAGAGACAAGAAAATAAAGTTTTTTTGTCAGGGGTTGGTGAGGAAGTGACTTCCTACATTCGTCACCACTTCATCCTCCTCTAGCCTCATCTCTGTAAGGTGTGTTGAGCAACATTGTCAGTCATCCTTAGCCATATAGATTTAATGGTTAATTCTCCCCCCTTTTTCGTGATAGTTTGTTCTAAGTCATTCTTCAGACCATGAAAACCCATACAGAAAGAACTTCCTTTCTGCTTGTATCTGGTATCCAAGCTTGTAACACATCCCGTGCATTTCTGATAGGTTATTTGCTTCCTGTCTACTAAGTTTTCATGTTTCTATGTCTCTTTTTGTTCTTTTGTTTGCCTAGAAAATATGTCTTCCTGTTTAAGTTGAAGTATAAATTTGCCTAGCAATTAAGGGAGTAGTTGTTCTAGGTATATATATATGTTTAAAATATACATCTAGATTTACAGCTTAAGATATCCAAATTGTGCATTATTATTTACACTGTTAGAGAGAAATTTGGGGCTCAGTTGTTTCATTTCCTCTATACAAATGCCATCCTTCTTTCAGTACTCTACATAATATAAAAGTTGAAGTGTTCATTAACCTTTCATGTTCTAATTGTATCTTAACTTTCATTGTCCAATACAGACCTATTCCTATGGTGCGTTTAAATATTTTACTAGATGCAGTATCTGTATTAAATACATTATGCTTTCATTTCATTTCAAATCAGATATTAAAATGGAGATTTGCTTCAACCAGTGCATTAAAATGAGATAGATATATTAATTACAAATTATATGTGTATTTCACTTAGTCCCTTCATTTTTTTCCTTTCCTGGCACTTTTCAAATGACAACAAAAAAGAAAATGACAGGAAAAAAGCATATACATTTTAAAATACACAATGAAAATGTTGTTAGTCTTCTGATAATAATCCAGCTAACATGGGAAAAAGTGGATAGCACTGACAATGTCAAATATCTTATGTGCACATAGCCTGAAATATATGACTGAATATTATATCGGGGCTAGTTTAAATCTAGAAAAGGCTTAGTTTATTTGTAAATAGTTTTTGCTTCTGGATAGGAGAGTAACTATTTAGGATATTGTGTAATGAGTAGATGAATATTAGTAGTTCAGGAGTAGAGACATGAATCCTTGGATATTTGTATTGGAAATAAAATATAAAAGCTTTTGATTTTTTTTTAAAAAGGGAAATGAATTAAAATATCATTTTTTATAGAAAAAGTAAAAAAGAATTCTAAGATAAAGTAGGAATATCCTACATCTTTATTAAACTAATGTCTGTGTAAACTAGTAACATTTTTCTTTTAATTTTTAATCTCAATCCATAAAGTTTGAGTCTAGACTCAAAGGATAAAAGAAACTAGGCAAAATAAAATATTTTAAAAACATAATTAAATTGTTCTGAGCATATTTTTTGTCAGAGATATAGATTTAAAATTGAAACCCATTAAATATCAGATTAGAATTACCATTGTTTCTCATTCCTGGATATACTGATAGTGGCTGTTCAGAATTTGGCACCCAACATCTTGCTGGTTAGTTCTTTATTTGTGGCTGCCATACTGAAACCTTATAACTCTAAGTAGCATACAAAAGTGAACAAGAAACAGAAAATATATAGGAAAACAATGGATAATATTAAAGCCAAACTAATATAATAAATTGGCGAGTACTAAAATACATTATAACATATATGTGTGAGGCTCGACTCATGATAACACAATTTCTAAGGAAAAAGCCAGGCGTTGATTGCCTTTCTAAAGGCTTGTGGGGTCTTCCATATTCATCATTCTCACCTAGATTAAATAGTTATAATAATTAAATACTAAACTGGAACAGAGTTCTAGAATTAATGAAACTGATAATCTGGTAATATGGAAGACAAGTAATATATTTTTAAAAAGATTCAAAAAGGTATTTCAGAAATAGCTTCATTATTTAAAAATAATTTCATTATTTTGTATTCATTGAAATTGTAGAGATAGTACTTCTTGAGGCTCTATACGAAGTAATCCTACATTAAGACAGAAGCTTGTAGAACAAATCTATAGAAGGATGGCATTTTCAAGTTTTACAATAAAGTAATAGATCATGAAGAACTCAAGAAAAGAGAATTAAAAACCATCAAAATATGAGGAAAGAGGTGAGGAATACTGGAAAAGATTCGTGAAGAATTTAGAATACTGTTTCATAGACAAGTTTCTTTTTAAAATCATAAAGGAAAACAAGATAATTCTTAATTTGAAAGACAAGAATTTTTACCTTGTATAATAAATGATACATAGAACAAGGCAAAATATAGAAGATGAAATAAAGTCAATTGAATATTAAGCAATCACAGTTTATTAAGCTTCCGTTCCTATGTTTCTCAGGATCCTAGAGTATATTTGGGAATCTTCTAGAATTGCTGCCAGGAAGAGAGGTGACTTAATCCTGTGGTCCAGTGGTTCCCAATCTTTTCTTGACCATAGACCCCCATTAAATACCTTTTGTGGCAGCCCACCAAGATTTAAATCAAGATTTAATCATAACATTTCTTCAAGCCTTTATGGATCCCCTGTGGTGGCAACACGGCCCCCTAGTGGTCCATGGACCACAGGTTGAGAACCACTGTTAGCCTAGGCAGTACAATGGATTGGATTGCAACTAATTCAGTTAATAACTCAGTTAATGTAATGACAGCAAAACAATGTAGGAAATATACAATGGTTCATTAACAATATTCTCCTCTCATCTTTATTAGAATGTTACTATTACTATGTACTGTCTTCTTGCTAATGAAATTTGTCAGAAGTTGGATTTTGTTTTATTAAGGCAGTTTTACATTTTTCTGTTGCTTTCATATCAATACCTTATTATCTCAGAAAGCATTGCTGAGTTTGTTCAGTGTCTTGAAACATAAAAAAGATTCATAAAAATGTAAAATGTTTAAATAAACAAAATAAGCAGAGTTTAAGTAACTAGAAAAGAAGGTTAAAAAGGTAAGGGAAATGCTAACATTGAAATATATATTTATAATATTTATTTATTTATTTATTTAATTTGCATGCTGTCCATCTCACTGTAGAAGGGATTCATTTAGTATGTTTATTTAAATTTTATATTGCTTTTTAATAGAACTAGTCATAGATTGTAATATTAATTGTATAAAACAATTGCAGATTTAGTTAGCTCTCCTGTACAACTTGCAATTTTTTTCTGGAGACTCCATACCATATTTGAAAGACCTATCTATAGAGCAAGATACATTTATATTGTGTAAACATGTTATTTACATACATTATAATAATATTTACTCTTACAGAAAACATCTACAATACAATGCAACTTAAAATGCAAAAAATTAAGAAATTAAATTATGCTTAGAATAGTTACAAAATTTGCCAATTTTTAAACGATAAACTTTTGTTAAAAAATAGCTTGGATCCAGGCTTTAACTTCAATAGAAGTTTCTTCCATTTGTGGAAAGCTGTTCATCCAAGAGAGGAATTGTAATGGCAGAAAACATCTTTTTTATTGATTCTTTCCTCCCTGTGCAGCTTCCTGAACAAATTGCACATAGAATGGTTAGTAGTTAAGGCATTGGACTAAGATTGGGAAGATCCTTAGCCATAGCTGGATGCCCACCAGATAACTTTGTACATGCCACTCTCAATCGCGCCTTTCCCACAGGGCTGTTAGTGTAGAGAAAATAATTTGTGGGCTATTTTTGTCAGTTTGAGTTCCTGAATGAAAGGGAAAATATAAATTTAATTCCCATTTAAACAGAGGAGATGGGATTGGAAAAAAAGGCGCAAGAGAGAAATGGCTGAAAATTAAAGTTCATATTAATTCTGTTTAGGGATTGCCATTGCAAATAGAATATATATATATATTTCATTTTTCAAAACATGAAAAAAATGACAGAAAATTATTGTGGCTAAATTTCAGACAAAAATCAGCAGCGTTTTAAAAATTGTACTCTTAAAAATTCCAAAACTTTTTTAAGACACATAACAGAATAACAAAGTTGGAAAAGACCTTGGAGGTCCTCTAGTCCAATCTTCTGCTCAAGCAGGAGACCCTATGCTATTCCAGAGAAATGGCTGTCCAATCTGCTCTTAAAAGCTTCCACTGATGTAGCACCCACAACTTCTGGAGGTAAGCCATTCCCCTGATTAGTAGTTCTTGTCAAAAAATTTCTCCTTAGTTCTAGGTCCTTGATAAGTTTGCATCTTAGTTTGAATTAATGAAATTATTTGCTGCCTAAAACTTTTAATGTCAGTACTGATAACAGAAGTGAAACCAGAATGTAATAAATAATTAATGAGTTTGTCGAACCCCCTCCCCCCCAAAAAAGATATAGTTTAAATAAGAAATGAGGTAACCTGTCATTTAGTTTCAAATAGATATCAGTATCTGCTTAATATGACTGAAATTGGGAAATCGGTAAATAAAATTAAACATTCTGGAATTGTTTTTAAAATGCCCTTCAGAGTTTATTTTGCAGTATAAAGTTTAGATGAAATTCAAATTTAGATATTTCAAGATGTGGTTTCATTGTCCCTGAGAAGAATGAAAACCTGTTATACCTTCTGAAAATATCATTTTTCCCAGTGCTTTAGACTAATAATTGCAAAAATTATGTAATCTATGTTAGGACACTATAAAACTACAAAAAAATTCAATATATATGAGGGAAAAATCTGTCTGAAAAAGTATCAGTTTATCATACTGATAAGAGAAATTCAGATATTTATAAATGGAGAAATATTGGAAAAAAGTCTAGATGTGAAAGTATATTACTTTGTGTAGTTTAATTATTGTTAATAAAAACTAAGAATAACTCATAATTTTAAAACAACAGTCAAAATAACTTTCCCATGAGTACAGGAAGATTTATCATCTGGAAAGAATTGTTCTGGGCAGATTAACTGTTGTTGGATAGTAGTCATGCTTTAGTTTTCATCTAACATTTTGCTTCAAAGAATTTGTGCATGAGATGTTATTTATAAAAAAAAACATAAATGCATTTTATCTTTCATAATGGTTTCACAAAAATTGTATTTTGATAAACATCTAGTTAATGACTCATGCAAGCTTAGAGTTGAAGGAATCTATGTTGATGAAAGTGAAAAAAGGTGCCCAAGAACTTTTCTGTGAGGTATCAATGTAACTACTTCCTGGTACTGTACAGTTTATGTGATCCAGATGATTATGTAGATATTTTCTTTACTTCCTCTTCTGAGAGAGTTATAGCTCTTCAAAATGTTTTCTGTTAACATTCTTGTTAAAGAATGTTAGGTTGCGTGTCAGGAAACTGAGGCAAAAAGAAAATATTTGGAAAAATTAAATTTCTACCTACAGAAATTGAATGGCTTGCTTACAGATGTGGCCTGAGCTAGCAACAGTATTTGTTCAAAGTACTGTTTTTTTTAATGCTAACTTCCTGGCTCTAATAGTTATTTTATAGGTCTGTACCTTATAAATTAAGATACAGGAAAAACATTTTCCAAAAATGCTGTAAAATATATTCTACAAAATTTAACTGCATTTTACCCTTCATTGGATGTGGCAACCTAATATTGTTGTTTTTTTCCCAAGATTTCTGGCTTTCCCCAAAGAAATGTGCCCTTAGTTATACTTGCATCAGTTCATATGAAATATAACATGGTCCAGCACACATGTAAATTATTCCAAATCAAAAGAATAATTTGACTCTAGGAAACAGTCTACAACTGCTAGGAAGGTTTAAGCCAGTTCTTAAAAGCTCCAGCTACTGTTGGTAGGAATGGAAGCAACATCCTCCATTATTTGGCTGCCAGTTAACTGGCTTGGGACTTGTCAGTTGGGGAATATATGTGTGTACATCACTTTCTGTATGTATGCTAAACATCAGTCCTGTATTCTTTTTAACAAATAAGAAAAACAAATGCTGTATACCCAAAGTCTACATAGTTTTAAAGCTTCAACATAGTTTATGCATTCATTTGAATTGTCTGAAAAAATTATTTGACCTCCCCCCCCCCCCATTCCCCTTTGAATTCTTGGAAGCAGTACAATGAAATGATTAAAAAGCTTGCATTTTTTTCATACACAGTAAAGTTTTTCCTTGTGCAAATGATTGCATTCCTGTTGCATGTCAGGTTTTCCTAATATATACCCATTTGTATTTGTATTCCTATAAATCGCACATACCAGTTCTGAGGAATTTTCATATAGTATTGCTCAGAAATGTCAAGACCAGTTCTCTATATTTCTCTTTTATTTCTTCCTTGTTCTTATTTCTTCTTGCTATATTTTAATTTGCATTACATTTTATTCTTCTTTTTCAAAAAAATCAATAAAATTATAGTTTTTAAAAAAGGAAAGAGCATTTAAACAAACACATAACCTGAACAAAAATATTACCAAAGGAGACTTCACAGACCCTGGCCCAAAGCCTGGCAGTTTTTAGGACCTGTTTAAATCAGATCACTATGTCATTAATAGTTGGGATGCTTATTCCAGAGAGACAGCACTGCAACAAAGAAGATTTCTTTCCTGGGCCTATTTAGATGACACTGTTTAATTAATGGAACTCAAGCATGTCAACTCTAGCTAATTGTTACTGAATGGCAGAAACTACAAAAGACAGATAGCCCCTCAGGTAGCCAGACTCTTATCTATGCCATGAAATGGTTTATAAGGAAACTTCTTATTGTGTGGTTAGAAGAAACGCAAGGACAGTCTAATATGCTTGTCATTTTGAAAGATGTATTTCTGAAATTATTCTTGTGTATAGTGTGTACATACATAAAAGTAAAGCTATTAGAATAGGTGTAACTTTGAAAATAGAATATTAATTCCATTTTAGGTTATTAGTTTTTGATTAGATACCATTTCCTGTAATCAAAACAATTCATTTTTATCCCTTAGATTAGAACAATATTAATTTATTTAGTTTTTGAGACAAATGTCATCTGTATTACAAATGGAAGTGAGCATTAAATTAAAAGGAAACCAGAGGAATGCAGCCCATCATATTTAAAATATATTTGTCAATTTAGGGTTCTCAGTTGCTGTGAGATTTGAGGCTTGTGACATTTTTATTTTCTCTTCTACTTTTTAAAATAGCTCTAAGTTGACTAATGGATATTTCCAGTAGATAAAAAGCCATCTGGGTTTTAGTACATTCCAATTGATTCATTAATCTGCAAAATATCATTTACATGAGCCTGTTAGTACTTATCCCATCTGCTATTTTGTTGTTCACTTCTGGGCCTTTGAACAAAACAGAAAATTAAATGTTTTAGGTTATAGTGCTGAATACTTCCATTTGGAAGGAAGTCTTGTATTTGATCAATACTGTATGTTTTAACTATAGCACTGTTTCCATTTATATTTCTATTTTTGTGGTAAGTACCAAATTAAAGGCTAACAAAAAGCTTAATAATGCATAAAATTCCAATATCTATTAACACAACCATGCTTTAAATGTGAACAAGAACATGTTCATAATTGTCTCTCCAAACCTGCATTGAAATCTTCTGGATTGAAAGATTCTTCTGATCTACATTGCTAACTCATTAGGTCACAGTTTCACACTTTCAGGTTCAGGATATTCCACTAAGATTTGTGCAATGTATGTAGTTTGTTCTCTGATCTGCCACATTTGGTCATAATTCTAAACCAGAATTAATATTCTGGCCACCTAGAATAATATATCTTAATGTTTTGTTTTTTTAGGTTCTCATCACTTACTCTATCAATAAGTTTGCATCCCACCAAGGTAGAAATGAAAATCTCATCTTTACTATTTGTATAAAATCAGTTGCTATATTTATTGGTTACAATAAGTTTTAAACATATTAAAATTGCAACAGGATTGTTGACATTTTATTGCTATAACAGTAATATGGAATAAAAAACAATTTAATCACCAGATAACCAGTATTGCATCTTGTAGTAGCAAATACCAGCGTTGAATAATTCATTGTGTAAAAAAAGTTCTTTTATTAGGCCTCATTCTTTTAAAATCCAGTTTCATTGGGTGGTACTTTGGAAAAGGAAAAATGGTTTCGTTTTGTCCACTTCATCCCTGCAATGCCTGCATTATTATATTGATATTTTTGTTCTCAGTATTGTTTCACATTATCCCCAAAGCACTCATTTTGTGCAGTAAGTGAACCCTGTTTTGGCATTTTAATTGAATTGTTCATCATTACTATTTTTCCTCATTACACACAGCTAGTTCTGACCCCATTGTTTTGTATCAGTATTTAGGAATATTTTTGCCAGTTTGCATCACTTTAACTTACTCACATTGAATGACACATTCCATTTTGTTGCCCATTCCCTTAATACAGGAACCTTTTTGGAGCTCATTACAGTCCTTTATTATTTTTACAACTCTGAAAAATGTAGGGTGATTTGTAGAGTGATCAGCAAATTTTGCTATTTTGCAAGTCATACACAATTCCAGATCATATTTAAATATGTTAAAAAGCACCACTTCTAGGATAGAAACTGGGGAACACCATTAATTATATTCTTCATTGCGGACAAAAAAGTGGCATTTAAAGGCCTGACAAAACGCATTTTAAGTTCCCTTCTAAGTTGTGGGAAGGAGAGAGAGCTTGCTTAAACTTGTGTAATCCTTAAAGATTCATTTAAGAATTAAAAAATATTCATCTCATTTTGGAGAAAGCTGAATGGTTCTTAATATCAAATGCTTCTTTGTTGGAACAAAGATTCCAACAAGTGTTGCCGATAAAGTGTGGGACAAACTGTTGAATTGTAATCAGAAGGCAAACAGAAAGAAATAAAGGTATTTTAATACAACAGTAATGCAAGACACAAAAGGAACCCCATTGACTGCTGGTGTTTTTATAACACTTGAATTAGAGTGTACACAGGATAAAGTAAAAGTCTAATATAAATTAAGGAAAATATAAAAAGAGAAAATAAAAAAGTTTAAAGAGGTAGAAATAAATAAGAAAATAAAAAAAAAATATAAAAGATTATATCTCCTTCTTGTAAAAACAATTTCAGTAACTTAATACCTATTCTATAGTATTTCAGTCAGTTTTTTCCCATATCTCATCCCTTATGAATAATCAAATTATAAAAAACTCATTCACCCATAATCAGCAAAAGTCTATGAAGAGCTACCAAAAAGAGTAACGTATATATTTTAACCTTAAATAAACTTAATTTGTAATCCCAGTTTATTATTTTCTCTAAGAAATAAAGCAAAGGTAATCTCTTCCCCACTTATAAACAGATCTTTAAAGCCTCATCATTGAATCTTCTCCAAAGAAAATGTCTTAATAGCTATCAGAAACTACAATAAATACTGAGTCCACTTTAAATTCCTTCTGTTTGCTGTTCTTGATCATTAATCTTGTCAAGTAATATCCCACAAGTTGCTTTCTTATCATTTTCTTTTTGTCTCCTCCTAGAACAGCTTCATTAGTATAACATATTACCTTTGCAGATCCAAAATAAGATTTTCCAGTGCAGTCTTGATTTATTATAACTCCTTTAATTATTAAGACATCAGTTGGTTTCATTTATAAATATCTTTCAATGTCACTCTTACATTCTAGCATTTTAAAATGTATTTACAGATCCAGAGGACATTTTTCTGTATCACTTTTACAATTTGATATTTTTTAAAAACCCAAATCCACATTCCAATCAGGCTCTGTTTTGTTCAATAAAACCTATAGTCTTTCTGTCTGCCTTAATTTCTTCTGCAGTCAACTAGAATTGTTCTGTTGTAGTAAAGGGTCTCTTTGCCTTTAATTGTAATCCTTAGCTCTCTCTTATTCTGTCTAGCCAACCTTCAAAATCTTTTCTTGTCATCTGTTTATTTTCCAATCATGGGAGAATGATTTGATGGGAGGATTTCTTACAATTTATTTCAAGGTCTTCATATTTTCTTTACAAAATTTTAAAACAACCCACAGAAAATATTCTTTTCAGTCCAGTCTCTTAACTTTACAAAATCAGTGTTCTAGTACCCCTCCAAAGAATATATTGCAATAATTCAGCCTTGATCACAATTGTCTTCCTTAGATAGAAATGTACTTGCTTTAGCAGCCACTGATAAAAATTCTTTGTTGCCAATGTTTTAGAGCTTGTCAGCATTAGTACAAGATCTGGGAAGACTGGTGAAAAGCTATTTCTTAATTACAAGGTCAACTTTATCCAGAACAGCCCTGAATCCTGAAGTCTAGTTTCCATAACTGGTAACTGCAATATTCTGTCTGAATCAGTAACTTCTCTGTGTTGTTTATTTCTCCAAATTCAGTGCTTTACAGCTCGGAGGACAAATGAGAGACAAATAGTGGCTAACCCTGTTTCCCCAGAAAAGAGGAAGGCTGATGGAGTGTTGGTGTCTTGGTGGCATAGTGGTTAGAATGTAGCATTGCAGGCTAATTCTGCAGACTGGGCTCAAGATTGACTCACTCTTCCGTCCTTCTGAGGTTGGTAAAATGGGGAGCTAGATTGTTGGGGGTAATATGGTGACTCTGTAAACCTTATAGTGTAAGCTAGCTTTCTCTGCTAGACTCTCTATTCACCCAGTAGGGTGCAATGCCGTTGTTTCTGCTTTGTTGGTATAAATGTATGTGTTCCCCAAGCTGGCTGCTCAGTTTGGCAATAGTAAAGATATAAGGACAAAAGAGTGACTCAACAAGAAATCCTGAGAACTAGTGTTTAAATCCACATATTCAACAAATCATGGTTAAGGCAGCAAACCACTTCTTTCTCCCCTTCATTCATCTGTAGCTGGCCAGTTAAGTTTGATAATGTTAGAGACCCTGTTGAGACAGATGGTCCCTTGCGGAGTGGGAGGGTTTACTAACCATGTTCCATTGAGCGATTATGTGATGTTTCTCTTCATGTTGACCAGGACGTTATACTGATACCCCCCCCCCCAAGCAGCAGTGATAATGGTCATTATTTCTCTATGCTTTGTGCCATAGAGCTCTGTGTGGCCAAGAAATGATGATTTCTTGGACAAGGTCTAAGAGATGTACTGGAAAGCAGACAGGGTAATATTTGTCCAGCTTTCATGATAGCTCTCTTGGGAGTGTAGCCATTGACTGTTTCCCCATTGTTGTCATAAGAATATAACAATTGCTTTTTTTTTTGAAAATTCTCTTGACATTTATTTCATTCATTTTGGATGCCTTATTTTTATAGATAGGTATTTAGTTACCATAACAACATTTTTTCCGAAATGCATCAATTTTGAGGTTGTTTCTCTGGTAAAGAAAAATACATTTTGACAAGATGGTATATTTTAAGTTAGAATTCTGATCAATGAAATAGTATTGTGATACTTCAAGAAAAGAAGTTTTAAGTTTCTCTAATGAAGAACTTGAGTATCGATATGCTGACCATTGATGATTGGTCAACTAACAAAGTATATGGTGATTAAGAGAATACCGTAGGTATGCAAAATACATTACCTTTTACAGCTAAACAGAGTGGCATAATATTCTGTAGCTACCATTTGCTCATCTCTGAAGTCAAAGAAATTTCTCATGGTCAGGGCTATATTTTCCCTAATTTTTCACTACAACTATTAGAAAGTGTATATAGTATCAAAATTAGTAAATGTTCTTCATATGCATAATCACACAATTTAGCTCTTCTTAACATGGACTGTAGATTGACTTGTTATAAATATGAGTATAAACATACATATTTCTTTAATATCTGTTTTGTTGTACTTGTAAATTAAGAATATGCAGTTGTTTTATTAGGACTGAAAATTATCTTTGATTACGAATACTGACTGAGATAATGTTATTCTTAATTTTGGCTAAATAAAGATGGCCAGGACAAAAAGTAAATTTGAAATATATTTAAATGTTAATTGAAATTAATTTTAATTAAAATATAAATTAAATCACATTGAGGAACTTCTCAAATAATAAATGCATCTGCTGTCACATTAAAAAAAAGTAATTTGTTGAGAATTTTGAAAGGAGTGACTATATCCAAGTAGCTGGGAAGTCATATGAAAACGTGTTCATTTAGTTCTTTTGCTTATTCTCTGTCATGTCATTCTATAAAGGTAAAGTTGCAGTTTCACCTAAGAATAATAAATTTAGCAAGCTCCAGGCACCTCCCACATTTTTTGTACATATCAGTACATGGACAAATACAGGAAATTGAGGAATGACAGGAATTGAGCAGTATTTCTGTAATTTAAATTCTGTCACACATGTACTTAAGGTGCACCCTTCCTAGCTTCTCTGGCTGTCAGGTAGGATATGAGAGGATAAATTTTGGAATTAGCATTGGAGAATATTAATTGTTTTGAGGGATGGGCAGTGCCTCCTGCCTTAAAGAAGCAGTAGCGCATCTCATCTTAGAGATGCCTTCTCTGGACCCAGCCATCTTAGACAATTTTCATCCAATCTCCAATCTCCAGCCTTTAGAAAAAATTGTAGAAAAATATATTCAATTAGAAAGGCTCCAAGATGAAACTGATCATCTGGATTCCAACAATCTGATCATTAGACAGAAATGGCATTGGTTGCTCAGGTTGATTGCCTTCACAGGATGTTAACAGGGGACCCACCTTTTTCATCCTTTAGATCCCTCAGTGACATTTGAAACCATCAACCATAATATCCTGCTAGACTGTTTGTAAACATTGTGAGTAGGAGTTCCATTTTATGGTGATTCTCCTGGGAGCTGTTCTGAGCATCCAGGCACATGAAGTGCTCCATCTCTCATTTGATAGGCTGAGCTGATTTCTGAGGACACTCCTCCTCCTCCTTGGAGCTCCTCCCAAGTGTCCCCAGTTTTAGCTCAGCCTATCGTTTAGGTTAGACATGCATTCCTCACCAGGATCATCGGAAAGCTAAAAACTGGTTTCAATAGCCTTCTTTTATTATGATTCCATTTCATTTGAGTAAATAGTTGCAGTAAATAATTATAAGAAAAACATTCAAGTCTGCAACCAAACCTACAAGGGATGCCACAGGATCTGGGAGTTCTCTACGCTACAAGTATGAAGCCTCTCAAACCATGAGTTAACAATAATAGAACCTAGCAAGTCTGAAAACATTTCTCTCATCATTTTTTTAAAACTCTCCAGATAATTAGGTATGGCATTATTTCAGAGTAAAATAATTTTGAGATTGCGGCTCTGGGTTCCTTGTGATTACTTAAAAAGCTCTTTGCGGTGTAGCCTCTCTTTGTGGATATGTCAGGGACTTCTTTTCAAAATAATCGCAGCCTGTCCAATCCAGTTGTTTTTGAGAAGACTTGCTGAGAGTTTCCTGTTTTGGGGGTTATGGTATGAATGAGGAGACAAAAATACCCTTCCCCTGAAATTAAATAGCATCTTTTCCTCTCTTGGAAAATTGTTAAAACCTGATTATTTCATCAGTAAATACTTGTGAAAATATTACACTCTTACTGCTTGACTCAGTTTCTCCTACTGGCTTTTTGTATGGTTTTACAAAGTTGTGGTTTTTCTAGTGGCCTTGGCGATCTAGATATTGGTAGAGCCTGTAATGTAATTTTGTTGATTGCTGTTGGCTATTTTTTTATACTTTGGCTGCTGATTGTGTTGTATGTTTTTTATATTTTTTCATATTTATGTGATTTTATATTGTTCCTTGTTTGTATATAGTTTGTATATATAATCCCAGAGCTATGTATTTGAGATGTGCAGCAATATAAATTGAATGAATGAATAAATATATATTAATTCAAGTTTTAATGTGGACAGGGGAACTGTGTATAGCCTTTTAAATATTGAATTTTCAGCATTCCTCAGCTTTGGGACTATGCTGCTTCATTGTGTCACTGTTGTGTATTTATTTACTGTATTAAAGCTGCCCTCAATATTTCTTTGAAGCACAAATAGGGCATATAAATTATCTGCATTGGGGTACAAATGTTTTTTGGCCCAAGACCACACTTGTCCTTTAGTTAGTATCCCAGGGAATACATTCTAGAAAGTGAGACAAGACAGAATAAAATTTGATTATGTTTTGTATTTAAATTGAATTAATTAAGTGTAGGTTATAAGGACCATCTATATAATTAATGTAATTAATATACTTCATATATTTAATAGCTTTTTTTCCCTTCTTCCTATTAATAATAGAGTTATAATTACTTTATCAGGTATCTTCCTGGTAATTTCTATGGATCCTGTTATCCTAAGTTTAAAATCTAAGGAAATATGCCTGGAATTTGGATTCTTACAGGATTTGACCTAGGCCTGTTCTTCATCTGCAGGAATGATGTAATAAATCAGAAGGGCATTATAGGAAGAGAACTGTGCTAGTCTGTGATAGCCAGAAGAAGTCTGGTAGCATTTTTTTTTTCAAGTTAACACATTTTATTAAAAACATAAGTTTTCATGAGCTAAAGCTAACTTCATCACATGAAGATCTAAACTAGGCATGTCTAATCAGCAACCAGTGGACTGGATGCGGCCCTGTACAGCTAGTAATGCAGCCCACAAGATCCCACAAAATAAAGTAAGTTTGTTAGCTGTATACATTAACTATATTACATATTCTCCCATGAGCTGTTCAGAGCATCCAGAGATGGGAGGTGCTTCAGTCTCTTCTGGAAAGGCTGGGCTTAAAACTCCAGGACGCTCCTCCTCCTCCACGGAACTCCTCCTCAGCATCCCCCAGTCTTAGCTCAGCCTTCATGGTAAGAGGTTGTGCACTCCCTGACTGGAACAGCTTTGCTTAAATTCAGGTTGGATCTTTAAAACCCTTCACTAATTCGGTCTTTCAGGCTTTCCCCTCTGGGTAAAAACTAACAGCTTTCCCTTAAATTAGCAGAGCCTGCCATCTGCAGGCAGCCTGAGGCTTTTGCCTCAGAAAATAGCCTTATCTCCATTCCGATCACTTTCCCTCGCAAATTAGTGGAGCCTGCCTCTCCGCAGGCAGCTTGAGGCTTTCTCTCCAGCAAACAGCCTTATCTGCCTTTCCGATCGTCTGCTTATGATCGGAACGGAAAGCTCACAGCCGAGACTTCCTGGCCTTGCCGTTTTTTCTTCTATCAGCAGCGTTTTAAATCTCAATTAAAGCAGCAGCAGCAGCGGCTCTCCAGATGGCTCAAGCTTAACGCTGGTGATTCCGCTTCCCGCCCTTTTCAACGGCTGCCTCAATTTCGCACCTAATCTCCACAGCCTCCATTTCTCGTTTGTTTCCTTTACTGAGGACTGAGAAAGCAATTGCCTTAGCCTCCATTTCTCGCTGGTTTCCCTTGCTGGGGACCGAGACATTAAAGTTCCATTGTGCCTTCCCTGGGTTGAGCTATTCCTCTGTCTAATGTGGAACTAAACAACTACCCATTTTACAGGCATTTCTCTGTATTTGTCTTTGGATCATTTACTCAATCGGAAATTGCGATTGACAGTTATATTGCGGGGTGTTTGTCTCTGACAGGTAAGGAGTCACATCAGAGCCTGTAATAGCTGGTTTCCCTTGCTGGGGACCAGGGATCCGGAGTCCTTCTATCACTTGGAGCACTTGGAGGATTCCCTTGTTGGGGACCCTTACATACTGTTCACCATTTAATCACTTATGCCCATAAATATACAGCCTTACTTTCCTGGAGGAGAGTTCTGATTTCAACTGCAGGGGATATAATTTTCAATATCAATAACAACAACAACAACAACAATAATAATAACAATAACAATAACAATAACAATAATAATAATAATAATAATAATAATATCAAATTGATATTCAGAGGCAAGACAATCCATCATACAAGATGGAACGTGACATCGCTTTCAGCTCCAAGCCAAGTAAGCCCCGTGACAAGTCTGTGGGCCCCAAAAAGACCTCTAAGGCAACAGATAAAGATGCCCAAAGAAGGCACCTAGCATTGGAAAGACAATTGCAAAAACAAACCAGGGAGGCAGACAAGAGGGCCATGACTGATCAGAACCCAAACCTTTTGATGGGGCCCTTGGACTTATTTACCCAGCCCAGACAGGCTGCTCCTATACAACCACCCATAGGCACATCTCTATTGAGCACTGGCCGGCCAATTCCTGAGGCAACCTTCACCCCTATGGCCACTGG
The DNA here is from genome assembly GCA_015471245.1 of Laticauda colubrina. Classification (NCBI taxonomy): domain Eukaryota; kingdom Metazoa; phylum Chordata; class Lepidosauria; order Squamata; family Elapidae; genus Laticauda; species Laticauda colubrina. Next base: position 49,704,713 of record BLBF01000005.1, on the reverse strand, counting down.
CCTAAGACAGGAGGAGGTTTTACCTGAGTCTATTCCCATCGAGATAAGTGAATGGATGGAGATGGCGATTCAAAGGGGCATTGCGACTGGAGTTCAGCAATCCATCCAGACCAGACACTTATCGACCACTTCGGATGCGGGATCCTTGTCCGCCTGCTCCTTTGGGCATACCCAACAACATCAATTGCAAGTATTCCACAATATTCCGAACATACCGGCTCAGGGCCTTCAGGAGGAAGTGGACTTTGAGGACTAGGAGGTTTCCATGCAGGGGAGGTCGATCCATCAGATGGACTTGGAGCTGTCAGAGGCGGACGCGCTAGAACGGGGAATGTCGGATGACGAGGGCCTCATTCCAGACCAACCTACCTTTTCTGGCCTTTTTCGTCCACACCTCTTTAAATTTTTACTGTTCAAAGCAAAGAACACTGCTAAACTAGGTACATCAGACCCTCATCCACTATCAACAGGGTCTCAGGACGAATCCCAGGACCAAATATTCTCGCAACCGACTAACGAGGAGGAAACTATCCCTGTCCCTCGTATGTTTGCTGAATTAGTACAAAATCAATGGGCATCAGCAGCATCATACCCAGCCCCAATAGGGCACGATAAGCGATATTTTAATTTGGCTCCAGAGTTTGCAAATTTTCTCAAAACGCCCGAGGTGGATGAACCCATTGCAGCACTGGCCTCTTCTTCCACCTTCCCTAACGAGGCCGAGGAAGCCCTGAGACTGAAAGAAAAGAGGGCAGAGTTAGCACTCTGTAGGGCGCACGTTTCTGACGCTTGGGCCATGAAGGCAGCTACAGCTGCATCCTTTTTTACATGTTTCTCTCTCCATTGGCTCTCCCACCTGAGGAATTTATTGTCGGCATCAAACATCAGAGCTCACCAGAACATAGCTAAAATTATGGCTGCCGCAGAGTTCTCCACCAACAACACATTTAATGCAGTCAAATTCTCGTCTAGGGCCATAGCATCTCACTTTTCAGCACGGAGACTGCTATGGCTCCGACAATGGCAGGTGGATACCAAACATAAATGCAAGTTGGCATCAGCCCCAATATCGGATAAATTATTTGGCAGTGTCTTGGAACTCCTCCTTATAGAAAATAGAAACAAGAAAAAAGTGCTTCTCCCTCTTTTTCGTAGGTCTGAAAATAGAATGCCCCAGTCATTTTGAAGGGGTTCCTTTCAGTCCTACCATCAGGGCCCCGAGGTTCCCAGATCTCAGAGAACATCAGCCTACAGGCCCAGTTTTAGACAAAATAGGCTGGAATCTTCTGATAGAGGCCAGCGAGGAGGCCAAAATAATAGAGGCACTAGAGGCCAATTCTTTCGTTGCCCCAAGTGAGCCCTTGGAAGCAGTTCCCATTGGAGGGCGGTTAAAACTTTGCTGATCAATGGGACAGCTCCACCTCTGATGCATGGGTCAAGGATACTATGAGGTTTGGCTTGGCGCTGGAGTTTCAATCCTCCCCCCCGAACTTTTTCATTAGGAGCCCTAGGTCTTCGGATTCCATTAAGAGGGTGTTGATGCAGGAGGCTATTAATCACCTTCTGCATATTCAGGCCATTAGGTCCCATCTGAACAGTGGGGTCAAGGCTGTTACTCTCTATTGTTCGTGGTTCCAAAGAATTCCGGGGGGGGGGGCTGGAGGGCAATTCTGGACCTCAAACGTTTGAACAAATCATTGGTTTATCGAAAATTTAAGATGTCTACTCTCCAGTCCATTCTGCTTAGCATCAGAGAGAATGATATCATGACCTCTATAGACCTCACAGAGGCTTATCTATATATATCAATTACACCTGCCCACCAGAGATATCTTAGATTTTGCTATGGTGATCGGCACTATGAATATATCGCCCTGCCATCCGGCCTGGCTTCAGCCCCTGGGACTTTTACCAAGGTCCTCACAGCGTTGGCTGCCTCGCTCAGAATCAAATCTATCTGCTTACAATGTTATCTGGATGATATTTTAATTTTGTCATCTTCCAGACATCAAGCAAAATTGGATACCATGTTTACTCTGGAGACCCTCCAGGGTCATGGCTTTTCCATAAATTGGGATAAAAGCCATTTGATCCCCCAGTTTATTTGGGGGCAGTGATAGATACCGTGGAGGGCAAGCTTTTCCTCTCTCAGGACAGGTTAAACAGTATTCAGTCTTTGGCCAAGGAGATCAGGGCCGTAAGGAGGGTTTCCCTGGCATTGCTGTCTAAATTGTTAGGGAAACTGATTTCTTGTATTTCCATTGTGCCTTGGCTCGATTCCATTCTGGTGAGCTGCAATGGTTCCTGCTACCTTTCCAGAGATCCGAAAGAGCCACCTCCAATGTCCGGATAAAGGTACCGCACAATGTTCTCCGATCGCTCCGCTCGTGGTCGGAAAAAATGATAAACAGGGGATGCCCTTTCAAGGAACCTCACAGGGTAACGATCACAACCGATGCCAGCCTGGTAGGATGGGGAGCTCACTTCCAATCCCACACTGCACAAGGAATTTGGTCTATTTCCGAACAAACACAAAGCATCAACCTGTTGGAGCTGCGAGCAATTCACCTGTCCTTACGCAGTTTTCTACCCCTTTTCCATTCATGCCATGTTCTGGTCTTGACAGACAATACCATAATGAAGGCCCATATAAACAGACAGGGGGGGGGGTACTCATTCCAAACTTCTAATGCTGGAGATGACCAAGTTGTTCAAATGGGCCCTGGCCAATCTGTCTTCGATCAAGGCAGAACACATAGCAGGGGCATTAAACACACAAGCAGACTGGCTCAGCAGGGCCACAATAGATCAGGCAGAGTGGCGCATCCACCCGTCTGTCTTCCAGGAAGCAGTGCGGAGGTTTGGGCACCCGGTAGTCAATTTATTTGCCTCTCCTCTCAACACCCAAATGCCCCGCTATATCTCAAGGTACCCAACTCAGGGGGCAGAGGCTGTCAATGCCCTGTGATGTCAGTGGTCTCCTGGGCTTCTATATGCATTTCCTTCATTCCTTGTAATATCCAGGTTGATCCAGAAGTTATTGCAGGAACGAGCGGAATTGATATTGGTGGCCCCTTACTGGCCCAGGTGAACATGGTTCACAGATTTACAGGACCTGTCAAGAGAACATACTTGGAGAATTCCACCATCGAAGGTTTCCCTCTTCCAAGGGCTGATACTCCACCTGAACCCACAATGGCTCAGTCTAGCCGTATGGAGGTTGAGTGGAGCCATTTAAGGGCCCAACAGATTTCAGAGGATGCTATTGTCACGATTCAAGCATCCAGACGGGCATCAACAAATCATATATATGAGGCCATGTGGCCAGCCTTTTGTCGCTAGGAGGGGGCCAGGGGCCTAGGATCGACCAACTGCTTCATCAATCGGTCAATTATTGGGCTTTTTTACAGGAGGGGTTGACCAAGGGCCTGTCTCCAAATACGTTACGTAGACAGGTGGCAGCTTTAGCCTCGGTGATAACCTGGGGGGACCTTTGTTCCATAGCACACCATCCACATGTCCGCAGTTTTCTCCAGGGTGCCACAAACTTACGACCTCCTGTAATTCACTGCTATCCCACCTAGGATCTCAACAAGGTGTTAACCGCTCTTACAACTGGCCCGTTCGAGCCTCTAAGAACCACTAGTCTTAAATTCCTGACATATAAGGTGGCCTTCCTAATTGCAATCACATCAGCTAGAAGAATTTCCGAATTGGCGGCATTATCAATGCATAAGGACCTGTGTGTTTTTCATGCGGACAGAGTGATTCTCCATTTGGATCCATATACATGCTATTCTAAATGCTAAAGCTATATTTGCTGAGAGGCCACAAAACTATCATAAATACCTCCCTACCGTTTACCATTTAAGTTTTGTTAGTTTATAATTATATATGAGAAATAATTTAGGTTTCTTATTCATAAATTATTATTATTTCTACAGTTGAAGCCTGCAAGGCAATATAGCACTCCTCTTTTACTCTGCTGATGTATTCATTTGAATTTTAGTTGAAATTGGGACATCTGAAATAAAATCTAGGTTCATCAACCAGAAGGTTGATTAATTTCATCTTCTGTCAAACACCACTCTTAGGCAGCTCAGTTGAAATGCAAATCTTGATTTATTTTTAGCAAACAATTAATCCCTCACAGGAGAACGTGGGTGTAATTGTCGAATCTAGCAAAGAACTGCTATTAAGCCAACTGCCATAGCAGGTGTTGGGTGGAATCTCCTTCAGTTTTTACCAATGAGTGCAAGTTTTTCATTGTTAAAAAAAGCAGAATAAAGTTACACTTAGGAAATGTGTTTCCTATGTTCTCTTCCTCCTCCCTTATTTTTTATTGTTGTCATTTTGTAGTTTCTCTTTTTACCTCCTGATCTGAAAACTTACTGTTTCTTCAAATGCTACCCAAAATGCTGTCTTGATTCTATTTCAGACTCCTTCTTGTTTAAACTAAACAATTAAGTAAATAACTAGTAATTGAGTTTGATGAAAGAACTTGGGTGACCTATACTAATTTTAAAGACTTTTTTAGTGTGTCACTGGCAGAACAACCCAGTTACACTGTCTTTTTTGTGCTGAAATTGAATTCATTCGTGGCTTCTTATGTACTTTTGAAAGAGTTTTGCATATCATACGTATCTCAAATGTGTATTATGTTAATGTGTGCATAAACAATGCATAATATGTGTATTGTGTTTTATTTATATATACATTGTTCAGAATTTCATTGGGTTCTCCTCCATGCTGCAACGAGAGCCCAGTATGGGTAGACTCCTTTTTATGATGTCATTAAACTGAGTCTGTACTTGTATTTAAAAAGCCAGCCCCCGGGAGAATCCCCAGCTTTGACTCAGCTTCTTTAAGTCACAAACTGGGTCTCTGAAAGCATTAGTGTTTTATTCAGTGATTTTCTACAGAAGCTACTCTTGCTTCAGTTGCTCCCTGGGATCTGGACAGCTGCAACTTCAGGAGAGCGGGGCTCCGTTCTCCTGCAACGTTGGGATAAACATTTTCCCAAGCGCTGCTGGGCAAGCAGGGAAGCGTCTGAGACCTTTCCCATAGCTGCAGTTTGTCCAATCATAAAACTGATTGGCAACCTGATAACAGAGCCATCCAGCTGATCGTGTGGGAGGCATCTCTTCCTTCTCTGGCTGAACTGATCGCTCAGGGCTTGCAATAGCCTAAGGAGCAAAATTCACTTCTTGGAGCCATCAATGAGCAGTGGCCATCTTTTAGTGCAGTTTCTTCAGACATGAGGTGAGTGGTCATTTTAAGTGGCCTGCCGGCCATTTTCAGGGCTCCAAAGACTCAATTCCACCCTCTGCCATCCTTAAGCACTTTTGAGAACCATTCTCTCAATGCTTGAGCCTTGCTTATTTTAAAATGGATCAGGACAGTGCTCATGCAGAGCTTTCCCCCAGTGGAACAGGCCCTCCAACCCACTAAAAGGAAAAGACACAGACAATGTACTGCTCAGAGGGAAGTGGCTGCAAAAATCAGAGCTAAGGCTCTAGCCCCTAAGAAGACAACTCAGCCTGAATTGAAGGCAGAGAAACGCAGACATGCAGCTGTAAGAGAGAGAATTTAACAAGACTATTCAACAAATGAGAGAGCAACTGCAACAGGTTTCCCAGCCAGCCAAACATCAGGGTTTCGAGAGAAGTCCCCACAAAGGAGGGGAAATTGTTCATGGAGCCTTTGGGAACCCCCCCCCCAATCTGGTCCCCTGAATCATTTGAGGAACAACCTCAGGATTTCAGCAGGTCTGGGCCATATTTCCAGCAAACTTCTGGGCTCTATGCCCCCTCTCCTCTCTCCAGAGTTCAGGCTCCCAGATCAGGCTGGAAGCCACCTTCATGCCCACTGCAGCTGACCTTCAGCCCTCCACTACCTTTGATAACAGGCCCAGGGAGATCCAAGATACTGTTTCCTTAGCCATTAGGCAGGGATTGGCTGAAGGTTTTCAACAGATTCTTCAGCCTCTGGAAAAGGTTCAGGCCCTTCTCCCTTCTCAATCTATCGCTTCCTTACCTCCGTAGCATGATTTCCACAGACCCCAAGACATCAGGTTCCAGTCTTCACAGGCAGAATGGGAGGAGTATGAAGAGGAAGAGGGTGCCTCCCCATCTGAACACAGTTGCTCCTCTCATTCAGAGTGTGAAGAGGGTGAAATCTGTGATCGCAATCTTTCAGAGGAAGAAGACTCATCCAGATAGCCATTCTTTACATTAGTCTTGAAACTAGCTCTCTTTAAACCCCTTACTTAGCAAGGCCCTGGACACAGCCAAGCTGTCACCTGGGAAGCAGCACCTCTGAACCACAAGGGGAACCATCTGGACAAGGAGACTCGATCTTCTCCAAGCCAGTAGTACACATGGAGGTTGTACCTTCTCCCCTTTTGTTTCTTGACATGGTCAAGGAACAGTGCGCTTCCCCTTCGGCAGGTCCTCGCTCATCATCTTTGGATAAGCGGTTCTACAACGTTAGCATATCCCTAGCCAGTGCCCTTGCAGTGCTCTCAGTCGACACTCCGGTTGTGGCATCATTCTCTTCCTCTGGCACTCCCACCGAGTCAGAGGATGTCCTTAAACCAGAGGACAAGCGTTCTGAACAGACCCTCAAGAGCAACCACCAAGCAGCTACGTTGGGCTGTTCAGGCTTTGACAACTGCATCGTTTTTCACAAGGACATTTCTACGATGGCTGCACCAACTACAGGATCGATTGCCTACCTCTGACCTCAGGTCTCATCAGGACCTTAACAAAATTATAGCAGCGGCGGAATTAACTACAGATGCCACCCTCAATTCTGCCAAATTTGCATCAAGACCCATGGCATCTTTGGTGGCGGCAAGAAGGCTTCTGTGGCTCTGAAATTGGCAGGTAGAGTCACGCCGCAAATGGAAATTGGCCTCTGCCCCCTGTGCAGGAGACAAGCTTTTCGGTGAGGATCCAGAGCCAAATCTCATCAGAGATAAACGTAACCAGAGATAAATGTAAAATTCTTTCCTCCTTGGAGAAAAAAGCTGACTATCTCCCAGCTCCTTATCACCCACCTGCCTTTTGGGTGGAGTCCACCTCCCGCTTTCCTCAGCCACACAGGGCGTATTCTCAGCGCCAAGACCAATGTCAAGAACCACCTGGCAGACAACAACCTTCTGCTGATAAACGGCACTTTTGGGGGGGAGGGGGTCATGCCTTCTGTCACTCTAAGTAATACCTTGTTCTCCCCACCCATCGGAGGTCGCTTAGCCTTCTTTGCCTCCAAATGGGAGGAGTCAACGACAGATGCCTGGGTGCTCAACACTGTTAGATCAGGGCTACAATTGGAATTTCTATTGTCACCCCTAGAAATTTTTTTGATTTGTCCCATTTCACGGGACACTTCAAAGAGAACCCTTATGAATTTGGCCATTCAACACTTACTCAACATAAGGGCTATTCAACCAGTTCCCACGTTATAACGGTGACGTGGATTTTACTCTCGCCTTTTTGTTGTTCTCAGGAGGTTGGCGAGCCATCCTTGGCCTAAAATTTCTCAATCAATTTGTCAAATACAGGTGATTCAAAATGCAGACACTGCATTCTATCTTAGAGAGCATTCAGGAGGGTGACCTCCTTTCTTCCATTGATCTCACAGAGCCTTACTTCCACATCCCCATCCGGCCTCATCATCGCCAGCTTCTCTGTTTCTGTTACCAGAATGCCCACTTCCAGTATTGAGCCCTTCCCTTCGGCCTCTGATTCTCAAAGATTCTAGCAGCATTGATGGCTTCACTCCATTCTGTTCCAGTGAGGATCCAATGCTACTTTGATGACATGTTGATACTGTCCTCCTCCATCCATTCGGCCCATAGGGACTTGCAAATTACCCTTTCTTGCCTCCAAAGCCACGGGTTTTCCATCAACACCAAGAAGAGCCATCTCTCACCCATGACCAAACTGCTACACTTGGAAGCAGTTATTGACATGACTTTGTGTCAGGTTTTCCTGTCTCCAGATCATGAAAAAAGCCTCGCAGAGATCATCAGCCAGATTCAACAACAACAGACTGTTCTACTGTTGCTGCTGTCCAAACTACTGGGGAAGATGGTCTCCAGTATTGGCATCATCCCGTGGGCACAGCTTCACTCCTGATCACTCCAATGGTTCCTGCTCCCCTTTCAATGAGCAGGAACCAGCCACTCGTCAATCAAGGTCCTGCTCTCTCAACAGGCCCAGCGGTCCCTCTGGCTCTCCCCGTCCCTCTGGAAGGGGCTCTAATTCAAGGAACCAGACAGGTTAATAATCACCACAGATGCCAGCCTTCTGGGTTGGGGTCCCATATGGAAGGTCAGATAGCTCAAGGGGTTTGGTCTAGATCAGACAGCACCCATCCCATAAATTGGTTGGAGCTCAGAGCTATCTCTCTGGCTCTCAAGCATTTCAGAGCCTCGGTGACCGTCTCCCATGTTCTTGTGTTGACGGACAATATGTCTGCAAAGTCACCACGTCAACAGTAGGGGAAACGAGATCCAAGGCTCTTAATTTTTTGAAAAAAAATATTTTTCTAAACAAACACATACAAAACAATACATAAAAACATAAAACCATCTTTCAATTACATACAGTGTGTCGACTGGTTGCAATTCTTTTGTGCTATGTGTCCTAGTCCTCCTTCACAAGTCACATAAATTCTCATATTTTTCATTTTATATATATATAAGTATTATTATCATTATGGCTCTTTTATTTAACAATAACTATTTGTTCCACCACTTCGTATAGGATATTCAACATTTTAAACTAGTATGTAATGTAACTTCCATTGCCACTTCATCTAATAATTTAATACATTCTTATATCATTTTCTCTTAAATTCTATTATTTTTATATTGTAAAGTTATCCATAAAATATATCATTTCCACACTTTTTTCCTCAACATTGATAAAATAAATCCCCTATCTTATAATACTGTTTTTCTTCTTGTTCTCTAATTTCAAATGTCAGTTTACTCATTTCAGCACGTTCCACTATTTTCTTAGTAACTTCCTCCTGTGTTGGTATTTTCTCATTTTTCCAGTTCTTTGCAAATACAATTCTAGCTGCTGTTAGTACATTCACAATCAAATATATCAGTTCTCTACTGTATATTTCTGGTACAATACCCAATAAAAATATTTCTGGTTTCAAATCAGTATGAATTTTTGTCATTTTTCCTACCATGTGTGGATTGTAGTCCAATATTTTTTCGCCTTTGCGCATGTCCACCACATACGGTAAAATGAGCCAGGTATCGGATGACATTTCCAACATTTTTCGGATTTACTCTTAAACATTCTTGCTATTCTCGTTGGGGGAAGATGCCACCTGTAAAACATCTTATACAAATTTTCTTTATATGCAGTTGACATTGTCATTTTATAATTTTGAGGCCATAGTTTTTGCCATCTCTCTAGGTCAATCCCGTATCCAAAATTTTTCTCTCATGCAATCATTGTTTCTTTAACTTGATGTTCTTCTAATTTAACCTCTAATAAATATCCGTATAATTTCTTAATCACATTTTCATCAGTCCCGTTAAAATTTTATCTAAGGCAGCCAATTTATCATAAAAACCTTCTGTTTTGAGATCTTTATCATATCTAGAATGTATTTGCGCATACGAAAACCAATTCATCCTTGTACCTCATTGCTCCAGTTCTTGCATAGATTTAAGTTCACCCTTTTCATTCATAATTTAACCATATCTAACTGTTTGTTCCATTTTATATATCACTGGATATGAAAACGCTTCTATAGTTGAAAGCCAGATTGGAATTTTCAAGTAGTGTTGTCTTTTAATCTTCTCCCAATTTAATAATAAAGCCGTTTGTATATAGTGTCTTCTAAAATATCCATGTGTTTCCCTTGTACCATAGGAAAGCATGCCAACCCAACAACAAATCATATCCTTCAAATGTCAATAGTCTAGTATTTCTCAGTGTAATCCATTCCTTGACCCACATCAGAGTTGTCGCTTGATGATATAACTCCCAGTTTGGTAGACCAAACCCACCTCTTATAGTAACTTTAATTTTATTCTTGCTTTTTTCCCCTGCCAGATATATTTCAGCACTATTTTATTCAACTCATCAAAATACTCTTTCGCTAATCTAATTGGAATTGTCTGGAACAAATATCAAATTCTTGGTAAAATATTCATTTTAATTGTTGATATTCTCCCTATTAATGATAATTGTAAGTTTTCCCATTTTGCCAAGTCTGTCACAATCTGTTGCTTGAGTTTATTATAATTATTATCTTTAAGTGTACCACATCTTGCTGTCAAATGTATTCCCAGGTATTTAACCTTATTTGTGACATGGATTTCCAGGACTTCCTCCAATTCTTCCCTCTGTTTTACTAGCATGCTCTTCATCAGAATCTTTATTTTATCTTTATTTATTTTTAAACCAGCTACCACTCCATATTCCTCTTATCTTTTCTATCAACCTAGTCACTGTTGCCAGTGGGTCTTTTAATATAAAAACCAGGTCATCTGCAAATGAGATCCAAGGCACTTATGAGGGAGGCAGAACATTTGGGGTTATGGGCAGAGAAACACCTGCTATCGATCTCAGCGGATCACATTTCCGGAGTCGACAATTCCCAAGCCGACTGGCTGAGCAGGAGTTTAGTCGACCAGGCAGAATGGTCCATTCCTCCATCCCTATTCAGGGATCTTTCCCTCAGATTTGGAACTCTGGAGGTGGATCTCTTCTCCACTCCTCAAAATGCCCAAGTCAACAGATTCTTCACCAGGTTTCCTTGCCAGGGAGCGGAGGGGACAAATGCTCTTCGTTGCAAATGGCCCGCAGGTCTTCTCTATGCCTTTCCCCCTCTTCCCATCATTCCGGCGGTCATACGGAAGCTGTTGGTGGAACAAGCAGAGCTAATTCTCCTGGCACACTATTGGCCAAGGAGGCCCTGGTTTGCAGACCTGGTCAACCTGTCTGTGGCTTCCTTCCCCTTGGAGGATCCTGGCCCATCTCATCTCCCTGCACCAAGGGGCCCTGATCCATCTGGAGCCCCAATGGCTCAAGCTGACCATGTGGTGCTTGAGCGGCAGCAGCTAAGGGAGGCTAATCTCCCAGAGGGGGTTATCCTCACCATCCAAGCGTCTCGCAAACCTACGAAGTGCCTTTATGATGCCACCTGGAGGGTTTTCTCCCAATGGTGCCTCAAGGAAGGTCTCTCTCCTTCCTCAGCCCAGTTGGCAGAGGTTCTTAGATTCCTTCAGGATGGCTTGGAGAAACGTTTAGCCCCCAATACCTTATGTCGCCAGGTAGTGGCTCTCTCCTCAGTTCTTTCATGGGGTTCGCTTCCTTCCTTATCTCATCACCCCTCGGTCAGGAGATTTTTGAAAGGGGCTTTCAACCTACACCCTCCTGTGGTGCATAGGTATCCTTCATGGGACCTTCACTTGGTACTTAATGCCCTTACGAAGCCCCCTTTTGAAAACCTTAGAACAGTGTCTCTCCAATTCCTAACTCTAAAGGTAGTTTTCCTTGTCTCTATTACTTCGGCCAGAAGGGTGTCAGAACTGGCTGCCCTTTCTATCAGGCAGGATTTTGCATCTTTCACAATAATAGGGTTGTTCTCCATCTGGACCCCTCCTTTATCCCAAAGGTTAACACTTGGTTCCACCAGTCCCAAGACATTGTGTTACCTGTCTTCTGTCCCCTTCCACACCATGACTTAAGAGCACAACTGGCATACTCTAGATGTAAGAAGGGCTCTTAGAATTTACATCAAGTGCACTTCCCCTTTTAGAAAGACAGAAGCCATGTTTGTCTGCTTTTCACCTTCTCACTTGGGGAGCAAGGCTTCTTCCCCTACTATTAGCAGGTGGGTCAGGAAGTGCATCACACAAGCCTACAAAGTGGTGGCTCTTCCGGTACCCCATGGTCTCATGGTGCAATGTACCAGAAGTGCAGCCACTTCAGCCACCTGGGCCACCGAGGCATCCTTGGAAGAGATTTACAGAGCAGCCATGTGGACATCCCCATCTCCCTTCATCAGACACTACCGTCTGGATTCCTTTGCCTTGGCGATGGCGGCCTTCAGTCAGGTTCTTCAGCGAGTGGTTCCACCATTGGAGTGATTGGCAGGACAAGGACCTGCCTGTGGACATACAAGCTTTGGTATGTCCCATGCTGGGCTCTCGCTGCAGCATGGAGGAGAATGGGAGTTGGTAAATTTATCTGTGAACTCCCTTTCTATCTATGCTGCGAGAGAGCCCAGCCCCTTCCTTGGTTCATCCGGAGATGGTAAGGCATGTTAATGTATTGGATTGTTTGCTTTCAAAGACACTTCTTCAGCCTGTCAAGTATCTTCGCCAAAGCTGGGGATTCTCCCGGGGGCTGCTTTTAATATATAAGTACAGGCTCAGCTTAATGACGTCATAAGAAGGAGTCTACCCATCCTGGGCTCTCTCGCAGCATAGATAGAAAGGGTATTCAAAGGTAAGTTTACCAATGCCCATTTGTATTCTGAGTCAAAATACACTGTTTCAGCAAAAAAAATAAACATCCAATTTACTGAAATTCCAAATATTCAAATTAACAAGTTAAGGATGTTGATTCTTTGCTTTAATGACACATTAAGTGCTACTAATGCTTCTCTATAACTGTTGCTTCACTGTAGATGTGCTTATTCAGAAAACCACATTTTCTGTTGATGTAATTTTACCAACCAGCATATTTATTGGGTTTAGCATGTTTTGACCCTAATAAGCCGCCTCCTCAAAATCTCCACAACTAAAATTGTTGGAATAAATATTGTCACCACTATATCATTTTGGTCCTGCTATAGAAGTTATACTTAAACTAAATAAACTTTGTATTTGTACAACACTATGACACTGCTCAGAATTTCATATCGCTCCTATTGCTGGATAAACAGATTTGGATTAAACAAACTTAAAACAATGCATTGTGTCATGTGCTGCTGAACATATTGAAACACTATTCACTGTCTTTGTTCAAAAAAGTATATGAAGCCCTAGATAAGCAACCTTCATAAAGGAGTATGTTGAGTCACATGTTCTAATCAGTAAGATAACTCAGAGTGATGATCCTTCTCTATAAAATTGTATGTCGGTTGCCACCATCAAAGTCTGTTTTCAAGACTTAGATTTGACTTGACTTGATTAAAAGAGATGTCTACAGACTACAGAAAAATAGCTGTCAAATATTATATAGAAAGAGCTGTAAAATCATTCTAAACACTTGGCCTTCCATCGCTTAATAGTTAGACAATACCATTGAGACTCTTTCCAAGTTTGTCATCCATTAAATATCACTCTTAAGGTCAAGAAATACAAGACTCCGGAACAGGGGTGTCAAACTTAATTTTATTGAGGGCCGCATCAGGGTTGTGTTTGATCTTGGGGGTGTGGGGAGATGTGGCTAGGGGGCATGGCCAGCTCCACATCACTCGTCAGGGTGCCTTTGGCAGCCCGAGCACTCTGCCAGTGAAAACAGGCTCCCAAACTCTGTTTTCAGTTGTGATAGACTCCTGCAACCCTTCTGCCAAAAAAACGGAGCTCAGGTTCTGTTTTTGCTGGCAGAGGCTCCACGGGGTGGTCCTTTGCTGTTTCCAGGGGGGCCCTGCAGGCCAGATCTAAGCACAGCAGGCCAGATGTGGCCCACGGGCCTTGAGTTGAACACCCCTGCTCCAGAAGATCACAAAGAGATAATAGCAAAGGATCTACAGACCACGCTTCCATTATATGTTGATGTTCATGAGGGTACCAGAAGGAAAATTCTGTGTAAATTCTGGATCTCCTCAGAGTGAGGAGAATCTGAAATGGAGGAATCTTCCTGTTGGGAACAGTCTGTCCACTTACCTGAACTCTCTGTGTTAAACATTATATATGTAGGAAACAAAACACTAAATTCCAGCAAAAAAAAAAACCTTAATTGCACTGTACAGTATAAGGGAAAGCAGCATAGGTACTCTTTGACTTAATGACCATAATTGAACTCAAAACTTCTGTTGTTAAGTGAAACATTTGTTAACTGAGTTTTGTCCCATTTTATGATCTTTCTTGCCTCAATTAAGTAAATCACTGCAGATGATAAATTGGTACCATGGTTAAATGAATCTGGATTTCCCATTGATTTTGCTTCTGAGAAGGTGATCACATGACCTTGGGACAGAGCAACAGTCATAAATATGAACCAGTTGCCAAGCATCTGAATTTTGATCACGTGATCATGGGGATGCTGCAAAGATCATAACTAAAAAACGGTCATAAGTCACTTCTATCAATGATGATGTAACTTTGAATGGTCACTAAACAAACTGTTGTAACTTGTGGACTACCTGTAGCATGCTTTGAGGTCCCAGATAGTTAACAGTCATTGAGAGAACAACAATTTGAATTGTATCAGTAGATTCTGCAAGAGGATTTCATAGTAAATTAAAGCTAAATAAATGTGGTTAATGCAGCACAACAACAATCCCAAAGACACAAGGAAAAATGGCTACAAAAGAATGGCTGAAGTATTCTTTTTAAATTTTGGAATTACTGACTCAAAATTCTGCCCATAACAAAACTGAATGGTTGTGACGTGACCTGAAGTGAGCAACGTATTCAAGATATTCCCAAAGTACCAGTGAGAACTGAAACAGTTCTGTAAAGAGGAATTGGTCAAAATATCTCTAAGCCAATGGATGGATTGACCATCAGATCTAGGAAATGTCTGATTGAATCTTAGCTGCTAGAGGACACTGGTTAAATTTAAAGTTTAATGTAACGTTTTCCAACAATATCAGTTCAATATGTTTGGTAAAGGCGTGACTCAGGACAATAGTTTGCTTTCTTTTTAACAAAAGTTAAATAGGAATTAGAGATTAAGCTTCGACCACATTTTGGTTCATACTATTTACAGAAGTCCAGATTATTTAAAAAGTTTTACAAATTATTTAATTCATTTAATCAATACACATCACTCCTAATAGTAAAAAAAAATTACTTTTGAATGTGAACTACTGCTGCTTCCAGTTAATGAATGCAGTTAATAATAATTCATTACTAATATGTAATTAATCTCTCCCTAGTCAGTAGGTTCATAAATGCTGTGGCAAAAGTTCATTGTTTCTGTACATTTAAATCTTTTTACAAAGGGCGTATTGTGATTTTGGTAGTGAGCTTTAAAAATGGATATATAGGACAATTTATATCCTATATAATTTAAGGCTAAGGATGTTTACACTTAAAGCCATTTGTGGGTCTTGATACTTGCAGAGGTTTTTAACTAGGAACAATATTTCACACTTTTGTAATAATATATCAAATAGAAGTATAATTAAAGGGCTAGATTGTACACATAAGCATGTTCTTAGCATTATGAAATATTTCATTTTAGCGAGATACTTTCTTTGGTAAAAACCATTTGATCAGTCAGATGACCAGCAGCCTTATATTGTATTTGCTGAATTTATTAAACTGAGTGACTTTTTTTTCTATAAGTAATGCCCTATGAATTGTGATGTTTTCATTTCCATATAATTAGAAAAGAATTATAAAACCAGTTTTGAGGAAAATCAACCCCATTTTCTTTGTGTTAATAATTTCTGTATAAATTGATTAAGATTTAATTTTTGTATTAATGTGAATATGTCTTTATTACATTAGATTAGGAATGGAATGGAACAGAATAGAATTTTATAATTTTTCAGTTTTTAGACTGGAATTAAAAGCAGACTATCCCTTCATGGTGTTATTTGGAGTCTGTTAAATTATCAGAAGGTTTTACATAAGCTCTTACAGTTTTATATTTATTTTATATTCCACTAAAAGTATCGCATCGCATCGATCAGTGATATTCACTCTTTTCATTATATAACTGCCGTAGATTTCTTTACAATGTACAGAGTATTATGGGACATATGTTGCAAATAGCTGATAGAAGCAATCTTAAACTTGGATGATTTTATTCGACTTTGCTTCTCTGCTTTTAACATTTACCAAGATTCTTAGATTTGTTAAAATTGTCATTATATTATACTGAAAGTTAGGTTCACAACAAAGTGTTTCCATGATGGTTTAAATGCCTTTGTTACAGTATCATTCAGCTGGAACTTAGACCTTTATTATGATATTCATTTTCATGTTTGGATTTTTAAAATTCAAATAACGCATGCTATTTTAAGCCTTAAAATCCAGAATAAACAAATACTTGATACTGCTAATCAAATGTGACTAAAATTCTTTTTAATTTAAAGATTCTTCAACAATTTTTATTTTTCTCTTTATTTGTTTAACCAGTGTTGTTTCTCACAAAACAAAGGCACATTTATATTTTAGTTTAGTTTTTGCTGTAACCAATCTGATAGCTAACACTGCAGACCACTTTATCTCTTGTGTTGCACCATTTTTGTGTGTTGGGAAAATGGACAGCAAAGCTGCAATTAGCACAATTATTTCTGTTCTTAACATTTGCAATATCTTAAGAAAAGTACAATCAGAATGAGGAACTAAAAGAGCACTGCCCCCCTTACTGTTCTTCTGTTATAGGGTTCAAGTAAAGAAAGCCAGCATTTTTACAGGTAAGAAAGTTACATGACAATCTGTTTCTGGCTGCCTGTTAGCTGGTTGTTTTTTTTTAAAGAAGATAAGAAAAGGTGTGCTGGATCACACCAGAGATGTTTTATGGCCCAGCATGAAGTTCCATAATTCCTCACACAAATCATAACAGCTTATTAGTTTTTCCAACAGCTTATATGTAGAGGAAATAAGATCTAGTACTTGCCTATATAATAGGAATTGATATATAGAATTGCATAATTCATCTATTCTCAATATCACTTATATCAGAGCATCCATGATTTAACCACTGGAGTTCATTTCTTTAGAATATCCTCTGAATCTTCCATGTGTATACACCCACATGTGTGTATTCATGTATACATACAATATGTACATAAATATGTATACAAATGCAGTACACATCATTCTATATCCTTTCTATTGGGCAGGTTCATTTTGAACAAAGTATTCCTTCATTAAATCCTAACGTAACTTGGGAATTGGAAATAGCCTTGTGTAGTGTAATTTCTATATTCACATTGAAAATGAAGCTGAGTAACAGCTGAGAAACCATACAAACATGAATGGGCATGTTATATGAAACTACTTTGTATCTACCTAGTTATAAGAAGGGATTTTTATAAAAAATGGGTGTGCCATTCAGAGAGGCAGAATTGATGCTTTTGCAGTTGAAAAGAAACACTTTTAATAGCATAGAGATAAATGAACTGGGAAACAGAAAGCATTTTTGTTATCAACTAGGCAAAACCAAAATATTTTGTATGAAATTTCATTTACTGTTTTCATCCTTCTGATTTTTATGTATTTTTAGTTCCTAAAATCTGTTATATCCCATGTCAGACAAATGATGAAAATTTGTCTGTCTGTCTGTCTATCTATTGATACATATATTGTGTTTATAATAAATGAATATTGTCTTGAATGGTCATTGACTAGCTTGGAACTGGCTATTCTGAGCTTTCCAGAAGAGAAATAATGTCCAGTATTAAATGGTAATTCTCAGTGGTGCGATTGAACCGGTTTGGTGAGTACATGCTGTGTGTGCGCACAGAAAGTTTAAAAAAACCCATTTTGAGCTCTAATGTTACCTTCTACTGCAATCCGAATCAGCTGTGCTCTAAAACAACAAAATAAAGCACAGGAAAGAGCAGGGATGGATGGGTGGGGCCAAATGCTCACCAGAACTACCAGTTTACCTGAACTGGTCCAAACCAGTAGAATCCCACCCCTGGTAATACTGTAATAAATGAAAAATGGAGATCTTTCTGTAACTGGGCTTCAGTATTTTCTATGTATGAAAACAAAATGTGAGAGATTAGTAATGAGTATCCTATCATCATGAAGTGTTTCCCTTTGATGGAAAGTTCTCTTTAATTTATCAGCACAAAAGTTCCTCATACATGTAAGATTTGAGGCCAAATTGCTTACTATATCTTACATTTTTAAATGTTCTTAGGACTATAGTAACACCATAATATGATGATGTTATAATTTAGTACAATATACTGTGAGATTAAGTAATCTAGTTGGTCATAAATGAGAGATCTCCTGGCATAGCTCATTACTATCAGCTTTTTTTCACTAGTAATTTTAAATATGTTGGTCAATTGCTCATTTAAGTATGTCTCCAAGAAAATGAGAGGAGCTTATATAAGCAGAGGCTTATATAAGAGCACTGCAAAGTATTTTTTCCTTTCACAGTGAAATAGGTTCTATTATCACACTAATATGAAAGTTACCTTAACTTAGATTTCCAGATTACCCTACAATGGAATTGTATATATTAATGATGTGCTGAATTGAACTTTCCTCAACTAAATACATTCAAGATGCAGTGGAACAAGAAACAAACACAAAAATAATGTCTCAGAACAGAATAATGTCTCAAACACAAAAATAATATCTCTTATCAGCAAAACAACCGGCTTGGTGAGCATGTGCTTTCTGCGCTTCGCCTACATACTATTAACAAATTACCAGCTCCGACAAGCATTCACTTTCTCCAGCTGACAAGCGGCACTCAGCTATGCTGTGTAAAGCAGCTGAGAAGGAAAAAGTAGGAATAAAGCACTGCCTAGAGCAGTGGTCACTAACTGGTGGACCGCGGCCCACTGGTGGGCCTTGAGAAAATTTTGGTGGGCCATAGAGAAACTCACCCCCAGAGCACCCCCCCCAAAGCAATTAATCCAGGCTGTACAGAAACACAAGGCTGAGCCGCCCACATGGCCCGCAGGAACCCTCCCCACCTACTCACTCCTTACACAGCAAACTTGCCTGCTTCCTTTTTCTGACCATCATTAGATGAGTTAGAAAGCAGGAAATGGTTGGATTTCTTGCTTTCTAGGTAGTCTTTAGATCTTTGGCTATGCTTTTAACCACAGCTGAACCTCCCTTAGGACTGAAGTTTCCATTATTCAGTGCAGACTCACAGCAAGCAAATTTTATGTGACAAACTGAGCTAACCGATGGCAGATAGATAGATCACTGAATGATTCTGTGAGCAACTCAATCTGCCTGCCTGCTTTGCCTGATTTTGGGTAAAAGTTGCTCTTTAAAAAAAAAAAAATTCAATATATGTACATACATGGTGTGTTGTGAGTTAATTTTGTGAGTTTGCTTGCAAGCAAATTTTATGTGACAGACTGAGCTAGCTGATGGTAGATAGATAGATCTCTGAATTAATCTGTGATTCTGTGAGCAACTCAATCTGCCTGCCTGCTTTGCCTGATTTTGGGTAAAAGTTGCTCTCTTTTATAAAAAAAATCAATATTTATATAAATATTTATAATTTACAAATAGGCCATGCCCAGCCAGTCACATGACTACCAAGCCACACCCACACATTAGGCCACACCCACAGAACCGGTTAGTGGTCCCTGGTATTTAAAATTATGAGTTTGGTGATCCCTGAGGTCCAAAAGTTTGGCGACCCTTGGCCGTAGAGCCCAGGTTAACCTATTTGGGTAGGCCAAACAGAAGACCAGAAGATTGTTGCAGTGAACCAGTTCAGCGTCAGCTGCTTTTTGAAGCTATCAGTTCCATAGAACCGGGCCGAACTGGTAGAATCCCACCCCATATCAGAATATTTAAACTTAACTGATGAAAATAATTGGTGATTATAAACCGATATATTCCTGTACATTATTCTGAACTCAAGAAGAAAAATAAGAAATGTTATTGAAATAACTTTGATTAATGACAATAAAGTCCAAAGGTGAAAGTAATATGTGAGTGTAATTCCTCAAACACTTTTATATATTAAATAATTTTAAAATACTGTTTAATAATTATATTTAGGGAGTAAGTTTGAGAAATAGAGTAAAAAAGATAAGGTAACCAATGAAAAATCCATCAAACTCTCTTTGAGGTATTTATTCTGGCCCTGTTAGAACAGTTTAATAACACATTTAAAAAAAAGAAAAAAGTATGTTAAAAATACAGCTGTTTCCTTCCTGATTCTTTCCAAATAGGAAACAACCCCAAATTTACACATCTCAATCCTCACTCTGTAATAGCATGTGGATTACTTTTGTTTATTTCTCTCTCTTCAGCCCTTTCCAGTTTATTCTATATTAATTTTTTGGCTTGGACTCTTGAGTAATTATTTTTAGATGAAGATTATCATTGTACTTTCTTGAGAACATTTAAAATCTATTTTAATTCTCAATACATTTCTTGCTTTGTTGATTGTTGGTAAGTTATAATCAACTTGGAAGAACACAGCAAAAACTAAATCAGGAATTACTTGTTTTCTTTTTTATAGTTTTTACAGTTTATTTTACATCATAGAATTCCTTTTGATAGATAAAGATCCAGTGATTGATTTATTCTGGTTAACATAAAACAAATCCTTGTCTTCAAAAAAATCAGCTTTAAGTAATTGACAGCATCAGCTGCTCTCTAATACTCTGATAATTTGCTAATGCCAAAACGTTTGATCTTCAAATTATACGTATCAAGATTGTAACTTACTATTTAGCTATATTGAATATAAAATACTGCATTTTTACTCTCAAGAGTTTTGTCTTTCATTTTGTGGATGAATGTGTATTGATGGTAAGAAGGGAGGAACAGATATAGGATCACCAATTTTGAAGTTTTTTCTTTCCTTCATAGTTCAGCTGGCAACCTAAAGACTCAATTTGCACTATTAAGGTTTTTGAGAACTTCATGATTTTCTTAAGATTTTACTGAATACCTTGCTTAACAACTGCTATGTTTATTATTCAAAATTACAATGGTGCTGAAAAAGTAAATTTACAACCGGTGCTTGCATTTACAACCATATGGTATCTCGTGGTCATATGATTGCCATTTGCTTTCTTCAAAACTGGCTTTGAAGGAGCAATAAGAAGCTGGGAGTAAAATCACAAGGCACGGTCGTGCAATATCTCATTTAATGATATGTGGTTACTCACTAAATGATTGAATGAGAAATGATATTGTAAGTTCTCAACAGTCATTTGATGTTTCATTTAGCAACCACATCGCTTAGCGATGGAGTTCTTTAATAGGCGTACCATCCCCCACTAAATGGGGGGCTGGTATCCCCACTAAATGAGTGTGACTTCTAGTGCCACTTATAGTTACTACTGATTTTTAAAAATTTTTTCATGAGTTTCTTCCCCACATAGAATTACTTGTTCATTAAAGATGGCTTCTTCTTTGTCCCAGTCTTCTTGTTTTGCAGACGTTTCTTGTTGTTTCTCATAGTTCCAAATCTCTATTTCTAAAAATTGAAAAACGAAGCCAAAAGAACCCCTCCCTTCTTGTGCAACTTCTTTGTACTTTTTAAGTTCCATTTTCAGTTCATCCAGAAGTAGTGCCATTGTATAAATTTGTAAACAACCACCTGATTAATTTTAGTCATTCAAATGCAATAACCAAGAATCCAAAGTTCACCAAGTAATCCAAATACACGCAAGCTGTTTCTTTTTGCTCTTTTTTTTTCCACTTTCTCTTCCTAGGGTTCTACTGTTTAGTTACAAAGTTTCAGTTAAAATGTATCTTTTAGAAGTCTTATTGAAGTTTTACTGTAGATTCTTTTTAATTCCAGGCAGTCTCCTCCCTCTTTCCAGATCCTGCTCTTTTATTCTTTTTCTCTCCCTTCCTGCTTATAAACAAAAAATTAGTGTCCAGAAATTTTTATTATCCCTTCGACATTTTGTTTTATTTTCAGCTTAATTGCCTGTTGATGTCAAAGCGGATTTTCCCAATTTCTCATTTAAAGCCCATGTCACACTGCACCAACGGATGGAAAGAGGATGTAAAATGGAGAGAAACACTTGCCATCCGTTGGTTAACACGATGCATCCATTCTGTACTCACTGCGTCCGTTTCTCTTCCTATCCACCCGTCCAGCATCCGTCGACTGAGGTTCCATCCACTCAAAAAGTTTTGAGCTGTTCAAAACTTTCTGAGCGGAAAATGTATCCAACGCATCCATTCTGCATCTGCAACGCATACGGGGAACATCCGTTCTGCATACGGGGAACATCCGTTCTGCATCCGTCGTCATCCGTTATGCGTCCGCTACATCCACTAGGCATCCGCTGCGCATACGCGCAGCTCAAATCCGCTCCAGCAGAAAGCAGACACAGGGAGGAAGTGGAACGGACGCGGAACGGACATGCAGCATTAGTAGCACGGACGGAGAAAGGATGAAAGCGGATGCAGCTCGCACAGAAAGCATTTAAAATGGAAAAAATGTTTGCAGAGGGGACCTATCTCGGATATTAAGGATGTCTACAGGATTCCTAGAGGATGCAAAAGGACACATAGGGGAAAACCTATATTGCCTTTAAAAAGGGGGAGCAACTCACCTGGATCTCACTTTCAGACCAGCAGCCCGGCTGTGCAGACCTCTGCAGCCTTCATCTGCCTCTTGCTCTTCCACAGCATCCAGTCATGTCCACCATGGATCGTAACACAGTCCTTTTGGTAGCCACTATCGTTCTGCAACAGTGCGAAGCCATCTACAGGCTCTTTCAACTGTTCTATGGGAAGAAAAGGAGGCGGCCAAGAAGCGTCTGGGTCCAAAAATGGATCGGGAGAAGAGCAGAGTACAGACTGTACAACAAGCTGATGGTGGAGCTGAGGAACGAAGACACTCGTGCATTCCAGAACTTCATGAGGCCTCCAGCCATGTTTGATGAAGTTGTGGAGCGGCTGAGACCCAGATTGACCAAGCAGAGCACCAACTTCCGGCCCAGCCTGGAACCTGGGCTCAAGGTGGCACTCACTCTGTGCCACCTGGCCTCAGGGACCACCTACAGGAGCATGCAGTACGGATGGAGGGTGCCACACAACACATCAGCATTGTGGTTAGAGAAGTGGTGCAGGCCATCATCGAAGAATACCTGGAGGAGCTCCTCCAGTGCCCCTCCACTGAAGAAGGCTGGAAGAAAGTTGCAGAGCAGTGGTATCAGAAGTGGAACTTCCCCCATACCGTTGGAGCCATAGATGGCAAGCACGTGGCCTGCAAAGCTCCAGCCAAGTCGGGATCCACTTATTTCAACTACAAGGGTTTCTTCAGCATCATCCTCTTCGCCATGGTCGATGCTGACTACAGGTTCATGTACCTCGATGCTTCAGGCAACGGGTCAGCTTCAGATGCCCAGGTATACAATGCCAGTGACCTCAAGGAGGGGCTGGAACGCAACCTCATCATGGGCTTTCCAGATCCAGACCCCCTGCCCAACGACACGCAAGATGTGCCCTACTTCATCGTGGGGGATGACGCCTTCTCCCTCAGAACCTACCTCATGAAGCCCTACACTTCCAGACTTCTCACCCGTGAAGAGAGGATCTTCAACTACAGGCTGTCCAGGGCAAGGCGGGTGGTGGAGAACGCCTTTGGCATCCTGGCCAACAGGTCCCAGGTACTTCTCACCACCATGCAGCATCGCCCACAGACCAGGAGGAGGATCCTGGAAGCTTGCTGCATCCTGCACAACCTCATGCGCACCCGCTACCCAGTCTTGCAGAACAGGCTCGTGGACCTCCAACAAGGCAATGGGGACATGGAGCCTGGGGAATGGAGGCAAGGGCGAAACCTGATAGACACTGAGGATGTGCTAGGCCCCAACAGAGCCTCACGTGAAGGGAAGAAGCAGCGCAACCTCCTGAGACACTGGTGCAACTCCCCAGCTGGAGCAGTGGAGTGGCAAGACAGGATAATAGATGATTAATGGATGCTTCCTTCAGCCTGTCTCATCACACGGATGAGATTGGGCCATGTATGTTGAGTGGGCCTACAATGAACAGGGCATTTAATAAAGAATTGTGTTTATGTTGAAATGTGTGGATCAATGCTTACATTGTTATTGATAATGAAGGGCCATAGGTGTGGCACCTGGGAGGGTGGACCATTGAGTCCCACTATGCTTGCACTGGAGGTTTATCTATCCCACAGCTATCTTAACCCATCCCAAAGGTATCCCTGCCCATCCCACAGCTATCTTAACCCATCCCAAAGGTATCCCTGCCCATCCCACAGCTATTACCCATCCCAAAGGTATCCATGCCCATCCCACTGCTATCCTTACCCATCCCACAAGCATGCAAAGGCTTAAACCATTTCTAAAAGTTTTCACCAAGACTTTATTTACAAAAATAAATGAAGTAAGTTTGTGAAGCAAAGATAGTATTTGTTAATAACAAGCTGTAAAAGAAAAATGACCCAAGTCAAGTGTCCAAATAAAGTCCACACCCAGTCTCTGGCACTCTTCTCTGTCACTCAGTGGTGTGCCCAGTCTCAGGGGTGAAGGGTCCAGGTGCTGTGGAGGTGGCTGCTGCTGGAGTGCTGGTCTGAAGCACCACTGGGGTGCCTGGCCCCGAGAGGACAACAGGGGACAGTGTGTTGAGGAAGCTCTCAGACAGCTGGCTCAGCCCCGTGATGTTGAGAGCTCCTTCCTCCATGCCATGGGGTGTCAGCCCCAGTACCGACGACAGATGTACTGAGGCCGGGCTTGGCTGTGGGGTGGAGGAAGGAGCAGTGTAGTGGGGCTGTCTGGTCTGCAGCTGGGTGAGGACTGGGGTCGGTGGCATCTGTGGCATGGCTGGCATGTGTGTCGTCGGTGGCATCGGTGGCGTGGGTGGCATCATTGGCACCGGTGGCGTCTGATGAACCTGTGCCTGGACTGGGAAGGGCTTCTGCCTGTGCTGCTGGACCTCCTGGTAGCCGTAGCCCTGGTAGCACCTGCAGGACTAGGAGCACCAGCAGGACCAGCAGGATGAGGAGCAGCTTCAGCTGAGTAAGCACCAGCAGAAGCACCACCGCCAGAAGCAGCATCAGCAGAGTAAGCACGAGCAGAAGCACCACCGCCAGAAGCAGCATCAGCAGAGTAAGCACGAGCAGAAACACCACCGCCAGAAGCAGCATCATCAGCTCCTCCAGAAGCAGAAGCAGCAGAAGCCCCAGCCCCAGAAGAGCGAGCCCGTGCTGCAGAAGCCCCATCAGAAGCAGAGCGAGGGCCATGGGGTGGGAGGGTGGCCCTGTCCCTCTTGCCAGGGCTGGCAGCAGATGGCTGAGGCTTTCTCTTCCTCCCCATGGTTGTGGGGTTGCTGGCTGGCAGGCAGGCTGGCAGGCAGGCAGTCGATGTGTCTGGAAGCAGGTCTTTCCTCTGAATGGTGACCTGCTTGGGAGCTGCTGCCCTTTATATCCGCGGGTCTGACGCAATGCATCCTCCCCCATGTGCAGTGAACGCTAGGCATCCGCTAGGCTTCCACTCTGCATCCGCTTCATCCGCTCGGCTTCCGATGTGCATCCGCTTCATCCGCTCGGCGTCCACTCTGCATCCGCTGTATCCATTCTGCGTCCGCTTTGCTGCGCTCCCACGGAAGCCTTGTGGATGTGCCATCCGCTCTCATCCGCTTCCATCCGCTAGGCTTCCATGGAGCATCCGCTTTCCATCCGCCCTGTGTCCTACCCCCATCCATTCCTTTCCATGTTGTCCGCTCTGGTTATGCAAATTTTTGCCCCTTTTGAGAGCGGATTAGAACGGATGGAACATTTTTCTCGTCCGCTGCATCCTTTTTACAAACGTTTTGCATCCGTCGGCCAGTGTGACAGGGCCTTTAGTCTCTTAGTTGTCAATATAAGGAAAGGGAGAGAAGAAGAAAAAAAAACACCTTTCCCTTTTCACTTTCCTTCTCTGTTTCCAATTCTTCTTTGGGAGTGATGTTATTTTTTTGTAAGTTTAAATTCCAGGGTACCTTAGTTGTTGCTTTTGCAATTTAACCCAGTCAATCAAAACTTTCAATTCTTATCTTCCCCCTGCACATTCTTTTCCAGTCGAGTTCGTCTTTGAGGTGGCCATTTCTGACCACCACTGCAACCGCCTTTAGGAAAGGGAGTAATGGCCAGCAGCTGAGGAGAGATGCAGCTCTCCTCAACCCTGCTGGCAGTCTCCCCCCTCTTCACCACCTCAACGGGGTGGCTTAGCCCCGAAACCAGCTGGCTTGGGGCGCCCCAGAGGCGAGCCTATACCGAAACCATGCATGATTGTGGATTTCTGTCTGTCGCTGAAGGAACTCAAACCACCTCTGTGGAAAACTTTCACTAGCTTAAGTTTTAAAAATCTGAATTGTGTAGCAGAAGTTAATAGCTTTTCTGAAAGTAAAAATTAAAATTTTGGAGCTTTCCTATTTGCTATTTCAAGCTGAGGGTAAACTGGCTTCTTAATTAAAGAAGGATTGTTCAATTTACTTGATAACAATCTAGCTGTTGCATTGGTAGAGTAAATATGATATAATGAAAATTTGAAAGTATGTGAATATTGCATCATACTTGAAAAGTTTTGGGCCTGCAAGAAAAAATATTGCATCAATTATCAGCCTTGTTTGGCCTCTGCCACTTTTTATGCAATATGTTAGAATTCTCCATTAAGATGGGGTGAATGTTAGAAGCAGAAAATGTTGTTCCTTGAGGTTTAATTCCTGTGGAAGAAGGCACATGTTCCTTATGAGAAAAGACTTGCACAAATGTTAGTTTCCCTACATCTGCCAGAATCTTTGAATTGTACACAGTGCTGCTCTGTCAACATGGTGCTGGTTCAGCAGCATATTTGCATGCATAGACTTGGTAAGTATTTGAAGGCCAATTCTTCTATAATTGGTTGACTCTTTGAATTGGCTTCTATAATTGGCTTCTCTCTGCCTTTGTATTAAAGGGTGTATACAGAAGTACAGGATTGTATGCTGACATCCTCTTGCCTTTGTCTACTCCCTGCCAGGGTGCATTTGTGGAGGTGGCGTTTTGTTGTTAAAGCTCTTTCAAAGAACAATATATGTTCAATTTAAGGGCAATGTGATGTAGGAAGAGGCTGTGTTTTTTTATTTTTAATTTCAGCACCTGTGAAAATTAGAATTAAACAAATGCTTTGTTTATTACAGCCATATTTTAATGTGCAAGAAATCTTGAGTACAAAAACCTTGTTTCTGTAAGAAAAGACTTAACAAAATTTAAACATATCCATATTTGACATTTTTAGATCAGTGTAACTATGGATAAAAAACAAAAACTCTTTAAATATGTTCGTATGTTGTTTGATTTCAACCATCTGCCATGCCCCATTCTGTTCTAGAATATATCCAGGCTTCAGGAACCAGTCCATAGAATGTTCATGAGGCCACGCTGGGAAAGAGATGAGAAGAGCTTAGTTACACATACAAAATGCATTTCTATGGATGCAAGCCTAGAGAAGAATTCTGAACATTTTTATTCTTAATAGTGTTTTTAGAATGCATGTTTGTATCTGAAACATCAGTAGATGTTAATTGGTAATTCAAATTCCTGCCCCACATCATTGGAGAATCATCAGATATGTATGTTGCTGTATTAATAAAGATGAATCTATCTATCTATCTATCTATCTATCTATCTATCTATCTATCTATC